>CM041791.1:95002138-95549638 GCA_023375725.1 Nephotettix cincticeps | reverse complement strand
TTATAAGGATCATATTCACTATAGGTCCTAGCTTGGCTTGCACTTGTAAACTAACCACAATCACTCTATAGTGATTGTGATATGTCAGTTGCTCTTTTACTACATTATTTAATATTTAACAAATCATATGGTTATTTGCATTGTCATTATATGTTTGTTTACAATGTGTAAATTAGTTGATTAAATGGTTAATTACAAGAACTTATTTAATTATTTAAGTATTAAATAGTGGCGACGAAGGAGAAAAATATCAATACAATGTTAACTCTGAGTGACTACAAAAAGCTTAGAGGTACAATTAAAGTATAATTCACTAAACTTTCAAATAAAATCATCAAACATGAGATTGATCAAGATCAGATTGAAGATAGATTACAACATTTAGAGACAAATTGGACCAAGTTTCTTTCAATACAGGAGAACATTGAACTACTAACAGATGAAAATGACATTGAAGAAGAAATAAATTACAGACTAGAAGTTGAAGATAGTTACATGAAACTAAAAACTTTGATGAGAAAATTAAGACCAACTGTATTGACTTCAAACGAAGATCCTAGTATTATGTTTACAGGTAATACCACTGATAACCAATATGCGACAGCACACATTTCTTTTGTGCCATTCAATGAAGAGGAGACCTTTAATAATTTCACTAAAAGACTTGAAGTTTTTATGACTTTAAAAAATGTATCTGGAGAATCTACCAAAACTTTAACATTATTGAACGCTCTACCACCATCTCTACATCAGAAGTTATATAACATTTGTGCGCCTGAAAATCCACTCAAGAAAAGCTACGATGAACTTGTCTTATTGTTACGTCAGTACCTAGATCCACAGCCTAGTGTATGGGCTAGGCAACACAACTTCATTACAAGAGAACAAAGAGCTGGTGAGACTATCTCAGATTTTTCAATTGAACTAAAGAAACTTGTCACACCTTGTGAATTCTTCTGCTCCTGTGGTAAGTCTACAGTAGATAAAATGCTAAGATTACAATTTTTGAGAGGATTACGGGACTGTGAAATAAGAACAAAATTGTTAAGAACTGAACCGACCAACACTTTTCAACAAGTTTCAGCCATGGCTATGACAATGGAACTTTCTAAATTTGAAAACATGATGATGTCTTCAACTAATCATGAGGCTCAAGTAAATAAAATTAGTTTTCCTAAAAAAAATAATTATGTTAATAATAATAAAAATAAAATGAACAACTCCATTACACATGACAGTGTGCCAGTTACATTTCAATCACTAAAGGGTAGATGTTACAGATGCGGGAATGACAAACACAAAGCTAATGTCTGCAGGTTTGTTGATGAATTTTGTAGAAAATGTGGGAAAGTTGGTCACATTTCTACTGTTTGCCTTGGCCCACAAATTTATAAGAAAAATGTTGGTGTCCACCAAGCAGAGGCTTTCATCGAAGAACAACAACAATATGAAATAAATTTGATAACTTCAAAAACCAGTGATAAATTCAATGTGAAGGTAAGCATTGAAGGTAAAGAACTTACAATGGAACTGGACACAGTTGCTGCATTAAGTACTTTATCTTACAGTGATTATTTGAAACTTCAACTGGACAAACCTTTACATAAAACTAGAGTTGAACTACGTAGGCCTACATATATGGGAGAACTTGTCAAAACTATGGGGTTGTTTCGAGGTTCAAGAGTTGTGATACCTGAAACATTGCAAGGACAAGTTTTAAAAGAGTTACATGTGGGCCATTTAGGAATTGTGAAGATGAAAGGACTTGCTAGAAGCTATTGCTACTGGAGAAATATTGACAACCACATTGAAGATCTTGCTAAATCTTGCCGTTCATGCTGTTTGAAGCAAAATCTACCTGCCAAAGTTGAAGTACACCCTTGGATAAACCGTCAGAGCCCTGGCAACGTATTTATATTGACTTTGCCGGTCCAATCAAAGGCCAGTTTTTCTTTGTAATAGTTGACGCCTACACCAAATGGGTTGAAATAATACCAACTAAAACGACAAATTCGAACTGGTGCATTCAAAAACTTAGACAACTATTTGCTACCATTGGTTATCCATTGACATTAGTCTCAGACAACGGTCCCAACTTTACTTCTACACTATTTAACCAATTTTTCAAGTCTGCGGCATAACTCACAAACTTACAGCTCCGTACCACCCTGCAACTAACGGTCAGGCGGAGCGATTCGTCCAAGAAACAACTCCTGGCAATGGAAAATGATGGTGGGGATTTATCTTTTAAAATTCAACAGCTTCTGATGACTTGGAGAAATGCACCTAATCCTACCGGTCAATCTGCTTATCAGTTAATGTTTGGCAGAAGCATACGAACACGTCTCAATTTGATGACCCCTCAAAACCAAGAACTTAAAGAAGATAATCAAACAGATATTAAAGTAAAGCGCCAGTTGCAAAAAGGAGACAGAGTGCAAGTCAGAAGTTTCTTAAATCGTGGAGAGAAGTGGACATTTGGACAAGTAGTAAAGAAACATGGACTCCTGCTATATACAGTTAAAATGGATGATGGACACACTTGCAAAAGGCACATCAACCATATCAGACCTTGCAAACTTAAGAGGGAGGATTGATATGTCAGTTGCTCTTTTACTTCATTATTTAATAGTACCTGGTGACCGAGCTTTGCTCGTTTAGAATAATACATGTATTATGAAAAATAATTAGAAAAATTAAAACACATTTATTACTCAATGAAAACATTTATGTGGTTTAAATAAAACCGATTTAATACGGCCTATAGTGAGTCTGACACGGTACAACTCGTCTACGACATTAGTCAATTGAGCGATGCCGTTTAACGTCTTTTAGCCAATGCCGATCATTTACTATTTAATTATCCATACCGTTATTATTAGCCTGTGATCAACTGATTTTTTTTATAAACGGAATGAGGATTGAAAAGCAAAAGAGAAATTTAATTTACATCAATTAATTGGTTTGTTACAGTGGCTTCAAGCAATACAACGAATACGTTTTCTATCAAAACACGGAAGGTTTTGGAAATACTTTTTTCTGCTTTTATTTCGCACAGCTATGTTATCCTTAAGTTTTTACAAATTGTTTAGTAACCTGATAATTTTGCATTTATTTAATTCATAAAATAAATATTAATGCATAATCTCTACATTGTTCCCCGCAGTCTTCAATCAAGAACTGTCAAACGGTTATAAACAGCTGTTTTGGTTTGTATTGTTTACATTTTATTCTCCATAAGCGTAATGTTAAATTTTTAGATTTTAAACTTAATATTACAAGAAAACACGAAATTTCCTGGACATTAGACCTATCTAGAACTTATTTTCTACTCGGAAATTAGTTATTTCCAAAATATAAAGAAAATCCTCGGTGCCGTTTTTGAGATCCGTGTGCAAATATATATATATATATATATATACAAACCTTGCTCGTATTATAGTATTGGATTTAACAAATCATATGGTTATTTGCATTGTCATTATATGTTTGTTTACAATGTGTAAATTAGTTGATTAAATGGTTAATTACAAGAACTTTAATTATTTAAGTATTAAATAGATTGTAGGCTATAGTGATTGCAAGTCTAGGATAAGCTAGGGCCTAGGGCATAGGCCCTAGCTTGTCCTAGACTTGTAAACGGACTACATTTACTATAGGCCCTAGCTTCTGCACGTCTTATAGTAGTGCAGTAAGTTTACAGTACTGCCACACATTTGTCGGATGATATTGCATGTCTCATATGGTGGTACATTAAGTGTACAGTATTGCCATCACACATTTGTCGGATGATATTGCATGTCTCGTGGTGGTACATTAAGTGTACAGTATTGCCATCACACATTTGTCGGACGATATTGGATGTCTCGTGGTGGTACATTAAGTGTACAGTATTGCCATCACACATTTGTCGGATGATATTGCACGTCTCGTGGAGGTACATTAAGTGTACAGTATTGCCATCACACATTTGTCGGATGATATTGCATGTCTCGTGGTGGTACATTAAGTGTACAGTATTTCCATCACACATTTGTCGGAAGATATTGCACGTCTCGTGGAGGTACATTAAGTGTACAGTATTTCCATCACACATTTGTCGGATGATATTGCATGTCTCATGGTGGTACAGTAAGTGTACAGTATTGCCATCACACATTTGTCGGATGATATTGCACGTCTCATGGTGGTACAGTAAGTGTATAGTATTGCGATCACAAATTTGTCGGATGATATTGCATGTCTCATGGTGTTACATTAAGTGTACAGTATTGCCATAACACATTTGTTGGATGATATTGCATGACTCAAGGTATTACAGTAAGTTTACAGAATTGCCATCACACATTAATCGGATGATATTGCATGTATCATGGTGGTACAGTAAGTGTATAGTATTGCGATCACAAATTTGTCGGATGATATTGCATGTCTCATGGTGTTACAGTAAGTGTACAGTATTGCCATCACACATTTGTCGGATGATATTGCACGTCTCATGGTGGTACATTAAGTGTATAGTATTGCCATCATACATTTGTCGGATGATATTGCATGACTCATGGTATTACAGTAAGTGTACAGTATTGCCATCACACATTTGTCGGATGATATTGCATGACTCATGGTATTACAGTAAGTGTACAGTATTGCCATCACACATTTGTCGGATGATATTGCATGTATCATGGTGGTACAGTAAGTGTACAGTATTGCCATCACACATTTGTCGGATGATATTGCATGACTCATGGTATTACAGTAAGTGTACAGTATTGCCATCACTCATTTGTCGGATGATATTGCATGTCTCATGGTGGTACAGTAAGTGTACAGTATTGCCATCACACATTTGTCGGATGACATTGCATGTCTCATGGTGGTACAGTAAGTGTACAGTATTGCCATCACACATTCGTCGGATGATATTGCATGTCTCATAGTGGTACAGTAAGTGTACAGTATTGCCATCACACATTTGTCGGATGATATTGCATGTCTCATAGTGGTACAGTAAGTGTACAGTATTAGCATCACACATTTGTCGGATGATATTGCATGTATCATGGTGGTACAGTAAGTGTATAGTATTGCCATCATACATTTGTCGGATGATATTGCATGACTCATGGTATTACAGTAAGTGTACAGTATTGCCATCACACATTTGTCGGATGATATTGCATGACTCATGGTATTACAGTAAGTGTACAGTATTGCCATCACACATTTGTCGGATGATATTGCATGTATCATGGTGGTACAGTAAGTGTACAGTATTGCCATCACACATTTGTCGGATGATATTGCATGACTCATGGTATTACAGTAAGTGTACAGTATTGCCATCACTCATTTGTCGGATGATATTGCATGTCTCATGGTGGTACAGTAAGTGTACAGTATTGCCATCACACATTTGTCGGATGACATTGCATGTCTCATGGTGGTACAGTAAGTGTACAGTATTGCCATCACACATTCGTCGGATGATATTGCATGTCTCATAGTGGTACAGTAAGTGTACAGTATTGCCATCACACATTTGTCGGATGATATTGCATGTCTCATAGTGGTACAGTAAGTGTACAGTATTGCCATCACACATTTGTCGGATGATATTGCATGTCTCATAGTGGTACAGTAAGTGTACAGTATTGCCATCACACATTTGTCGGATGATATTGCATGTCTCATAGTGGTACAGTAAGTGTACAGTATTGCCATCACACATTTGTTGGATGATATTGCATGTCTCATAGTGGTACAGTAAGTGTACAGTATTGCCATCACACATTTGTCGGATGATATTGCATGTCTCATAGTGGTACAGTAAGTGTACAGTATTGCCATCACACATTTGTCGGATGATATTGCATGTCTCATGGTGGTACAGTAAGTGTACAGTAATTGGCCATCACACATTTGTCGGATGATATTGCATGTCTCATAGTGGTACAGTAAGTGTACAGTATTGCCATCACTCATTTGTCGGATGATATTGCATGTCTCATAGTGGTACAGTAAGTGTACAGTATTGCCATCACACATTGTCGGATGATAGCATGTCTCAAATACAGTAAGTGTACAGTATTGCCATCACACATTTGTCGGATGATATTGCATTCTCATAGTGGTACAGTAAGTGTACAGTATTGCCATCACACATTTGTCGGATGATATTGCATGTCTCATAGTGGTACAGTAAGTGTACAGTATTGAAAATTGTCGGATGATATTGCAATTATTACAGTACTGTACAGTATTGCCATCACACATGTCGATGATATTGCATGTCTCATGTGGTACAGTAAGTGCAGTATTGAAACACATTTACATGATATTGCATATCATAGTGGTACAGTAAGTGTACAGTATTCCATCACACATTTGTCTATATATTGCATGTCTCATAGTGTACAGTAAGTGTACAGTATTCATCACACATTTGTCTTGATATTAACTCATAAACAGTATGTCAGTATTATCAACATTGATATTCAATGTCTCATATTACTAATGTACAGTATTGCCATCACACATTTGTCGGATGATATTGCATGTCTATAACAGTAATTATAAACCATCCAATTGTCGGATGATATTGCATGTCTAAGTGTACATAAGTTACAGTATTGCCATCAAATTACATGTGTTTGCATGTCTCTTTAAACTTGGTAAATTGCCTATAGCATAATGTAAAACTGAAATAAAACGCAAGTATCGCGTTTTATTAAAATATTAAGATATAATCGTTAATATTTAGATTTTTCGATATAAAAATTAAATTGTGCGTAAACTTAAGTCAGCAATACAACAAAAACCAGAAGAGTGCAAAAATTAATTTCTTCTTCTAAAAAGTCTTTATTTTTTATTAGATTTTAAAATATTTCATCAACTGAATTTCAAAATATTGAATGTAACATTTTTTACGCTATTGAAACTTTTTTCGTTATCTGTTGGTTATTCGAAATAATACTAAGTGATTTCGCCTTGTACAGTAAACATATACCATGAAATGTTAAAATATGGTCTGTAATTTGAAAGAAACAATTTTAATCTAAACTCAAATAATAGCTATTTAACTAAGCTTATTAGGTCCATTCCTACGTGAAACTCAGTGGACTTAAGTGATAATTTCCTTTTGTAGTAACCTAGTACATTGTCCTCGGGTTCATTTCTCTATCAAAATAAATCAATTCTTAATTAATTGTTACTAATCGTTTCTGTAGGAAAAAATTCTAGAACTTTAGGTATCACCCAATAATACCCCATCAAATCAAAGTATTAAACCTCCTGAAAGTGTAGATCAAAGCCCGTATTAGTAGGCCATATTACGTTACAGCCGTGGACAGGGTATGCTTGGTTAAAAATACATGCTACCATTATAAGTATGTGTATTGTATAATATATATTTAGTTAAGTTAAGTTAAAGTAATCAAAATTAATAAAAAAATGTATTGAGATTCCTTATAAAAATAGGTTAAATGAGCCTTACTACATGCACTGTGTATATAAATATTCTACAGAGTTATACTATAAATTAATTATATAATAATTATATAGTAATCACTATTATTTAAACTTCGTTTTCTGAAGTTCTAAGCATTTAGTCATAGACTAATATTCAAATACTAATTGCTTAACATTTTTGTCCTGTTTTCAGTGGAGATAGCTGAATTATATTATAAATTGTTGGTGTTTCCAATAAAAAATGATTATTTCAGATATTTATAAGAGGCTATAACATTTGAACTGCCATTTTTACATAGGATGACGTCATGCTATTTGAGACCAGATACCCTTTAATCCATAATTGAAATAAAAAACCTCGCAGTCATTTTTGGATTTTTTCCTTTTTTGGAATTTTAGGGATAAACTACCTTAAAAATAAAAAATGGGCAAAACCTGGAGATACAGGTACATTTCCAAATCTTATCCAAATCGGCCCAATTTGGATAAGACACACACACACACACACACACACACACACACACACACACACACGCACACGCACACGCACACGCACACGCACACGCACACGCACACGCACACGCACACGCACACGCACACGCACACGCACACGCACACGCACACGCACACGCACACGCACACGCACACGCACACGCACACGCACACGCACACGCACACGCACACGCACACGCACACGCACACGCACACGCACACGCACACGCACACGCACACGCACACGCACACGCACACGCACACGCACACGCACACACACACACACACACACACACACACACACACACACACACACACACACACAGTCAGACATCACTTAAAAAACCACATACTTTAGTTCAGGTGACTCCAAAACGGATACATATGCACAATTTGAAAATTTTGACGAAAACAATACTTAGTCTTTATTTTCAAACATAGGCGGTAGAAATAAAAAAGGAAACAATTCAGCTTACTTATATCGTGTGAGCAACGACACGGACTGTGTCTGAGAGGTTGCTGAAACATCGACGCAACCAACATATTGCAGGAACAATGGGCTTAGTGCATTAGCTAAGTGTTGCTTTCAGACGGTTTAAAACTCTATCTTGCTCTTATCTGTATTCGTTACATTCGCCTGTAGAAGGCAATAAACTGATTCATAAGCAAATGTTGAGTTGTATATTGTCTATTTTACTTATCCTTGGTTCAACTATCCGTAGTTCAACTGTTTTCACTACCGGTACTAACTAACTAAGAATAATAGCGATGAAAATTCTTAAATTAACGTTATTAACGTTAACATTCTGAACATAATGTGAAAAATCTGGTTTAAAATTTTTATAAGGAATCCCCTTATTTTTGTTTGGCGTCTGCTTTATGGATTACTTCAAAGTTAATTACTAATGAAGGGATTAAATTCCGTTCTAATTAATTAAGGGCATTGACGGCTCTTAACGATCACGCATTTAATATCTTATATATTATATTAATCAATAAATATTCCATCTTCAAGTAATAGTAGAGTAATAAAGAGTACAAGATTATTGATGAAGAAGAATATTTTAATTACATAACGTATACATATTGTTCTCTACAGGATTTCACGCTCAGGTTTAGCACTTATATTCACTACATAACACTCGTTGCCTTTAGTTTTGCGGATAAGGTTTCTGTGTAGAAGCCTTGACAGATGTATCTTTGACCAATAGACCAATAGACCAATACTTCTCTATTCGTGATGTTGGTGGTTTAAGAGACAAAAGAGACGTAAAATCAAACTTTGTTAAGGGGCTCAGGTATGGGGGTTTGTTTATGATTATAAATTATGATTTGAAGTCAGGACAGAAATTTTTTCAAAGTTACTAGAGGTGCAGACATTTTAAGAGCTCGGGACCGTTACTTTCTCGCTTTGAGGTTCATAGGGAGCAAAAACAATAGCCATTAAAACTTTTAAAGAATCTATATATTTTTATCATACATAAATATATATATATATATATATATATAAAGAAAAGAAACTGAATTAAATTATTTAAAACACATACATATACAGGGTTTTCATGAAAAACGTTTCAGGACTTCGGTGAGTGATTATGTACATTAAAAGGAAAAAATATCCATTGGAGGTATGGCCTAAAACTCTTATTTTCTTCGATATCTGCCATTGTCACAGTGACGCGCGTCGCGTCGTAGCCATGGACCGCGAGCCTCGACCGTCACAGTGACGCGCGTCGTGTCGTAGCCGTGGACCGCGAGCCTCGACCGTCACAGTGACGCGCGTCGCGTCGTAGCCATGGACCGCGAGCCTCGACCGTCACAGTGACGCGCGTCGCGTCGTAGCCTTAGACCGCGAGCCTCGACCGTCACAGTGACGCGCGTCGCGTCGTAGCCATGGACCGCGAGCCTCGACCGTCACAGTGACGCGCGTCGTGTCGTAGCCGTGGACCGCGAGCCTCGACCGTCACAGTGACGCGCGTCGTGTCGTAGCCGTGGACCGCGAGCCTCGACCGTCACTGTGACGCGCGTCGCGTCGTAGCCTTGGACCGCGAGCCTCGACCGTCACAGTGACGCGCGTCGTGTCGTAGCCGTGGACCGCGAGCCTCGACCGTCACAGTGACGCGCGTCGTGTCGTAGCCGTGGACCGCGAGCCTCGACCGTCACAGTGACGCGCGTCGTGTCGTAGCCGTGGACCGCGAGCCTCGACCGTCACAGTGACGCGCGTCGTGTCGTAGCCGTGGACCGCGAGCCTCGACCGTCACAGTGACGCGCGTCGTGTCGTAGCCGTGGACCGCGAGCCTCGACCGTCACAGTGACGCGCGTCGTGTCGTAGCCGTGGACCGCGAGCCTCGACCGTCACTGTGACGCGCGTCGCGTCGTAGCCTTGGACCGCGAGCCTCGACCGTCACAGTGACGCGCGTCGCGTCGTAGCCGTGGACCGCGAGCCTCGACCGTCACTGTGACGCGCGTCGTGTCGTAGCCGTGGACCGCGAGCCTCGACCGTCACAGTGACGCGCGTCGCGTCGTAGCCGTGGACCGCGAGCCTCGACCGTCACTGTGACGCGCGTCGTGTCGTAGCCGTGGACCGCGAGCCTCGACCGTCACTGTGACGCGCGTCGCGTCGTAGCCGTGGACCGCGAGCCTCGACCGTCACTGTGACGCGCGTCGCGTCGTAGCCGTGGACCGCGAGCCTCGACCGTCACTGTGACGCGCGTCGTGTCGTAGCCGTGGACCGCGAGCCTCGACCGTCACAGTGACGCGCGTCGCGTCGTAGCCGTGGACCGCGAGCCTCGACCGTCACAGTGACGCGCGTCGTGTCGTAGCCGTGGACCGCGAGCCTCGACCGTCACTGTGACGCGCGTCGCGTCGTAGCCTTGGACCGCGAGCCTCGACCGTCACAGTAAAGCGCGTCGCGTCGTAGCCATGGACCGCGAGCCTCGACCGTCACAGTGACGCGCGTCGCGTCGTAGCCATGGACCGCGAGCCTCGACCGTCACAGTGACGCGCGTCGGGTCGTAGCCATTTACCGCAAGCCTCTGCCGTAACTTCGAGGCGCGTGGCTTCTGGTCGTAGCCATGGGCCGAGAGAGCTTCGGCCGTCACATTGAGGCGCGTGGCGTCGGGTCAAACCATTTACCGCGAGCCTTAGCCGTCACATCGAGGCGCGTGTCAATTTCGGGGGTTCAATTTCCTTATTTAAAACTAATCTAGAGGACATTAAAGCCCTGCAAAGATTATTTACAAATTCAGTGACAAATTCAGAACCAAGTTTGTAATTACAGTTACTGTTACAGTACAAGTTACAGTCTAGGTTTGATTGTATAACTGTACAGTTTATATATTGATTAACAATGCAAATGCTTTTTAAAATGTGGGAACTTTAACAGAAACTGTTAACCTGCATTTGACGGAGGTCAAATAGTTTTTTGCGTTGAGGACATGGATTAGTGTCGTGTAGTGATCGGCTTCCCTCGCCCAGCGCAGCTGGTAGGCCTTCTGATATAGCACCTGTGCTCACAATGTTAGGTCGGAACGTTTAATCTCTAGGCAATGACGTCAATCATACACATTTGGAGGCGTATTAGTTAATGACAAGGGCGATGAATTTAACTGACTGTATTGTGACTGATCAATGTATATAAGAATATATATCTGATCCAAGAATATATATAAACTACTATGTATATTGTTGTAAAAAGTGACTGTAGTAAAATCATTTCGTTCAATTCCATTATAATATATATGTATGTAATATGTATGTAATATATATTCGTTATACTGGTAGTCTATAAACAACACAAACTATTTTCGCAATGACATGGATGCTGCTGCTGCTCCTGGAGATGCGCGGCCTATTATCTGCAAGGTCACGTGACGAGTACGAGCATGAGGACGCTAAAATCGACCCTGAGTCGACAACAATGGAGCTGTTAATTAAACATTTCAACACTGCCTTTCCTTCCGCCCTTCGTTCAATAGATAAGGTCTATGAATAGATAATTAGCGGGTTTTGTAGAAGTATATTTAAAGTATATGTTTATATTTTTATGGAGGAAATAAAAGAATTAATATCTTCAGCGAAAAAAACGTAATAAAACAACTATTGACCACACTAAGTATTGTATAGTGTTGTAGATCTCGCTATCAAGGAGAATATGTTTGTAAGAATCGACCGGTCCGTGTCGGGTGGATGTCATCGTCCATGAGAAATAAATTGGCCAATCAGAGGACGAGATTCTCCTTGTTCAAAGTCTCTCTTGCATGAACCTGTCATTAACCTGATAACCATGAACCTGTTTTAAACGACCTTATTGAGCAATAAAATTTAAAGAATTTTAACGAAGTATCCTAATTCAATAAATTACTATAAATATGTTCGTTTTTCCTATTCATGCATCGATTTTCATCATAGGAATCTTTGATATCTATAATATTATAAAGCAGAGGTTGGTTCTATATGTTTGTTTGTTTGTAGTTCTGTCTGTTGTGGAAACTAAGCATGTAAAATAATGAACCAATCGGTTTGAAATTTTACACAAAGATATGTATTAAACTCACACAACTCATATGCATATTTAATTCCTTAAAATTTCCTTTGGCTACGCCCCACGAACGTTTACAACGTTTAAATTTTCAAAGGATATCAACATAAAATTACTTGAATGAGCACTAAAATTTGACAGCTCGGGGAGAAGAAAAACAAGCTGCAATAAACCTCCTAGGTTTCAATCTGTTTACACTACATTTTGACAGTTGGAGAAGAAGAAGAAACAATAGAATTAATTTTTACAGATAAACTGCTGGATCGAAATAATAATTAGTATTACTAATATCATTAGTGGCCAGGAATTGAGCCGGGTCTATTGAGTGACAGGACAGTACTCAAACACTCTACCTGCTCACATATGCCTGTCACTAAATATACGAGCGTAAATACTTAACTAAGTGTAGTTCAGAATTACGTAGCTTTAGCGCTACGGTCGGAATTCTGCACATGTGCACTGCACTCCTATTGGCAAGCCTGTGCCGCAATTACGGCAACAATATCTCGTGTTTTCTTCCAACAGTTAGCATTTTAAATAGCGACGCGGCTGGTCCAGTAAATCAACAAACGTGGCTGGTTCGTAACCAATGGTTGGCGGCTCCGACAGATCATGAACGGGCCCATCTCTGCGCTCTGGCTAGCCCGTGACGAAAGCCAATACGGTACCATGATTCGCTGCACAGATCGTAGTTAGTAGGCCCATAGTGAGGGCCAGTTAAGTTTTTAAATATATAACTTTAGCAATCATAACGTATATCATCAAACTGACGCTGTTTTGCCCATTATTTGATAATACTGAACTCTAAATTAAAAACTATAATGATAAGTATATTGAAATATCTAGCCACGGTAATCGTGTATGAATACCAATATTTTCTATTACTAATGAGTTTTAATATTTTTTTTATCAGTGAGGGAAGTTATATATTTTAACAAATAACTTAATAAACAGCCATTATATCAATATATATTATTGTTATAATAGGTATAATATATAAGTACCTGGTGACCGAGCTTTGCTCGGATAGAATAAGACATGTTTTTACAAGTTAATTAGCAAAATTAAAACAAATTTACTACCCAATGAAAACATTTATGTGGTTGAAATAAAACCGATTTAATACACCATAATTATTATTATAGCACTGAACAAAAAGTATCGCCCCTGGTGGGGATGGAACTCGCGGCCTATAGTTCTTGAGGCCGACACGCTACAACTCGGCTACGACGTTAGTCAATTGAGCGATGCCGTTTAACGTCTTTTAGCCAAAGCCGATAATTTACTGTTTAATTATCCATACCGTTATTATTAGCCGGTGATCAACTGATTTTGTTATAAACGGAATGAGGATTGAAAAGCAAAAGAGAAATTTAATTTACATAAATTAATTGGTTTGTTACAGTGGCTTCAAGCAATACAACGAATACGTTTTCCATCAAAACACGGAAGACTTTGGAAATACTTTTTTCTGCTTTTATTTCGCACAGCTATGTTATCCTTAAGTTTTTACAAATTATTTAGTAAGCTGATAATTTTGCATTTATTTAATTCATAAAATAAATATTAATGCATAACCTCTATATTGTTCCCCGCAGTCTTCAATCAAGAACTGTCAAACGGTTATAAACAGCTGTTTTGGTTTGTATTGTTTACATTTTATTCTCCATAAGCGTAATGTTAAATTTTTAGATTTTAAACTTAATATTACAGTAAAACACGAATTTTCCTGGACATTAGACGTGTCTAGAACTTATTTTCTACTCGGAAATTAGTTATTTCCAAAATTTAAAGAAACTCTTCGGTGCCGTTTTCGAGATCCGTGTGCAAATATATATATATATATATATATATATATATATATACAAACCTTGCTCGTATTATAGTATTGGATAGCTCGATTGTTACGGTTGACCTTGTTGTCAATATCGGATTCATTAAAGGGAGTCCCTCGTGTTTGTTGCTCCTCGAGACAAACTGAGCGAAAACAGCTATTCTCGTCCTGATACGCTACTTCCCAGAACCGAAGTGGAAATGTGACAGATCACCATGCAGTACGGTGATCAAAGTTAGTTCAAAGTTAAAAAAGAATTGCATGGAAACTACTTTGTTCCATGTTTAAAATAAAGTAGGCCTAAGTTCGCTGTTTCAGTGACTTTGTTGCTTTCAAATGATCTATTTATATGGATTGGAAATGTTAGTCGATACAATTTTACTTGTTTTGACATGGATATGTCTAAGCTCTGAGGGGGGGGTGTTAGCAATTTGAACGACCAAAATTTGGTCGTTGAAATTATTAAACCTATTTCCCAAAGGGAAT
The DNA here is from genome assembly GCA_023375725.1 of Nephotettix cincticeps. Classification (NCBI taxonomy): domain Eukaryota; kingdom Metazoa; phylum Arthropoda; class Insecta; order Hemiptera; family Cicadellidae; genus Nephotettix; species Nephotettix cincticeps. The sequence goes on along the minus strand of CM041791.1, from coordinate 95,534,813 downwards.
ACGGGCACGAGGGCTGCGACGGGGCATCACTGAGCTTACATCTTATTTGAATTTTTTGTTTATATAATTTTATTTGACATAACTTTCCGGGTTAAAATATATCCAAATTCTAATAATTATTTCTGAACTAATACGATTATTTCCATACCACTGATTTTTATAGTACTTATTTGACAAATGCCAAATAAAACATCTTGCATAATTTCTTATACATTAACATTTGTTTTTATATTTATTTAATATTTACTTATAAATTTAGGTGTAGTGAATTTAACGGTAATAACTTCAATCCAAAGATACACTCCTCAGTATCCGTACGGCTGGTGGCCTCAATCGGTCATTTGTTATACGATTAATACTATTGAAACTGTCATACATTAATCGATTTTACAAAATTACTTGTATTCAAGTCATTTCACTCACCGGCAGGATAAATTTGTACATAGTGCGTACTAAATTAGATAACAAATTGTCGCTTTAGGTTCCAGTGAACAGGTTGAAACGATTTAAAATGTTATAAACTTATCCAATACTATAATACGAGCAAGGTTTGTATATATATATATATATATATATATATATATATATATATATTTGCACACGGATCTCAAAAACGGCACCGAGGATTTTCTTTAAATTTTGGAAATAACTTATTTCCGAGTAGAAAATAAGTTCTAGATAGGTCTAATGTCCAGGAAAATTCGTGTTTTCTTGTAATATTAAGTTTAAAATCTAAAAATTTAACATTACCAGTAGTTAAACTATAGCGTAGAGCCATCATAATCGACATTTTTACCATTTTTAATTATTGAAAAATACCATTTTAAGCCCAAAATTGTCACATTTTTCGCACATTATAGGGCATAATCCATCATTTTTAACCCAAAATTAGCACATTTTTCACATTTTAATAGAAAAAACCCCGTTTTTAGCTCAAAATCTTTTGGGATCAATTTTTGCGCATCTCATTTTGATCCGTAAAAATTCCACCTTTATTCATTACCAATGTACTGTATGATGCTATACAACATAATTTTCATTAAAAATAAACATATATTTCACAAAGAACACATCTTACAAGCCCGAAAATTGATGCGGTACATATCACTAACACACACTACAAGAGCAAAATTAAGAGCATTTTTGTGCAGATTAAAAATTTATAAAAAAACTCGCCTTTATTCATATAAAATCTATCAACGGATACTATACAATAACATAAACAATTAAACACATTACATACCTTTCATGTCCTCAAGCCCTAGCACAGCGCACGTACATGTTGCGTACACACGCACACGGACCGCGTACATGTTGCGCAATAGCGGAGTCAAATCCCTTGCCGGCTCGAGTCTCTTAAACCGGTACCAGCTCCGAGCACGCCGTCGCGGCAGCCTTGACACAGTCCCCGGCGCAGTCTGGCACAGTCTGGCTGGCGGTGACTGGAACGACTGACTGGCTTCCACACGCACACAAATCAACAATTCTAAAAATGAAACCAGGTCACTATATTTCAATTGTTGAATTGAAATGTTGAATTTCAAATTGTTAAATTGCCACACACATTTATATAACCTTGCGCTGTAACCAACAAACCAGTACTAGTGCCAGTGAGTTTGTTCGTGGAGTGTCAGACTGTGAGTTTTACCAGTTATCAATTACGTCATCAGTGAATTTAGGTTTTTTCTTCTATATATAAAAATGAATAACTTCACTTGTTATATTTGCAAATCAGAGTTTACAATTAAAAGTAATTTAACTCGTCACTATAAGCTAAAACACAAAAAGAATGTAAAGGTTTGCAAAATTTGTTGTTTAGTGTTTAAAAACAGAGTAGAATTAAAATCTCACATGAAAATACATAAGAATTACTGCCATTCATGTAAATGTAATATTAATAGAGATTTTAATCGACATGTTGCTTCCTGCAATAAAAATAAAGTATTTATGAAACGTGAATTTCTTGGAGAATCAATTAAAAATGAAGTCCTTACCTCGCTACAGCAAACACCACTTCCAGTGAAATGGATTTTAGTTAGAATTGTGAATTTTGTTAAATATTTAAATGCTGAGAATGTAATCATCGATAAAAGCTGTTCAGCCATGTTTAGAAGTTTAACCAATCTATCAATTGAAAAAACAGAATTACAACCGCAACTTAATGAAGCTTTATTGAAAATTGAAAACTCGATGGTTAAATTCCAGGCTGTTGGGAGCGGTTGGATTTATGATCGTACTATCAAATGGGAACTCTTCATATATAAATACACACCATTATTACCAAGATCATACATTCCCTCTCCAGAACACATTAAATCGACTCATGCTGTATTGAATATTCAGAATTCCGACAACAAATGCTTTTTGTGGTGTGTCTTAGCAGCTTTACAACCAATACAAAATAACTCCAATCGAGTAGCTCACTATTTACCATACCAGAATCAACTGAACATGAGCAATATTAGTTATCCTGTTAAATTAGCTGATATAGACAAGTTTGAAAGGCAAAATGACATAAGCATTAATGTGTTTGGAATAGAGAACAAAACTATACATCCAGTGAGAATGACCAAGTCTTACCTTCCTAAACATGTCAATCTACTGCTATTAAAAAAAGGACGCATGACTCATTACTGTCTAATCCGTGACTTCAACAAACTTCTATTCAGCACAACGAAATACACTCACAAGAAACACTATTGCTACTTGTGTCTTCAAAGGTTTTATACCCAAGAAAATTTAAACAAGCACTTTGAGGATTGTAAAAATTTTAAGCCTCAACGTGTGGAAATGTCGCCCAAAAACACATTAAAATTTACAAATTTCAAGTATCAGATTAAGGCACCTTTCGTGATATATTGTGATTTTGAGTGTTTCATCAACCCAACAACACAAGAACATTCACCAAGCGGTTTCGCATTTGTGGTAATTAAGGACAATGAAATAGTTTTTCAAGAAACTTATAGTGGTGAAAATGTTATGGACGTATTTTTCCAGAAACTATTTGAAGTTTATAACAACATTAAACCACAAATGAATGTATATGTACCGTTAACTATGACCCCTGAACAAGAATCATCATTCAGAACGGAAACAATTTGTCACATATGCGACAACCCAGTAGATGACAGTGTCAAAGTCCGAGATCATTGCCATATTAGTGGATTATATAGAGGTGCAGCTCACAATGCATGTAATTTAAATTACAAAATCACAGACAAAATACCAGTCTTATTTCACAACTTGAAGAATTATGACGCTCACTTGATAATGCAGCATTTAGGTAAATATAATGAACGTACAATAAATGTAATTGCCAAAGACTTTGAACACTACATATCATTTTCAGTTGACGATCTGGTATTTTTGGATTCATACAGCTTCTTAGCCCTGCCGTTACATAAACTAGCAGCAAACCTGGATAGTTTCAAATTTATTCACGAAACACTACTTCAACGGAAAGGTGTTTTTCCATACGAATATATGACTGGCCCTGAAAAGTTTTCTGAAAATTGTCTCCCACCCATTGAAGCTTTTAATAGTACATTAACAAAAGAAGATATTTCACCTCAAGATTACAATCACGCTCAAACTGTATGGTCTCATTTCAACATACAAAATTTAAAAGAATATCATGATTTATATCTTAAAACCGATGTATTGTTGTTGGCAGACGTGTTTGAAACTTTTAGAGATTTGTGTTTGCAGTATTACAAACTTGACCCCGTACACACATACTCACTGCCTGGTTTAACATGGCAAGCTTGTCTTAGAATGACTAGAGTTGAGTTACAAATTTTCAGTGACATTGACATGCATTTGTTTATAGAACAAGCGATTCGTGGTGGGGTTTCGATGGTTTCAACACGCTATGCCAAAGCGAATAACAAGTACATGGGTGAACTTTATGATCCTAGTAAAGAAAGTGTATACTTAATGTATCTTGATTGCAACTCATTATATTCTACTGCAATGTGTGAAAAATTACCCGTTGACACATTTCATTGGACAGATAATTATGACCCAACAGATGAGCAATTTGGATATATTCTTGAAGTGGATCTCAAATATGACAAGAGCTTACACGATTTACACAATGACTACCCACTAGCCCCTGAGAAGATGAATTCAAAATTAATTCCAAATTTACATGACAAGACCAAATACATCCTTCACTACAAAACTCTACAAAAATATCAAGAGTTAGGTTTAGTGGTTACTAAATATCACAGAATCTTAAAATTTAGACAATCTAACTGGATGGCACCTTATGTTAATTTCAATATAGAGAAGAGGAAACAGGCTAGAAATGATTTTGAAAAAGATTTTTATAAACTTATGAACAACAGTTTGTTTGGTCGAACAATCATGAACCAAAGAAAGTTTCGAGATATTAAACTTGTATTCGAGTCCAAACTAACAAAATTTGTAAATATGACAAGATTTGACTGTACAAAAAAATTTGAAAATAATCTCCATGCAGTTCATCTGAACAAGCTTGTTTTAAAACTCGACAAACCAATATATCTGGGAATGACAATTCTGGACTTGAGTAAGCGGATCATGTATGAATTCCATTATGGCTACATGTCAAAATTTAAGAAAAAGAACCTGTTACTTACTGATACCGACAGTCTTATGTACAGTATTTACGTTGAGGACTTTTACAGAGATATTGAAGCTGATTTGAAGCATTTTGATACTTCAGGATATCCAAAAGACCACTTTCTATACTCCAGAATGAATGCTAAAGTTACTGGTAAGTTTAAAGATGAACTCAACTCGTCTATAATGTTTGAGTTTTGTGGACTAAGACCAAAATTATATTCATACATACCCCTAGAGTGGATTGACTCACATGACCCCAACCTCGAGACCAAAAGGGCCAAAGGCTGTGACAGGGCCACCGTCAAACATACACTAAGACACCAACACTATCTTAATTGTTTAAAGTCAGGAGCAGATCATTTTGAGGACGTAACACGGATCCAGTCATCAAGTCATCATATAAGAACTACAACTTTAAACAAGAAGGTCCTTTCGTACAACGATGACAAGAGATTTATTCTTGAGGATGGTATTACAACACTCGCACTGGGTCATTGGCGAATCCCTACTGACAAGGCAGTATAATGACGGCCACTGGCGGGCGAGGGGCGAGGGGAGGCCGCATTCCAGCCGCAACCGGTTCATTCATTCATCCCGGCGGGCGAGGGGCCCATTCATCCTGACACCTGTTATCATTCATTAAAAAACTTGTCAAACATATATCTGTATCTTCCATTATTTTTTTGTCTTTCCTTATCAATTACTATGAAACTATAATTATTGTTCCAACACTGATGACATAGATTACGAAATTCTTTAAATGTAAAGTCATTTCCAACATGATTATTATAAATGTGTTTTAAATTCAAATCATCTTGTTTAAAAATTATCAGAAAATTTACATTGTCTCGAATATATTTATTTACTTTACTATATGACTGAGCCAAGTAAAAACAGTTGATATTTCTGTGTCTTCCTGTTGCAAAGAATTGTGTAATATTTGAACAATTTATATCATCAAACACAACAATTGAGTGTAGTTTTACATCATTTGGTGTAATTTCACAATCAGAGTAAGTGTGTAGTTTCACATCTTCTTCACACAATTTAATAATTTCACTTAATTTTCTGTACTTTTCTTGTTCTAGAGTCTTTGATATAATGTAAATATTGCTGAATTTTAAACCATTTCTGTTGACTATTAAATTATATATAACATTAGTCTTGCCACATCCAGAGCTCCCACAAATAATTGCACGAATATTATGAGGAAATAGTGTTTTGTTGTCAACTTTCTTCTCTTTGTCATGTAATACAATTTTAAACTTGTTCTTTTGTTGAACGAATGACATTTTTTTATATAAGAAAAATGAAAAAGAAATCTGGTGAAGGATTGTATCTTAAGCCTTATAGAGGACGTGGGCTCTTGAATACTCTAATTAATCATCTACCTTATCAATTATCCTTGCCTGGAGGCTACAGGTGGTGTGGAGCTGGGACCAATGTACGTCAAAACTTGGCTAATAATGTACCTTCAAAAAATAAACTAGACTCTTACTGTAAAGAACACGACATTTTCTATATGAATCATCCAGACGTAGCTTCAAGAAACAAGGCTGACTTGAAATTGGCCGACCAAGCTTGGACTCGTGTTACAGCTGAGGATGCAAGTTTAGCTGAAAAGGCTGCCGCATATGCTGTAACTAACCTAATGAAAGCAAAAGCAAAGATGGGAATGGGTTTAAAATTTAATAAAAAATATGGACAATTACCAAATCCTGTCGCAGTTAAAAGGCACGCCCCACCTTCGAGGAGTATTTCTAAAAAACGAGCTAAAACCAATAAAGCCAAGAATAAAAGAATGCGGAATAATTAATTTAGATAATGACAAAGGCACACATTGGACAGCATATCGTAAAAACAGAGACATTGTAATATATTTTGACCCGTTTGGTATACAACCTCCTAATGAGGTAATTGAATATTTTAAGGACAGTAAAATATATTATACCACAGAACAAATACAAGATTTAGGTAGTACAATATGCGGCGATCTGTGTATATTGTTTTTGAAAATTTTTAATTTATAATAAAAATGGAATCATTTACAATGACTTTTTCTGGTACTGAACCAGAGTTGAAATCAGTGTTCTTTCCCCCAATTGAATTAAATAGTGACTATGTGATTGGGCTTGTTGATTTTCAAAGTTATAACTCTATATTTAACGTAAAGAAACCCTTAAACACATTAACATACTACAAGGTAAAGCAGATTACAACTCCAAAGGGTCTAGTTAAGATAGATGCTTTAAATCAAGCATTTAATGGTAAGATTACAATCATGTTTAATAAAGGTGAAATTTTAATTAATAGCAAAATTAAACTAATTCATTATAAGGGTTTGATACCTAAGCTAAGTAAACATAAAGATAAAGAATCTATCAGAATTGACGAAGGTGAAGATGTATTTTATTATGATATTAAAGAGCCCATCACAATTCAAGTTCCAGAGGGTACGTATGAGGTGTCTGAATTGGCCCGAGAAATACAAAAACATATCCCTGACTTTTTGCTAACATCTGACAATATAACAATGAAAGCAAATTTACATAGCAAACACGTATTTGATTTTACTAAACCTTGTCTAGGATCAATTTTATTGGGATTTCGGGGCTTATCTACTCCCGGCGTAACGTATGCATCTACAAATAAAATTAATATTAATAATATAAATGTAATACGTGTAAAGTGTAATATTGCAAATGGTTCTTATTTAAATGGTGAATCAACCCATAGCATACATTCCTTCTACCCCGTGGCCCCTCCAGGTTATAAAATTATAGAAGTTCCCAGAAATATTATATATTTTCCTGTTAATACGAGAACTTTGGATGTTGTCACTATAACTTTTGCAGACCAACATGACAAGCCAATAGACTTTAATAATGAAGAAACTACAATTACTTTACATATAAAAAAGATATGAGAATATACAAGAGCGGTTCGTCTACAATAAGTGCACAGAACGCACGTTTCTTGCAATCTATAGGACTAAAATTAAAAAATGTAAAAAAAATTATATATAAAAATGGAAACAGATTTTCTCGACGTTACAGGGAAATCCCAATTCGACGATAGTATAGTTAAAATCACTAATCATGCTTATATACCCCACAATACATTGGCTATAAATTACTCTGATGAAATTCGTATATGTATAAATAATCAAGACTTGTTAACACTCCCATGTAAAAGCTATCTGTATATTAAAGGTAAAATTGAAAATCATGACTCGGGTCATTTAATAAATAACGCGTTTAGCTTCTTATTTGATGAAATTCGATATGAAGTGGCGGGTAAGGAGATTGACATTGTTAGGAATCCCGGAATCACAAGTTTAATGAAAATATTATGCTCCTATAAAAAGACATTGACCAATGTGGCTATTGACACTGACGCTAACTTGAAAAAATTTCATTCAAACGGTAAATTCAGTGTATGTATTCCTTTAGAGTTGTTGATGGGAGTGTTTGATGATTTTAATAAGGTTTTAGTAAATGTTAAACAAGAGCTGGTTTTGAAAAGATCTAAAAACGATAATAATTGTATTTATATGACCGATGCAACGGCTGATCCTAAAACTCCAAAAATTGTTCTAGACACGATTCAGTGGGTAATGCCACATATTATACCTTCTGATGGTGAAAAACTACAGTTACAAAAACTGTTGCTTCAGAATAAAAATCTACAAATTGCCTTTAGAAGTTTAGAGTTACATGAATTACCATCCTTTCCTAAATCAAAGAGACATACATGGTCGTTAAAAACGTCTACTAGTACGGAGAAGCCGAGGTATATTATATTTGGTTTCCAGACAGACAGAGACAATAAACCTCGAAAGAGAAGTGACGAGTTTGATCATTGCAAGTTGAAAAACTTGAAAGTATTTCTCAACTCTGAATACTATCCTTATAGTGATTTAAATCTAGATTTTGAAAGTGGCGATGTCTCTAAGGCATATGAAATGTTATTAAGGTTTAAAGAAACGTATTATAACACTAATATGGATCCCATGATAAGTCGAAGTGAATTTTTAAATAAATTTCCCTTAATAGTAATAGATTGCTCTAGACAAAATGAATCCATCAAGGAGGGGGTCGTAGATATTAAGTTGGAAATTGAAACTAATGAAAATGTCAGTGAGAACACGTCAGCATATTGTCTAATAATTCACGATAAATTATTTGAGTACAATCCTTTAACAAATGAAATAAATAAAGTATAATAAAAAGAAAATGAATATTCAAAAAGAGTTGATAAACTCTGCCAATCAAATAAGAGAGAAATATAGAGCTTTAAAACGTGGAAAATACTTGGAAACTGAGGAGCGAATGAATGTATTCCAACCATTGATAGAACCACTACAGGAATTGGTTAGTTCTAAAAATAATGAGGTTATTTCTAAGAGACCATTACCTATTGAATTCCAACCAATGACTCCGTCTAAAATACCAACCCCAGTAAAATCAATATTACCAACCCCTCTTAAATTAGATTTTGGTCTTTTGGCAAGTGAATATTTGGGAAATTATCTCAATAAAAATAATATTACAGATTCAACTTATGGTATTCGGAGAGAGGGAAACAAGTTTCTTATTGGAGATAAATTGATACAAATTGCAAATGATGACATAATGATCAATGAGAAGGTATATAAAGGCACAAAGGGTCTTTGGGAGTTGTTAACATTAAAAGAACCTGTAAATTATAACGAGAATGATCTAGACAATTATAAAGAGATCCTTGAACTGACAAATGCTCACTTAAAAGGATACAAATCAGGTGCTTCGTTATCAGCCAACAGACACACAAAATACACCAATATAATTAAACCTTTATTTACAAAAACTGTGGGCAGTGGGTTGAGACAGGTTACAGGTAATAAAATAGACTATATTTATTACGATAATGTTAATGAGATTGTAGATAGGTTAAGATTACTTTGGCTTTCAAAACAAGCTGGAAACACAGGAGTAGATAATGAGATTGATTCAATATTAGAGGAGCTTAGAGAAAGTGGAATAATCTTTTAAATAAAAAGAAATGTTTATAGACAAGTTTTATCGAGTATATAACCCTTATGAAAAATATAAACCTCAGACAAGAGAATCAAAGGGTGAATTCTTAGAGCTAAGCGGTAATGTTTGGGATGCCAAGCAACACAAGATTATTAACGTAAGTAGGGCAGAGCGAAATTATGAAGTACCTGTGTTGGAACAGACACTGACACGACAAGGAGATTCGTTTGTCCAGGGTGAAAATAAATTTGAATTTATGCAATCAGAAAATAATCATTGGAATGCAAAAAAACGGAAAATTACAAATTTAGAAAAAGGAGAGGACATTTGTGACGCCGTTACTTTAGAACAAACACTTGTTAGAGATGGCGATGAGTTTGTGCAAAATAATAAAAAATATAAATTTATGGAACAGAAAGATAGTAATTGGAACGCTAATCAGAAACGAATCGTAAATATACAAGACGGCCAAGATAGTAATGACTGTCCAACTATGCATCAAGTCTTACACAGAGATAAGACACATGCATTTAATGCATCAAATGCTCGTATTACAAATGTATTTCGTGCTCGTGAGGATCATGATGTTGTAATTAAAGATCAGGTCATTTGTTATGATGGAAAGAATAAAAACTTTGACGCGAAAAATGAGACAATATCTAACGTTAAAAATGGAGTTTTACCGTCTGATTGTGTAACACTGTCTCAAGCTGTTATTCTGGATGAAAAGGGTGTTTTTAAATGCGGTGATTTAAATTTTTCTAAATTATTGATTGCAGATCCTACAGTACACCCTAGCGGTTTAAGAACGTTGGATGGTAGCCCTTACTTACCAAATAGCGGTGTGTATATTAGACAGGACGATGGAATAGTAGTTAGTGGATCTGGTAATGAGATAACAACCGTAGATGATGATTTGAATATTAAAGTAAATAAAAAATGAGAGAAATTGCATACGAAATGCATAAGCCTGCCCGAAAAAACTTTCCAAGGAGGCATTTCAAATTAATCGGTATAAATGAAACTGTACAGATTGATTTAATCGATATGCAGTCTTACTCGAGGCAAAACTCTGGATACAATTATATTTTAATTTTAATAGATACCTTTTCAAAGAAAGCATATGCAGCGCCTGTTAAGAAAAAGACTGGACCTATGGTAACGGAAGCGATAAAATCTATCCTTCCCGCTGGTGTAAAGAATATTCAGTCAGATAATGGTAAAGAATTTTTCAATAAACATTTTCAAAGCCTAATGAAAGAGTTAAATATTAATCACTATCATACTTTTTCAACTACGAAAGCTTCTATCGCAGAACGTTTTATTCGGACAATTAAACATTGGTTATTTAGAGAATTTTCCGCTCAAGGAAGTTACAAATGGTTGGACATTTATCCAAAGTTAATTGCAGATTATAATAATCGAATACATGGAACTATCGGTATGAAGCCAAACTCTGTGAATGAAAGGAATTCAAAGAAAATACACAGGAGGTTGAGTCAATTGTATAAAAATAAATTTGAAAAGGCTAAATTTAAAGTTGGAGATGCTGTTAGGATATCGAAATTTAAACATGTGTTCAGTAAATCGTATACGCCTAATTGGACAGGTGAGTTGTTTACAATAGCAGAAGTAAAAAAGACAAGTCCTATTACTTATATATTAAAAGATGAAAGAGGTAATATAATTAAAGGTGGATTTTATAAGGAAGAATTATTAAAGACAAAATATAAGGACATTTATTTAGTAGAGAAGGTAATTAAAAAATCCGGAGATCGTTATTTCGTTAAATGGTTGGGATTTCCAAGCAGATCATGGATTAATAAGAGCGATATCATAGTGTGAGGTGTGGTAGTGTAAAAAAAAATTTTTTTTTTTACCATAAACAGACTTGCTGCTACGCCTGGGCGAGCGCAACATGTACGCGGTCCGTGTGCGTGTGTACGCAACATGTACGTGCGCTGTGCTAGGGCTTGAGGACATGAAAGGTATGTAATGTGTTTAATTGTTTATGTTATTGTATAGTATCCGTTGATAGATTTTATATGAATAAAGGCGAGTTTTTTTATAAATTTTTAATCTGCACAAAAATGCTCTTAATTTTGCTCTTGTAGTGTGTGTTAGTGATATGTACCGCATCAATTTTCGGGCTTGTAAGATGTGTTCTTTGTGAAATATATGTTTATTTTTAATGAAAATTATGTTGTATAGCATCATACAGTACATTGGTAATGAATAAAGGTGGAATTTTTACGGATCAAAATGAGATGCGCAAAAATTGATCCCAAAAGATTTTGAGCTAAAAACGGGGTTTTTTCTATTAAAATGTGAAAAATGTGCTAATTTTGGGTTAAAAATGATGGATTATGCCCTATAATGTGCGAAAAATGTGACAATTTTGGGCTTAAAATGGTATTTTTCAATAATTAAAAATGGTAAAAATGTCGATTATGATGGCTCTACGCTATAGTTTAACTACTATTACCCTTATGGAGAATAAAATGTAAACAATACAAACCAAAACAGCTGTTTATAACAGTTTGACAGTTCTTGATTGAAGACTGCGGGGAACAATATAGAGGTTATGCATTAATATTTATTTTATGAATTAAATAAATGCAAAATTATCAGCTTACTAAACAATTTGTAAAAACTTAAGGGTTTAAGGAACTTAAGGATAGCTGTGCGAAATAAAAGCAGAAAAAAGTATTTCCAAAATCTTCCGTGTTTTGATAGAAAACGTATTCGTTGTATTGCTTGAAGCCACTGTAACAAACCAATTAATTTATGTAAATTAAATTTCTCTTTTGCTTTTCAATCCTCATTCCGTTTATAACAAAATCAGTTGATCACAGGCTAATAATAACGGTATGGATAATTAGACAGTAAATGATCGGCTTTGGCTAAAAGACGTTAAACGGCATCGCTCAATTGACTAACGTCGTAGCCGAGTTATAGCGTGTCGGCCTCAAGAACTATAGGCCGCGAGTTCCATTCCCACCAGGGGCGATACTTTTTCTTTAGTGCTATATTAATTATGGTGTATTAAATCGGTTTTATTTCAACCACATAAATGTTTTCATTGGGCAGTAAATTTGTTTTAATTTTGCTAATTAACTTGTAAAAACATGTCTTATTCTATCCGAGCAAAGCTCGGTCACCAGGTGCTGAGTTATAAACTCATAAGCTTTTAATACATAGTGATTGAATGAAGTTTTCCTTTGAACTGTTGTAATAGATGTGACTAGTATGGTTAGTGTTTTGACACCACCTACAGACACGAGCTCCAAAATCAAACAAGAGCGTATTCTGGATTAGATTCATAGTGTTTTGGCTTATCCTACAACCTCGTGCTACTACTTCTTGGGTGGAAACTATCTGAATACTACTGTATTTTGTACAAACAAGAAATAATTTAATCTATTTTGCAAATTCATTCCAGGATCATCAATGTCAGTATTTTCTAATTATATTTCGTATATATAATTTTTACATAAACTCTTAATGGTGTTGCTATTTGGCAATGAATTATTTTACTTATTTTAGCGAATTTTCCATAGGGAAGAAGCTATTACCGTAGGTCTCATAGGAAGACTTAAGCCCGGGACCATGTTATTTTTTCTTCTTTAAGTGCCCAGAGTCCAAAAGCAATAGTCGTTAAAATATATATATATATATATATATATATATATATATATATATATATATATAATGTAGGGTATATATATGTGTGTCTGTGAACACGATAACTCTCGTAAAAATGGTCCGATTGAGACTAAATTTGGTAGAGACGTATTCTTGCATTTGCTCGGACGAGTTCGTAACCCAGACATATCGGTCAATCGGAAGGGGTAGTTTGGGGGGGGTTTGTACCCCTAAAATGGGGTTTTTGCATTTTTCCCATGTAATTTAAAAAATTTCAAACTTTATCTTTTACTATTAGAATCAGCTTAAAAATCTGCACAATTTATCTTCTTCTCTTCTTCTTCTTCTTCTTCTTCTTCTCTAACGGTTACCGAGATTTAAAAAAATCTAAACACAGTACATTGTATTTTGTGGCTCCAATGTTAATCTTATGGAGGATAAGAAAAAATTAATATTTCCCATATCAATCAATATTTTTGGATTAAACTTGGTATTTACGTTCATATGGTTAAAAATCATTGTTTATGTGTTTATCGTGGCATCAAACCTGCATACTCATTTCCCCTGTTAATCATATAGGGAATAGGCAAACTCATTTATTTATGGACAGATGTTGATGAAAGTTGGTATAAATGTTAAAAATAAAAATTGTTAACGTTGGAAATGCCTACTTTCAGTGTTCCTCACAACAGCAAACCAGCACACTCTTTCCCATGTTAATCTTATGTAGAATAGGCAAATACTTCTCATGTTTATGGACAGATTTTAATAAAACTTGTTATATAATATTATTATTATTATATTATTGATTTGGAAATTCACTGAGTATGCAGGTCTGCTGCGACGAGGGTATTTTCATATTACGTCGGGGTCATTAAATATAGTAACTCGTGTGAGTAAATAACAATACCTAAACTAGTTTCGTTTTACATATTATTAATTTACTTTTTTTTTTAACTGAAATGACGACCTACCCAGATAGGTATTTTAAGCTAAGTATGAATGAGGAATGAATGTTGGATTATTGTGGCGCGATCTTGTAGTCTTGTTACTGACTAAGGCTGACATTACTATTGACTAACAAATTATTTACTATCACTATTATGTCAATAAAATTATTTATTATTACTACTTAATATGGTTATAATTATTACTTATTAAATTAAATTTTATCTTTAGTACAATTATTATTTAATGTTTTATAAGAAGTAAGAAATGAGTCCGCTGATTAGAGGGCAGTGAAAACAAAAGATTTCACAGACTGGCCTCACTGGTCTCACTATGTATGAGTCTCACAGACTGGCCTCACTGACCTCACTATGTATGAGTCTCACAGACTGGCCTCACTATGTATGAGTCTCACAGACTGGCCTCACTATGTATGAGTCTCACAGACTGACCTCACTATGTATGAGTCTCACAGACTGGCCTCACTGACCTCACTATGTATGAGTCTCACAGACCGGCCTCACTGACCTCACTATGTATGAGTCTCACAGACTGGCCTCACTGACCTCACTATGTATGAGTCTCTCGATTAAGTAATAAATAATACTGAAACTGCGACAATGGTAGACTAAATATTTTGACGAATGTTATATTTAGAATCGACGGTTGTTCTGTTCGTTTTCTTTCAAGTAGCCTTGCTGAGCCAGCAGTTTAAACAGCCGACTTAATTATTTAATCAAAAGCTGGATATCTCGACCAAAATTCCAGCTATGCATATTTCCTCACAACCTATAATCTGAGCTAGTCAACAAATGAGATAAGAGCAATGCTATACTTTCACGTGAGAAAGCTTTACTACCGATGTGATTCACGTTAACATCACAAAGAAATCAGTCATGTGGAGTGGTGTCAAAAACAATATTGAAAACTAAGAAAGAATATTAAGACCGCACTTAATTGTATCAAGATCTCAGATGAAAACTAAGATGGTAACACTCATCATACATTTTAGTTCGAATATTAGGTCCGCACCTCTGTGTGGTTTAATCTGTATAAACTAAACATCGGATAGTAATCTTTAACTGGGGAACATTACATTTAATTTGAAGATGTAGGTTAGATAAAATGTTTGAAAATATTCGCCATTTTCCAATGTGTTGGTAAACTTGATTGTTTATATTTCCCTTTATATTTCCTAAGAGTACTTATATTTTTTTGAGAGAGCTTACGAACCACAGAAGGGGAGATCAAGATATAATATGATTTAAGTAGGTCTATATTGATAGGATAAAATACATTAGCTGTTGTTATCTAATTATCATTTCCAGCTGTTTATTACCACCTATATTATATAACCAATATTTCTAGCCTGTATAATATTGAAGATTGTGAATACAGCTGTTATATTAGTCTAGTCCCTACTGTCTGATATTATACCGTGATCTCTTTGTGACCATTAAATGGATGGATACATACAAAATTACTAAAGTATAAAAAGGGTTTAAAACTATAACTACTGTACCATAAAATAAGGGACGTTCAATAAAAAATTAAGCTGACCACCATGCGAGTATTTATAAAATTCTTAACTATATATTTATAAAAATTTCTACAAAAATATTGTATTTTTACAAAATTATTTACGAAGAAAAGATCAAGCAAACCGTAGTGGAAAAACTAAAAAAAATGGCTTTAGTAATAAGTGCTAATTACCATAAAATCCTTATTGGCCAGGTAAAATCTCTTATGTCCTATAAGAGATAGGAGATAGGATAATCAATCTAAAATTAAGTTTTGTTTGAAGAAAAAACTCATTTACAGAATAAAAAGGATGTCCGAAGGGCCATCTATAAAATTCACTTTAAAGGTAACAAATCACATCATATTTATGAATGTGGTTTTTAATTTGAATAAATATATATTTCACTGTTTATTTCATATATATATATATATATATATATTAGTAATATACTTTAGTAACATATATGTATATATATACATATTTGTATATAAAATTATAACAAAGTTAACAATTTGTAAAAACTTAAGGATAACATAACTGTGCAAAATAAAAGCAGAAAAAAGTATTTCCAAAATCTTCCGTGTTTTGATAGAAAACGTATTCGTTGTATTGCTTGAAGCCACTGTAACAAACTAATTAATTGGTGTAAATTATATTTCTCTTTTGCTTTTCAATCTCCATTCCGTTTCTAACAAAATCAGTTGATCACAGGCTAATAATAACTGTATGGATAATTAAACAGTAAATGATCGGCTAAAACAATTGACGTAGGCAAAAAGATCTTAAACGGCGTCATCTATTTGGTACAACGCCACAACTCAGTGGTAGTGTGTTGGCTTCATAAACATGGCAAAATGGTGTGGTTGCAATAAGTTGCAACTTCGATCCCCGTCCGGGGTCAATAGTTTTTTAGTGCTTATGCTATATCAATTATGGTGTATGAAATCGGTTTTATTTAAACCACATAAATGTTTTCATTGAGTAATAAATGTGTTATAATTTTGCTAATTAACTTGTAAAATACAAGTCTTATTCTATCCGAGCAAAGCTCGGTCACCAGGTACTTTTATTAAATGTACCTAACATTAGTTGCTTGTTTAAATACACATATGTGATAATCGTAGATTTTTATTTTAGGAATTATTCTGATTGTGATAGTAGTTCGGTAATATCTTGTCTTAAATAATGGAATAAATCAACAAATTTTGAAACATTTCCAAAATTTAGAAATTTAAACATCGAAGCGATAGACTAATCGAGTATAGTCTATTAATATTATGATTATCTTGGTATTTTTAAAGACCATGATAAAGTGTTTAATCCTTAATGCATAATTGTGTATGCATTAAGCTTTATATGTCATAGACAATAATACATGTATGATTCCAGACGATCTGTGCATAGACTAAGTAAGCCTACTTTATTATTATACGTGAAATTTTGGGCAGTCTTAAATGAAGAATTTAGAAAACTAAAATATAAAAGAGTTTGTTCTCAATTTTTGTAAGGACATTATTGAATGCGAAAAGATTAACAAATATCTTGAATCACAAATACATCGACATGAACGAAATTCATTAGATTTTCTCCAAATCAATAAAGCGCTTATAGACTAGTGTGTATTTATAGCTTCATAAGCTAAGTTGGATAACAAAGAGACAAAATGCAATATTATGGAAGTAGCGTTTATTTTAAAAATACTATACATACATTCATGAAATATCCCCCTAGATACAATACAATTCATATATTTAACAATTATCTTCAGTAATAGATAAGAAAGCCAGCACGAGACACATATCACAATAATATCACAACTGGATAAGGTAGTTTTTGCTTTTGACATTTCTTTTTTATAGAATAAAATTTAAGATTTAGCGTAAATTACTAAATAATAATTATTACATTAACATTTATTAGGTAACAGTCAAAATACTAAATTAGATTATTTTATATTTATTTTACAAACATCAAGTTAAGTAATAGTGACGTGTTGATACAAAGATTTTAAAACACTCTTTGACTCCGATTGATGGAACAACCCTAAGCCACTTATAGTAATAAATTCATTTATTAAGTCATAATTTACATCTTATCATACTGTTATTCTTAGCTTTAATAGTACCTTAAATTAAATTAATTTAATTTTATAGTTTATAAATACGTATTTATTACATTTGATTTATGAGCCCCCTTTTAATTTTGAAATAATAATAATAATAAATCTCATGAAGTTAAAAATTTTCTAAATTTACTTTAAAATAAAATATAAGTATATTAATTATTATAATAAATTTATAGAATTTTACAGTTATTTTATACAATAGTATATATTTTTTCAACTAATATATTCATGAAAGGGGCATTTGTATTTTACTCTTGTACTATTATGTTTCCAGAAAACATTTATGTAAAATGTATGTTGTGAGAATAAATTCAATTATGAAAATACCAAATCTATTTGACAATATACAGGTAACATAGCTAAAACTTTGATTTAATATACAGTGAAAATAGTAGTTATTTAATTTACGTTTTAACAGAGAAAATAAATACTGTTCTAATACCATTTGATGTCGTACCATTATTGAGAAATCAACATCTGTAAACAGGAACCAGCCTGTCATAATAAATGAATTATCAATGGCTTAAAATAACGGCAAGCAATTCACTGATTTTGCCGTTGAGCAATAACGTCATTTTGTATGAAAATTCTGAATAACCGACAACAAGCTTTATAAATTTAACAACAACAATACAAAAAACAGTGCGCTAAGGCAAAATGCACAGCAATAGTTAGATCAGCAACCAGGGGTTCTATTAAAATACATTACACCAAACGATGAGTCCCTAAATATAAAATTCAATAATACAATTGAAGAACCAAAAATTGAATAATTGCAATGCACTCCGTCGACTTGTGCTCGTGGTATTTTCGATTCCCTTAACATTTAGTGTTTCTAAGCAACTGGAAATAACATCCATCCGTGTTTAGAATCAAGTTTATAATATTTGAATGAATTTAAATAATAAAGTAAAATAATAAGTAATGGTAACATAATAAAGAATTTTAAGAACTCAGTTAAAATCAATATTTGATATATTCCAACGAGGAAAATGTACGACCACAAATTATATTCCAAGTTACAGTGTAAACATTAACTGTGACTCCGAATACAAAAAAGTACACCCATCACAAAAACAATTTACAGGGAAAAAATAATTAATGCCATTAAAAATAGTTTATGTTTTAAACATAATAAACGTAGACTAAATTCAACACGTTAATTGCTGTAACCACAACGGTGTTGCTGTACTACGTGAACGCCTCTATACAAAGCTATCTCAGTTACCATTTTACAATTTATCTCAAAATTACAAAGAACCCCTTAGGAAGATAAAATCCCTTGGAGTAGAAAACATCAATAAAATTTCAGTGCTTACTTAAAACTAGTCAGAAGTTGCCCTAATCACAAAAAATTTACAAAAGGAACGAAAAGAGTTTAACAACGCCATAGAAAAATTATATGACATCTTCATCCTAAAAATACAGTCTCTTGTATTAGTGTTGGAGGTATGCTAATGGTGGTGGTCTTGGTGGTCATGGTGGTCATGGTGGTCATGGTGGTCGTGGTGGGAGCTGTGATGATGGTGATGGTGACTGTGGTCATGACCAACTGAAACAAAATCATTTCATCAATAAAGTTTGTTTTGTTATTTGTTTCGATTCAAGTACATTTAACTGCACGATTATTTGAGGAATGGTCATTAGCATTAGAAAATGTTTAAGGACTATTGTAATTAATTAAAAAACAAAGAAATTAGTAAAGTAAACTTCAATCCTTCTCAAACTATTTATTAAACACAAAAATTAAAATAAACTATATCAGTGGACTCACACATACTTTCTCACTTATGTAAGTTTAAAAAAGACAATCTGTAATAAAACTATCATATTTTTCAAATTTTATCTAAATATCATTTAGTAATTTATTGTTTCAAAAATAATCATCCCATTTTAGAAAAAAAAACAAGAGAGACAAAGTTAAATTAATTGTTCGAATTGTATTAGGGAACACCGACCCCCTTCACCGGGAGTACCAAGCTTTTTTGTGAGTTGCTTTTGTCGGGTGATTTGATCTTTGATTTTCTTTGAAAGTAAAAACAAAAACAGCGAGGAAATGTTTGAAGCTATTTATAACATTTAATAGTTTTTGATAGCTTTCAATAGCTTTTGACGGTTCTTAGTGCACAGAGTACTGAATAATTTGACGCCACTCGCATATCTGTAAGAATGACGGTTCAAAAGCTATGGGCATTTAAATGTCAAAAAAATCTAATTTTAAAATTTCAGCGAAATAAATAAAAGTAAAGTATAACTTGACTGACACCAATGAAACCAGTTTAAAAAACCAATGAAATTAGTATTTTGAATTATTTGTCTCCGACAAACGGTTCTAGAGGAAAGTTAAATTGACTGTCCATGTTAAACGCAGTACTTTTTTCTGAAAGCGCCCAATGTTATTCTTATGGGGAATATTAAAAAATCAATTTCTTCCTTATTTTACAAGAGTTTTCTATAAAACTTGGTAAGCGTAAACTTTGGTCCAATCACCCAACAAAACCAATTCAAAAAAGCTTGGTATTATTACCAGGGGCGTTTCCCCCATTCAAATTCGAACAATTAATTTAACTTTGTCTGTCTTGTTTTTACTTTCAGAAATGGGATGATTATTTTTGAAAAAATAAATTATTAAATGATATTTAGATAAACTTTGAAGAACATGATAGTTTTATTACAGATTGGTTTTAAAAAATTTACTTAAGGGAAAAAATTATGTGTTAGCCCACTGATACCGTTTATTTAATTTTAGCGAATTTACAGTAGAAAATCAAACTTTTCCTGGAAAAAAATGTCATAAAGTTTTGCGCTAAACGTTACGCGTATGCTTATACCTCATTAAAGGTAACTCATTAAACTCATTAAAGCCGTAACAAAAACTACATTCTTGATATTCTTAACTAAGGTTTTCTATTATATGTCCTTCAATTCCTTACTTTGCTAGTCATATTTTTGTTACACTACATTAATATCAACACGAGGTTGTGCTGGTTGTGTTCACGTAGGCCTAGCGGCGTGTATTGATTAGCCGGGAGTGTCGTGCAGGGCGCACGCTTAGTTACGTAATCTAATTGCGCAGTTCCGGCAGAGCATGCGTAGTAGCTACAGGCACCACACATAGCACCACAGGTAACACCGCCACGGTGACAGACGAACGGCATTGGCAGTGGATCGGTAAAGCATGAAGCAAACAGTATCAAGGCCAGCTGTGGTCTGCCTTGAGTCAATGTCACTGTCATCGAAGCCGCTTGAGCAACGTTGGCCGCCTACGTATACTTTCACAACATTCTTCAGACCTCCGATGATGATACATTAATGACGTTTAACAAAATTACGCTTCTGGTTTTAGCTCTAAAATCACACAATCAAATAGCAGTGTCTTTGCTTTAACACAAAAATGAGTAAACAAATATACCACGTGTCCCAATAGTACTAGGCGTTAACAGTTAATCAAAAGTGGTTTATTTAGAATCTGAGTAATAATTTACATCTGATGAAGTTAAATATGCTCTAACAGGAAGCCCAACAAAGCAACGGTCACTTGGACCATCCTGCTCGGTTGGCACAACTTGCGCTCAATTAAAACTATAACAAACAGAAACCTTATTCCTTTGAGGACTTAAAATAAAACATACCATTAAATTTTGTCTGCTTGAATCCATACATACATATACACATACATACATACGCATGCACGCTAGTACGCACGCATATACGCACATGCACCTCTACAATTTTTTAAAATGCAAACTGCTTAACAATACAATATATTTTATAAACATTTGCACCGTTAGGATGGAGAGTGGAAGGGATATGTGATGTCTAAACGTATGCTAAAAATTAAATTCGTTTATTAAATTAAACCTATATTTTCAAGCATCCGCCATAAATTTACCAAAACATCGCCAATCCTAGCCATTCAGGTACTCGAAATATTCTATTTGGCTGATGATATTTTTTCCAAATTAGTGCCTTCTTACACAACCCAAAATTGGACACTCGGATACAAAATGAAAAATTGATTCGGGCGGTTTTAAGCTGCATAAGGAGCAGATGTAATTTATTCCAGGAATCCAAGGTTTGTAATTAATATCGACTAATTCTGCCCTCACTTATATCGCCCAAGATATGGATGAAATGCCATCCATAGTCACTTGAAAACACGCTCTTATCTCCTCCAGAGCCCGCGCTCCAATCTACCGGCATGTTCAATTTCCTTGCGACTGTCTCCCAATGTCGAGCCCAAATACTTTTTTAGCGATTTCTTCTGATAAAATCTTAACCAAACGACTTGGGGAGAAAAATGCCACGTAAAAAGTGTAATTTATCAATAGCTGTTTCCACGTAAAATACATGGTTCGGCGTGTTGAAAGGGAACCTAAAAACTCGTCTTAAGAATAATTTTCGAACTGATTCCAAAGTTTCACTGTCTAAGTAACCCCACACCTATGCTCCATAACAAATAATAGCTCTGATAACAGTATAAAAACCAGCGAATTACGCGTTTAGGGAAACATTTCCGTTTTCAATTAAATCACTCCATACAGAATTTAAAGTAAATTTTTCCGATCGTACCTTCTCAGATAAATGTGATTCCCAGCTTAACCTTGACGAAAGAAAATATTACTCCGAAATACTTATATCTTCCGACGGCTACACTTTTTTCTCCATTAAATTTCTCGTAACTTTTTAGTTTTCCGCCATTTCCAAATATTATTAGTTTTAACTCATCCAAATTGACCGTCAAATTCCAATTTTCGCCAAAAAAACATCCAGATTCTCAATCATGAATTAAGTCCCGTCGCCGTCAGCGTACATTAGCACGTCGACGCGCGCCTAGCCTACCCTTACGGCGCCCTCTAGAACCTCTGGCAGGTCATTTATGAAAAGTGAAAGTGAAGAGGTGAGAGGTGGCATCCCTGGCGCAGTCAAACATCTGAGTCACTTCCTCTTTGGTCCACACACCCGCCGTTGTGTCATCATACAAACTTTTCAGTAAATTTAATATTTTCGTAGAAACACCTAACAAACCTAATTTGAGAATAAACGCCTTTCTGTCAATACTATCAAATGCAGCTTTAAAATCTAAAAAAAAACAAAAGATCGTAATCCCTTTGAAAATTTATTAAATGAAGAACAAGTAACAAAATGGTATTTAAGTATTAGCTCGTATTTTATAAATTGGAGGGATAAATTGTTTCAAGGACTTGTTGCCAACAACATTAGATGTCAGGAAGCACTGTAGCCGCGCCGGTAGCCCAGCAGCACCACACCGACCTTCGTCCTCATCTAATAACTTTACTGCTATCGGTTATTTTTGTCACGATGTGAGTTACTCTTGAATAAGTAGTATATTCTTGTTACAATTGTACCTTTCTGGTTCATATTTGTATGTCCATGTAATCGCCTAAACGTTGATCTTGTGGACCAGGTCATTTAAAAAATAGAAACCTTAGCTAAATAAACGGTATCAGTGAACTGACACATTACTTTCTCCCTCAAGTAAATTTAAATACCCCCGTCGCAGCAGACCTGCGACTTCAGTGAATTTCCAAATCAATAATATAATAATAATAATAATAATAATATATGACAAGTTTCGTCAAAATCTGTTGATAAACATGAGAATCATTTGCCTATTCTCCATGAGAATAACAAGGGAAAGAGTGAGCAGGTTTGCTGCTATGAGTAACACTGAGAGTAGGCATTTATACCATCAAAAAATTTTATTTTTAACATTTAAACCAACTTTCACCAACATCTGTCCAAAAATAAAGGAGTTTGCCTATTCCCTATATGATTAAATAGGAAAAGAGTTTGCACGTTTGCTGCCATGATAAACACATAAACTTAGATTTTTAGCATAAATAAATGGATAGATCTCAACCACATGAAGCTAAATATCAAGTTTTATCCAAAAATATTGATTAATATGGGAAATATTAATTTTTCCCTATCCTCCATAAGATTAACATTGGAGCCCCACAATACAACGTACTGTGTTTAGATTTTTTTAATATCTCTGTAACCGTTGTAGATAAAAAAAAAGCTTTAAGGACCTTAATTGTGTAGTTTTTTAAGCTGATTCCAATGGTGAAATATAAAATTAGAAACTTTTAAAAATTACATGTGAAAAACGCAAAAAACCCCATTTTTGGGTACAAAACCTGGGGGGGTTTTGTACGCCCAAACTACCCGTTCCCATTGACCGATATGTCTGGTTTACGAACTCGTCCGAGCATTTGTAGGAATACACGTCTCTACCAAATTTGGTCTTGATCGGATCATTTTTACGAGAGTTATCGTGTTCACAGACACACACATATATACATATACATATATATATATATATATATATATATATATATATAAATTTTAACGACTATTATTTTTGGTCTCTAGGCACCTAAAGAAGAAAAAATAACATGGTCCCGGGCTTAAGTCTTACCATGAGACATACGGTAATAGCTTCTTCCCTATGGGAAAAATACCCCCGTCACAGCAGACCTGCGTACTCAGCGAATTTCCAAATCAATAATATAATAATAATATATGACAAGTTTGGTCAAAACCTGTCGATAAACATGAGAATTTTTGCCTATTCTCCATAAGATTAAAATGGGAAAGAGTGAGTAGGTTTGCTGCTGTGAGGAACACTGAAAGTAGCCATTTATACCATCAAAAATTTTATTTTTAACATTTATACCAACTTTCATCAACATCTGTCCATTAATATAGGAGTTTGCCTAATCTCCATATGATTAACATGGGAAAAGAGTATGCAGGTTTGCTGCCATGATAAACACATAAACTATAATTTTTTAGCACAAATGTATGGATCGCAACCACATGAAGCTAAATATCAAGTTTCATCCAAAAATATTAGATAATAAGTAAAAAAATTAATTTTTTTAAATCCTCCATAAGATTAACATTAGAGCCTCAAAAATACAACGTACTGTGTTTAGATTTTTTTATATCTCGGTAACCGTTGAAGATAGAGAAAAACTTTAAGGAACTTAATTTTGTAGTTTTTAAGCTGATTCCAATGGTGAAATATAAAATTAGAAATTTTAAAAAATTACATGTGAAAAACGCAAAAAACCCCATTTTGGGGTACAAAACCCCCCCAAACTACCCGTTCCCATTGACCGATATGTCTGGTTTACGAACTCGTCCGAGCATTTGTAGGAATACACGTCTCTACCAAATTTTGTCTCGATCGGACCATTTTTACGATAGTTATCGTGTTCACAGACACACACACACACACACACACACACACACACACACACACACACACACACACACACATATATATATATATATATAAATTTTAACGACTATTGTTTTTGGTCTCTGGGCACCTAAAGAAGAAAAAATAACATAATTATCTCTTGCCATGAGACCTACGGTAATAGCTTCTTCTATATGGGGAGTTCGCTAAAACAAGAGAGACAAAGTTAAATTACTTCTTTGAATTGTATGGGGGTTAACACTCCCCCCCACCCCGGTAATACCAAGCTTTTGAGTTGCTTTTGTTGGGTGACTTGACCTTACGCTTCATACCAAGGTTCATGTAAAAGGGTTTAAAATAAAGAAATTAATCTTTTAATATTCTCCATAAGAATAACATTGGGCGCTTTCAGACAACGTAGTGCGTTTATTATGGCCAGTAAATTTATCTCTTCTCCGAAACTGTTAGTCGTAGACAAATAATTCAAAATACTAATTTGTTTAGTTTTTTAAGCTGGTTTCAATGGTGGCAGTCAAGTTATACTTCACCTCTTTATTGTTTTCGCTGAAAATTTAAAAATTTGATTTTTTTGACATTTTAAACCCCATAACTTTTGAACCGTCTTTTTACAGATATGCAGGTGGTGTCAAATTGTTTAGTACTCTGTGCACTATATACTATCAAATTTTAATCAAAATTGTTAGGGCCGTTTTTGAGGTGTTTTTGAGGGTTTTTAGAGGTGAACTACCCATAAAAATCAAAAATTCAAAAAACGCCTGGAGATACGGTGAATACGTACATGCCAAATTTAATCTAAATCGAACCAACGGGGTAGGCTGTGGCTCTGTACACATTCAAACACACACACACACACACACACACACACACACAAACACGCAGACGGACGGACACCACGTCGAAACCCACTTTTTTGGATTCAGGGGACCCCAAAACGGATATATCCACTCTCAACTCAAATTCGAAAATTTTGACGAAAACAATATTTTCTCCATATACAATGTATAGGGGGAGAAAGTCAAAATAGAAAGTTTAAATAATTAGCCATAACTTATATAACTACTAGCTGACCCGGCGAACTTCGTAACGCCTAACAGTAAATACGTGTTAACTTTCAGATTGGCCATGTTCTGTAGTCGAATAGCATTACGACTTCGTTGTCAAAAATTATATATTCTGGGTTGCGGCATAGTTAATAACAATACTGAAACAATAAGACTTATTATTAACATTACCATAAAACAAATCTGAGTGGATTCATTCACAATTTTTCTAATCCAACCTAAAACCAAACACAACCTAAATGTAATACGGCTTTAATAGGAAAGATAGAACATAATATACAACAGCTGATTATTATAACAAACGTAATATGTATAAACATTTAACATTGTAATTATTTTTTATTTGGCCGACATAATTATAAACACGTGACTTTTAATCAGACAGAAAATAAAAAATATAAATACATAGTCCCCAAAATCCGTAACTATTAACGTGGTGAATTAATCTGTTCATTTTGTACAGCGCACATTTACTTCATAGTTTTACATTATAGAATTATTCATATGGCATCGGATAGTAAAACATCTAATGGAAAGTAATACAACAGCTGTAGCTTTAGAAATCAAATGTTTTGATTGTAGATAATTTGTAAACAAACTTATTTCCCATAAGGTTAAAATTAGAAATTTAATCGCTATAAAATAGAAACTAATTGAATTTATCGAAACTGAATATGCCCTTAACCCACTTAACCCGGCGGACGTTGCCTCGCTTTTAATTTTTTATCAATATACCAAAATAAAGTAATAAAAACATTTGTAGAAAAATTTATACGTTCAACGTCACGTCGAGCATTTCGCTCTGCAGGTGTTTCTGTAGCTCTTGACGTCGAAGCTCGTCCACGCAGGTCTCCAAGTCGCGCTTCTCGCTCTGCAGGTGTTTCTGTAGCTCTTGACGTCGAAGCTCGTCCACGCAGGTCTCCAAGTCGTGCTTCTCGCTCTGCAGGTGTTTCTGTAGCTCTTGACGTCGAAGCTCGTCCACGCAGGTCTCCGAGTCGTGCTTCTCGCTCTGCAGGTGTTTCTGTAGCTCTTGATGTCGAAACTCGTATTCGCTGGTCTTCAAGTCGAGCATCTCGTTCTGCAGGTGTTTCCCCACATCTTGAGATCGAAGGTCGTTCTCGCAGATGTTCAAGTCGTGCTTCCCGCTTTGTAGGGGGCTTGACAGCTCTTGAAGACGATGCCCTTATTCCGACAGCTTCCAAGCGTGCTTCTGTTTCTCCAGATGTTTCAGCAGCTCTAAGTGCTGAAATATATCGAGCGTTTTTGGTTCTTCTACCAATATTGGCTTCTTTAGGAGGCATGCCATAAAAGTATTCTGCAAAATAAATTATTTATTATCAATTTATTTTCACGTTTCCCCAAATCGTTTAACTACCGAGGCAATAAGGTTAAAATCAATAATAAGAAATAGAGATCATCTGACCAAGTAAAAGTGTATACAGTTAAAATGTACAATTAAACTGTTTAGTCACTCGCATAACCTGAAAACAAAAATGTAAACAAAAACAAATTATTTTACTACTCATTAATTTCTCTCTAATCATAGCTTTGCTAGCTGGGGCTCTCCCAGGCCCCCGTGGTTGTTGTCGGCAGTCCTTAGCCGAATTAGAATAGCGTTAATGGCAGTGTAGGGAAATCGCGTGCAAAAGTCCATACCATTATGAACTAAAATAACGTAAAAAAGTATCAAAATGTGCAATAAGAAGTCATAGTTAAAAATGTAAACTGTTTAGTCACTCGCATAACCAAAAAACAAATGTAAACAAAATAAAAAAACATAAACAAATGCAAGTACTTCAATCTGTCGTGTATATCTTCAACTAACAGATATAGTATACCAATCAGCTGTTGAAAAGAAAATATTTATAATGTAAACAAATTTCTGGTTCCATAGTTTATGGGATCCTTTTTAAAAGGGCTATTATCAGGGGTTTCCCGGCAATTATTCGATTTTTTTCTCGCCGTAAGAACCATCCTTGGACTTCAACGAACATCTTAACAAAAGAATTGGCCAAATTGGTCCAGGCGTTGTTGAGTTATGCGCTTACCAACACATTTTGCGATTCATTTTTATATTATAGATGTATCATATATTTGTTTGGATGGTTTGATATTGATACTGCCGTGGTCTTTTTCCATTTCCAGTGGTAAAATATAATTAGGTTACAATTACAATTTTGGTACAATTAGGTTAAAATTACAATTTAGGTACAATTAGGTTACAATTACAGTTTAGGTATAATTAGGTTACAATTACAGTTTAGGTACTATTAGGTTATCATTACAGTTTAGGTATTATTAGGTAACAATTACAATTTAGGTACAAGTAGGTAACAATTACAATTTAGGCAGAATTAGGCAACAATTATAATTTAGGTACAATTAAGTAACTATTACAATTTAGGTACAATTGGGTAACAATTAAAAGTTAGGTACAATTAGGTAATCTCGCCCCTTAAGACAGTCATACAACCCGGAAAAAGGTCGGGGTTGTAAGAAATTTCTAACTAAAGTAAACTATGTCAGTACGCATAAAATCAATAATTGACATTATATTAACTGCATTATTGCAGTCATAAACAAATAAAGACTTAGTAGGCGTATACGTGTTGCATGTCTGGATATTTACTCAATGATTATGACAAAACTATTATCAACGTACAAACAAGGCGTTAATGTACATTCATCTCTGACGCCTTCACGCGAAGCTTATGCATAAAAAGAAATTACTGTTTCACTATTGAAGTGCTGTATGTATTCACCAAACACCTCAATATAGGAATGGTGTAATAGGTGACAATCTTATATTTTTTAATACTGCTTGGCATTATAATACTTTCGGTTATCAGCGAAAAGTGAGCTACTCACATGACCTGCAATGTGTCCATGATATCATGGCAATGTGTGATTTGGAAATTTGTTGAGCACGCAGGTCTGCTGCGACAGGGGTTATTATTTTAACATATACCAAGTTTTATCAATATGTGTCCATAAATAAAGGAGTTTGCCTATTCTCCATAATATTAACATGGGGAAGAGTATGCAGGTTTGCTCTTGATGATGAAAATTGATATAAATGGTAAAAATAAAAAATATCTACGCCTAAATATGAGTGTTGGCTGCACCGACTTAAGCATAAGACACACCACATCAAACATTTTTCATAACTTTAGTTATGCATATAATTAAATATTTAAACTAAAAATCATGCATATAAATAATTTGTTCAGAAATTATATATGTAATTAGTCTATTATAACTGTATGATCTAGTTCCACGATAATCAGTTGTAATTATTCAATATAAAGTTCGGTCCTTTTGTAAATTCAACTCTAATAACTCCTCATTAAGAAAGCACGAGAACTTGAAGCTCTCAGAACATCGGACAGTGGGATTTTCTCAATATAGCTTATGAGAATGTTTGCTTTTAATGTGTTTCATAAAGGCTCTGAATAAATTATTTTACGTTACAGTATACTATTTATACTATACTTTAGATAAGGTTGAGTTTCACGAGTATTCTGTATACGTCCAGGAATAAATACTAACTTATACAATTCTTAACATAATATTTTACAACTTTAAAATAATACATTTTGTAAATTTAATTTAAGATTTAAATGTGTGAGCAAAATACACGACAATTTGATAAAATGAGGAAACCCATTTTTCTGAGGTTTGGCTTTTCTGCTTTATAGCCTGTTGAAATATGAAATCCTGGTATATTAACTATATTATATACGTATATATATATATATATATACAGGGTGTTCATTAAAGTTGGGGACAAACTTCGAGGGGTGATAGTATTCATCAAAATAAACAAAAAATTTCCTATAAACATATGTCGAAAAATCCTTCGTTTAGCCGCTAGCCGCCATTTTGTATTTTATACAAAAAACTTTATATATAAAGAACTATTTAAGATACTGAAACCAAACTTTGCACACATACTTATTGGCCAAAGAGAAAAATATTCTCAAAGTTTCATTAAGTTTGCTTTTATATTTTCAAAATGGCGGCGGTTCTTAAAGTTAATGGTTTTTTTATTTAAATTAAAATATTTTAAGCGTGATAATTTGGAAAATATAAAAGCAAACTTAATGATAGTTTGAGAATATTTTTTTCTTTAGCCATTGCTGCTTTAGCCATTGCCATTGCCCATCACGTCAGTTTCCACTTCTGGGGAGCTCCGAGTTGACTCACTATAAGTGAGCCGATTCCAACTCTTCGCCATGACTCAAAAACGAGGCCAATTGCAGGGCCTCCCTTGGGAAAGCGAAATTATTTGTTCAGTTTTTTGATAGCAATTATGTTGTACTTGGATAATTGCTTTAAAAGGTTTTTATACTTGGATAGATTTCAAATGAATTATCCTCCAAATACCTAAGGGGCTCTATTGTAATCGTATAATATACGTTAAATGTATGTACCTATTACGTATATTTTTTCTGAATTTGAAGTACGGTAGTATTAATGTTGACAGAGATTTATAAAGGCTAATATCTAGTGTTTTAATACAAAATAGTTCAAACAGAGTATTCTGTCTTATATTATGGCATTTTACTACGATTTTACGAGTACAGTCTTTTAATTAAAAAATATATACAAATATAGTAAAAGTAAATAATTTAGACGCCAAGATATTCTTGCAGGCTTAATACAAGAATGTTCTAATGCGGTATTCAGAGGTCAATAAATACCAAGGAACTGGGAGTTGTCGTAGATCGTAAATTGTGGGAATGAGTTTCCGAAGGCTATCGACTGGGCTACTCTGCCTGCTCTTGCCTCAACAAAACTAGGCTTCTTCACTTTTCGTCCACACAGCCTACTGTACCAGTACCACCACTATACATTTACACACCACGCTATATTTGGATAACATAACTACTTATTTAGGCACTGACCATAAAGATTTACTTTCTATTGGATCACTACAAATGATTCTCAATACATTGAAACTAATCACAATATTGTCTGATACTATAGGTTATAGTACTGGCATCTCTCAGGTAACCAATAAAACCATATAGAATGTGGCACAGCTGTACAAATGGCATCCGTTTGCATTAACCGAGCATTCTACGTAGGTCCACCTATATTGTGTTTACATAAGTTACACGGAGTTGTTGTTTCATTATCATTACCTGATTCACCGTCCAGCAGGTAGGAAACATCTTTTAAAACCGATAGCCGTAACTCTACGGAGACGATTCAACTGAGCTTTTAGTACAAGATAATAATTTTGCTCATTTTTTTGTTATGATAAGTAACATTTACGGTTATGAAAACTGGATCACGTAATGTGTTGTTCATGGTACTTGCATAATAATATAATAATTAAAATTTATCTTTAAATTTTTAAAAATATAATAATTTTAGATGTATTATCAACCATTCCTACCAATTGGAAATAATTTTATTAAAAACTTCAAATTTGTTATTGTATTATTAATAAACTTCGGGTTGGTTAATTTCCTACACTGTTACTCTGTTTCTGTAGTGCAGGCAGACGCGGAAGGATACAAAAGCCTGTACTGAAAGAGAGCGGAGACGTGTTTGTTTATTCATAGACCTTCTTTAACAAAACTTCAAAAAAAACTTTTCAAGGGAAGCTGTGTAATAGGTTATTGGGGTTTTTACATACTCTTTAAGTTACCAGAAAATATTCTTGCACCTAATTTAACAGTAATTCTATAATCTTAATAACATGTGAAATTACTGCACCTGGCAACGTTAAAGGCAAACGGTAATTTGTTATTGAGATACAAAATTATTTACTGATATTTAAAAAATTAATAATCATAAAAAAATATTATGCATACATGATACTATATATATATATATATATATATATATATATATATATATATATATATGTGTGTGTGTGTGTGTGTGTGTGTGTGTGTGTGTGTGTGTGTGTGTGTGTGTGTGTGTGTGTGTGTGTGTGTGTGTGTGTGTGTGTGTGTGTGTGTGTGTGTGTGTGTGTGTGTGTGTGTGTGTGTGTGTGTGTGTGTGTGTGTTATTGATGTACATTGCTTCTTCCAGTTTTATTTTCAATTATATTTTAAATAAATGTTGTGTTTAAAAATAGACCCTATTGTTTACAAATTTGATATTTTTTTCAAGCACTTCATCTGAGCTTTTAAGAGTATGAGCACACTTTACTTGCAAACGTATTGAAATAAACGGTATCAATGGACTGACACATACTTTCTTCCGTAAGTAATTAAAAAAAACAATCTGTAATAAAACAATAATATTATTCAAAGTTTATCTAAATATCATTTAATAATTTATTGTTTCAAAAATAATCATCCAATTTCTATAAATAACAACAAGAGACACAAAGTTTGTTATAATTTTTTGGGGGAACCCCACCCCACCGGCAATACCAAGCTTTCTCAATTGGTTTTGTTTGGGTGATTTTTCATGCAAAACGTTTGGAAAATAAGAAAGATATTGATTTTTTAATATTCTTCATAAGAATAACATCGGGCGATTTCAGACAACGTACTGCGTTTATTATGGACAGTAAATTTTACTTTTCACTGGAACCGTTAGTCGTAGACAAATAATTCAAAATACGAATTTGTTAAGTTTTAATCTGGTTATAATTGTGATAGTCAAGTTATACATTACTTTTATTGTTTTAGTTGAAAATCTAAAAAATTGATTTTTTTACATCTAAGAGACCATAACTTTTGAACTGTCTTTTTACAGAAATGCGGGTGCTGTCAAATATTGTTTACTACTCTGTGCACTATAAACTATCAAATTTTATATTTTTTCACGTTTTTAAGGGTTTTAGGGGTAAACTACTCATAAAAATAAAAAATTCTAAAAATGAAAAAAACCCTAGGGATACGGTGAATATATACACACATGCCAAATTTCATCTAAATCGGTCAACGTTGTAGGCTGTGGCTCTGTACACATCCAGACACACGGACGGACAAACATCACGTTCCAATTTTTTTTATTCAGGGACCCCAGGGGACGGATGTATCCACTCTCAACTCAAATTCGAAAAATTTGACGAAAACAATACTTTCCCCATATAATGTATAACTGGAGAAAGTAAAAGGTTGATTTAATTCCCATCATATGGACATTTAATTATGCTAGGAGGACAGTAACAGTTGCTTTCTATGCGAGATAATTTTAAAACTGTTTCGCGGCAACTTTAAGTTTGACAATTAACTGAGAAACTAAATGTCTTCATACCTTGAATTAGTATTTAGATATCAAGATCAGTAATATGTTCGTCGTTTTTTAGACGACTGAGGACGAAATGTCGACCAGGAATGCACATGGTCAATACTCGGTCGGTCACTTACTGTACTATTATACACATATACTGTACGCTGTGGCCAAGCAACGCAATGAGCATTTTAGGTGATGAACATCATCAGAGGTATAAGTATGATCTCATCATACTTGGTGTGAACTAATCAATTTGAATTTCCTCGCCCAAAGCTTTGTCAGGCGAGATACACCAGGTGTAATGTAATCTGTTGGTAAGGGTGATCGCTGATTCGCATGTTGAAGGAGGCAGGACGGAGCAGGAGGGTCAAGAGCGAGAGAAAGCGGTAGAGGAAGGGACCTTGGAAAGTGCAAGTGGTCCACGGAGATCGGGATGCAGCTCTCTACAGGGTGTGCCGCGCAACAAGCGCTTCCGGTTCCGCCGCGTCGCGCCGCCTTCTCCCTAGTACAGTATAAGAAATGGTTATACCACGAAAATAGTTAAGCGGAATATTTCAATTTGTATACTTTATGATAATGGTTTTAAATCAACGAAGAGTTACAGTACATGTTAAATAAAAATAGTACAACTGAAGAAATATAATTCTGAGAAAATCTAGAATAATTATTAAATATATATATATATATATATATATATATATATATATATGGATTAACCATGAAAATTGGCCTTACATAGAACTTTCCTGAAGAAGTAAGGGAAGAAACTTGTTTGCACCCTAAAAGAATCTATGCCCCTAAAGTTGTTATCGTCACAAGTAACTAGCTGACTAACAAAATAGACTATCTGTGACACTTAATTCCCCAGTCAATCTATGGGTTATAACTACTTAATGATAATATCTGATAATAGCTTTAGTTATGAAAGTCAGGTAGGTATATTTTAATTATCAATTCTTGACACTGTCTCAATTTTTCAGGGTTGGTTAAATTGGCTCAGTTTTTGAACCAGAACATGATGTGACGATACTGTTTAACTTTGTTACTGACAAATATTAGCATTTCATTTGTCGGGATCAGTCATTAATAGCCCAATGATCGAAGACAGATGATAGGTCGATGAGGATAGGATTTCAAGATAATATTATTGGTATAACCGAATATGTTAGTTTAAACCATAGTAACATTTTAATGGAAGTTGGGACGATATTACGCAACACTTACCCAGTATACTTAGTCCAAGCATAACCATAAATCCGAGGATGATGAAGAAGAGCATCCAGCCACCGTGACTGTTGGTGGCTCTTTCCTTCTGCAGGACCTCAAAGAAGACCACGTAGAGGAGTGTACCGGCGGCCATGCCTTGGAGCACCGACGTCACCGGCGACGCTGCGTTGAGTCCCGAGGTGTCGTCGGAGAGAAGGATTCCTATACCGATACCCAGAGGGGTGACTATGGCAAACGTGCCGATGTACAGGATGACCAGTAGTGTCTTCGTCTTAGAAGATACAAGCTCCATCCCCACACAAAATGCTATGACGAACTTATGAGTAGCGATCGCTCCGAAAAGGTACCAAACATTATACGTCTTCATTTCCAACCCTACAGCGAGTCCCTCGAAAACAGCATGGAAAGAGAGAGCCAAAACGGCAAGAAACCCTCTAAAGGATTTGGCCACGACTTGAGCTGTTGTTTTTCGATTAGGTGGCTCTTCATCTTTCATCATAATGGCGGCATCCAGGGGACCACCCGTCATGCGGTGCTGGGGGTCCAAGGGGCTGCGAGACTTGGACCCACTAACGGTGGGAATGAGTCCCTGGGTGCTAGCAGTGGTGCTGCCCACGCCGTTTTCCGGGGTTTTAGACGGCGCCGAGTGTAGGCTCGCCCTCGGTATGATGGTTCCGTCGTGATGGTGGTGGGACGACCCTCTCTTGGAGCATCTCCTCAGACTCATGGTCCTGTGTAGCACGGCCTCGTCTTCGTGCTGGTGCTGGTCGTGGTCCAGACAAGCGTGGACCAACTCTTCCACCATGTACACGAAGAAGAATCCAGCGCAGAACACGAGTTCAGAAAGCGGTGGCTCGAACGATGGAATTTTCCCTTCTTCGGTTAGCCTGTTGATCTCTATCCTCACCTCGGGTTGGAGATGTAAGAACGTAGTGTACAGAAGTACTCCTCCGCCGAAACACAACAGTAGTGACAGTATAAGCGGTTGCTCTTCGTGAGAGTGCCCTATAGGTCCTTTACTCGGCGATGTCTTGCCGACGTAGGAGAACAGTTTGAGAGGTATGCATCCAAGCAGGAACGAAACACAACCTAAAATCACCATAGAAGTCACCTTTGCCACCAACAACCCCTGCGACATGTCAGGGGTTGAAGTCCCGTTAAGCGCCATTCTCTCGATGTGATCGTCTACATTCTCATGGGGATATTCCATGGTACTTACACACGTTTGCACTTCACTTTGGGGAAAATAGAAAACACTCACTGAACATGAACAGTTATAGAACCTAACCTTCACCGAATGAATGTTACGGCATTAAATGACCCACCACCGAAAGTTACCCGGTCGTGCTATGATCGAATATCCATTTCACTGTTGGAATAGCGGTGCCGAGTGAAAGCGCGCCGGTCATGCCGCGAGG
Source organism: Nephotettix cincticeps (assembly GCA_023375725.1). Lineage (NCBI taxonomy): Eukaryota > Metazoa > Arthropoda > Insecta > Hemiptera > Cicadellidae > Nephotettix > Nephotettix cincticeps. The sequence goes on along the minus strand of CM041791.1, from coordinate 95,498,780 downwards.
TGCTGACAAGTGTGCGCTGCGGCATCAACTGAGCGTGAGCGAGTAGCGAGTAGCGAGTACAGACTGGTGAGGTGAACGGCGTTGGTGGTGGTGTTGGTGGTCGATACGCGGGTGGCGGGAGGGGGGCACGCATTGCGCTACACAACAGGTTCTGCTCTCTGATAACGCTCCTCTTATGATAAAACGTGTGTTTACGTCAAAACAACTTCTCATAATCTTTGTCACCAACAAAGAAAATTACAGAAACGTCCGAAGTTTTGAATTTTGCTACGTTTTGATTTTTTCTTGGAAATCAGTCCACTTAACGATCGAAAGTGTTTCCGAATACATGATACTGTACACTTGATAGGAGACAATGCGGTAATTTAATAATGGTTGACATTATAATTAATTTGTAAAGGAAGTCTATGTGGTAATTTGAAAATACATAATAATTAAATCAAATTTAACTGGAAAAACAGTTATATGAAATAAGTAGGTTACGAAAGAGAATATATTTATTGTTAAGAATTTACTCCTGTCAAAGCTCCCCTAGGAGTTAACGAAAGTGAAATCTATGTCAAACTATTTTCTTAAGAGCGAGAATAATGTAGAAATTGAAGCAATTTTATGGAAAGTGCAATGAACAAAATTGCTAGAATATTAAACCGTGACAAAACTTCTTCGTTTTCCTGCATCATCAACACAGATTACTAGAATAGGCTAGGGCCTATTCTAGCCTTTAGGAAGACTGCAAGGATCATAAAAATATAAAGAAGTTACATCATATTACATTATATCAAATAAAATATACATCAAAATGTCATGAAGATTGTAGATTATTTCGGGAATTAAGATAAAGGATTATTAACATAACAACTTATAAAAAACGTTTTTTAAGAAAATTAAATTACTGTAATGACAGTAAATTAATAAATGTGCTTAATATAATGAAAATACGTCATATTCAATGTCAGTATTTCTACTAATACTTCAGTGAAATAAAAAAATGCATTGGTTTTAAAATATTTCAAAAGATATATTTTTGAAAACATTCGTTATTATGAAAGCTACACTGTTGGAATGTTCAGAAATTATTTCACTAAACGATGCTGCGTGTCAATGATTAAAGTAATTATCTCTTGTGTAATGGTGATTTATCTATGTAAATGTAAGCATAATATTTTTCTTCCTTAGTCCTTAGTATACATTGCAGATTTTCTTATAAACATAAAACTCATAAAAATGGAAATTGTTCAGCGTAATAAATTTAATTTATTTAATGGATTATATGCAAAATAATATTTACTATTTATATTTTTACTACGGACATTATCAATCACGTTTTTATGTGAAACAAAGTTTTACGACGTTTCGGAATCTGAAATCTGGTCCCGTCCTCAGGCGAGCTAGTACCTATAATATAACACGATTAGTACATGATCTGGACTGAACCGGTATAAAGCTAAAAACAAAAAAGTGTGAAGCAGTCAAACAACTTTCAAACAATATACCATTCACTAACAATTACGCACACAAAAAACAAACACGTCTACTCGGCACACAAAGACTTAAAGACAACGAACCGAATTTGGTTTGTTTTGATTTTGATTGGTTGATGTTGAGTTTTGTGGTTTTTGAGTTATCTTCAAAAAAACTTCAGGAAAGATTTCTAGATCTCACCTATAGTATTCTACCTTCAAATCTTTAAAAATACGTAACATTCGCTAGATTCATTATTAAGTAGACAATAAAATTTATTTTAACTACAGTAAATTGACCCAGTAAGGCTCAGTAAGGCCTCCTCTAGCGATTTCTAATCGCAAAATGTAACACATTATTTCAAATACAAGTGAAATACACAATTTTTCAGTCGCAGGTGGGTTTACTTGTATTTGAAACTATTTGTTACATTTTTGCGATTAAAAAATCTCGCGATTAGAAATCGCTAGAGAAGCCAATATATCTGTATCAAAAGCCTGTGTATCTTAGGGGTTAAATTATTATTACTGAGTGTATGATTATGTTTTATACGACATAATACGAGTTTTAAATGAAATTCACTAAACTTTAAGGATAAATTATTATTTTCAATATACGTAAAATTATTTACAGCGACGTTGTGTGTGTTAGTAATTTGTAATGAATCACACAGCTAAGAATACATAATCAAATAATACAATAATCTAAATACTGTAATACGCATCGGCTTGGCGCCGGGATCCACATGCAGAACCACACGAGTAAATCAACCAGTACTTACTATTTAGACTTTCAACGAAACCTGTCAATAGGACAATATATTGTATTTTTATAGATAACTCATTTATTAATACATATTGCCTAATTTTAAGGTAAATTCTTTGTTACGTAATTGGAATAATGCAAAAACTAATGGTGTGAAATTGTACTCTTGGCACGTAAAGCGGCAGTAACACATTTTATGACCTATAAAAGCATCGCCAATACACCGTTCTCTTTTATAAACTTATGAACAACTTCGTAGATTCACATGAGCTCAAGATATTTTTAGGAGCAATAACATAATATACTTTGTAAGTTAAAATGTAAATTAAACTTTAGCATATAGATGATATACGTAAAACGTATAAAATATAACTCATTTGACTATTTTTTTAAATTATTTAGACTCTTTCTTCCGTGTCAAGGGTTTAACTACACTACGTTTCGCGAGGTATGGAAACCCATCCCATTATCAAGTGACCATAATTAAAATCTTCATTACTCTACTTAAGCTACATATTTGGATTTTTAATTTTTGACATGGATATATCTTAGATCTGAGGGAATTATGGCAATTTGTAAGATGAAAATTTGGAACAGGTTTCCATAGAAACTACTAGAGCTATTTCATTGAATAAGAGAATAAGACGAGTTGTTTAGAAGAACTTGAAACATTCCCTTTAGTCACCTATTTCACACAGGTAAGTTGTTACGGCCTTGGACTTTTATGGACTTATAGCCAAGCTCAGTGCCTGCCCTATATCCAATACTAGCCAAAGTACCCGTTCTTCGCACGGGTAAAAAAGGCTGAGAGGTGTAGGCTCTACAGATACATTTAAGTTATTGATAATTAATTCTTTATTGTTTACAAAATGACAAAACACGTGTCTGAGTATATATCTAAACATGACAAAATAACATATGTCAAATATTGGGAGAGGATAAGCATTAACGTAATAGAGGCAGACATCGGGAGAAAATTAAAAATCTACCATTCCACTATTTCGAACTAATAATTCACTAATTTCGATCCAGCAGTTTATGTGTAAAAATTAACTTTATTTCTTTTTCTTCCCGAACTAACAAAATGTAAAGTAAACGGATGTTGACATTAAAAACTGTAAACATTGAATCCCAGGGTATTTATAGCAACCATGTCTTCTGCTTCTCGAACTGTCAAATTTTAGTGTTCACAGCTGTTGACATTCAAGTAATTTTATGTTTTCATTTTCTAAAACTGTAAACATTGAAACTTAGGACGTTCACAGGGCGTAGCCCGAGAGGATTTTAAGGAAATGAGTATGCCTATGTGTTGCATGAGTTTAAGATCTGTCTTTGTGTAAAATTTCAAACTGGTTCAGTATTTTTTGCGTTCACTTGCCACAACAAACCCACAAACACACAAACACACAAACCCACAAACACACAAACACACAAACCCACAAACAAACATACAGAAACCACCTCTTCTTGATAATATTATAGATGATTAATTATTTAATATTTGGAACATATGTTTTTTGTTATTGTTTATTATTGTGTTGTTGTCTCTCATGTTTATAGTGTGTTTAAAATGTATTAAAAGGTTTGGCAAGTTAAAAGTTATTTTTATTATGTGTGTTGTATTGTTTTCATGGAAACTTGAACAAGGTAAAAAAGTACATGGTCCTGAACGAACCGGATAGACTAAGGCTATGGAAGTTTTGTGAAGAACCCTCAAATATCCTTGTCCATGTTTTATTTGTGAAATCTCTCTTTTTTGAAATTGTAATCTCTCTTTCCTTGTCTGATATTTTTGTTGCTTCATTTTATTTTGTATTGATTTTAATCTCTTGAATTTAATAATTACTAATTTGTTCATCCATTATGAAGTTTTGTATCTTTGAAAGGAAAAGTACTCTATTAAAAAGTAGTTTAATTCAAACTAAGACTCACGTAGAGGAAATAATAACAAACGTTGTGATCACCGATGGACTTGACCAAACAGAGCTCAATGAGCTCAACTTTTACCACAATGTCGCTAAAACCCACTTTTCGGACTTTAGCAACTCCTTAACTCAGTTAATGGCCGAGGAAGATGAGGAATTTAATATTGATAATGTTCTGACGATACAAGAGGATATAACTGAGATTTACAAATCGATTACTGTTATGTTACTGACGAAACAATATCAAGGTAACAATAACACACGGCTTGTCTCTCCAAGTAAGTCTAATGTTTCCCCATTGAATTTAAAACTACCTCGACTTACCTTAAAACCTTTTGATGGATCTCCTGATCAATGGTTAACTTTCTTTAATTTGTTTGATGCCTCAGTCAATAAAAACTCTGACATTAATGAATCTCAAAAAATGCAGTATCTTTTGTTGTCACTTCAAGGCGAGCCCCTAAACTTGGTAAAAAATCTTCAGATCACTCCAGAGAATTATTATGAGGTAGCATGGAAAATCCTCAAAAAGAGGTATGAGAATAATAGAAAAATTGTTAGTTTTCATGTTAATAACATAATTGATTTGCCTCAAATTCAAACCCCAACAGCTAGTAACTTAAGATCGTTCATCTTGCGGTTCCATGAAAGTGACCAGGCTCTTATCGCTTTGAAACATGAGGTAAAACCATCTAACATGATACTATCGTCTCTCCTTATGAGAAAGCTAGACAATCAAATGCGAAAAAGATTTGAAGATGATAGGGCTGATTCCCAGACGTTTCCTAGTGCCGAAGAACTAATAGTGTTTTTGGAAAAGGAATGTAATCGGTTGGAGGCAGCTAGTCTTTCGTCTTATCCAAGTCTCACACATCATTCTAACCCAAAACCTAGTAGTTCAAAAATTGATAAAGATTATAAAGAAAACCGAACTGTACTTATCTCTTATCCTAAAATGAAATGTAAATATTGTTCCAAGGAAGGGCACTCCATTTATGGTTGCCCTGTTTTCAAGGAGTTATCAACACAAGATAAATTTGAGTTTGTAAAACAAAATCATTTTTGTTTCAACTGTTTAGGTTCTGCTCATTCTGTAAATAAATGCAAATCCAAAAGGGTCTGTGAACAATGTAAGAAGAAACACCATTCATGGTTACACTTCCCTGAGCGTAAGGTGTCTAATTCTATTAAAAATCAATCCTCTGCAAATCATTCCTCTTATAAGTTTACTCCAGCAATGGACTCCTCAAAAAACGCTGTAGTTGCACTTTCTCAAAATAAAAGCTGCCTTGACAGACCCACCACAATACTGTTAGGTACCACACTGGTACGAGTAACCTCAACCAAGGGTATTTCACTAGTACTCAGAGCTGTTGTGGATTCAGCCTCCATGATTTCTTGCATAACCGAAACAGCTGCGAGTTTACTTTCACTTGAAAGATCTTCTGTTAAATATAACAGAATTGATGGTCTGTCATCATGCCATGTAAGAAGTAAAGGTCTTTCTAAGGTTCACATATCTGCCTTAAATGGAACTAAAGTGACTGATAACCACCCCGTGGTTATATTGAATCGAATAACATCTAATTTACCTCACAATCAAGTTCCTCATGATGTAAAGGATAGATTTAAGAATCTTGTTCTTGCGGATCCAACATTTGGCACTCCTAGTTCAGTTGATATGTTATTAGGAGCCGATCTCTATCCTAAAATTATGACCGGAGAAAAACTCATCATTGGTGAAAATCTACAATCAGCTATGAATTCTGTGTTTGGTTATATTCTGATAGGATTGTCCCCTGTATTTGAATCTCCACAATCTGAGCCTTACTTAGGAGCCGATCTCTATCCTAAAATTATGACCGGAGAAAAACTCATCATTGGTGAAAATCTACCATCAGCTATGAATTCTGTGTTTGGTTATATTCTGATAGGTTTGTCCCCTGTATTTGAATCTCCACAATCTGAGCCTTACTCTGATATTATTGAAGATGCAGGCGACGTAAGTTACACCTCTCTACTCACTATTGACTCACATGATCTCCATCAAGCTGTACAAAGGTTTTGGACTCATGAGGAGCCCCCTTTCAAGGCTAAGCCTACTCCAGATGACACATTTTGTGAAAACCACTTCATCAAAACACACTCAAGAGATTCAACAAGGCGTTATGTTGTTCGTCTCCCTTTGAAAGATGAACACCCCCCTTTAGGCGATTCATCAAGTATGGCAAAAAGAAGGGGTTTCTCATTAGAGAAAAGACTTAACTCCAACCCAGCCTTGAAGAAAAATATCACGATTGCATAAAAGAATTGTTGGACTCTGGAGATATGGAACCAGTGAATGTCCCCCCACTCCCAGATAAAGAGCATTTCTTTCTCCCACACCATGCTGTTATCAAAGAAGACTCATCATCAACAAAGGTTCGAATTGTATTTGACGCCAGTGCTCGATCGTCCTCTGGATATCACTCAATGATATTCTTCATTCCGGACCTAAGCTCAAAATGAAATCAGTGATATTTTGATTTTATTCAGATCTTACCCATTTGTCTGTTGTAGCGATATTAGACAAATGTTTAGAAGAATTCTTATACATCCAGATGATAGAAATTACCAACTTCTTTACTGGCGTGAAGAATCATGCAAACCTCTGTCACTATATCGTTTGACAACCGTGGTCTTTGGATTTACCAGTTCACCTTATCTTGCGATACGAACTCTGAAGCAGCTCGTCATTGATGAGGGTCATATGTTTCCCGTGCAAGTCAAGCTATAAACAATCAAATCTACGTCGATGATTTAATATTATGAGCAGATACAATGGAAAATGCTCTTACTCTCCAAACCGAAGCCATCCAACTTCTCTCTAAAGGTGGCTTCGACCTGAGAAAATGGACAAGTAATTGTACACAGCTTGTGCGCAATGTCCCTGAATCACACCGGGAAGAACCTCTGCCATGTTCAGATCCAGAACATCTGTTGTACAATGTGCTAGGGGTTAAATGGGTCACATGTTCCAACTAATTCTAATCCAGCTGACTGTGCCAGTCGAGGTCTCCTTCCGTCTTCTATCTTAGGTCATGACCTTTGGTGGCATGGGCCTTCCTGGTTACAGCAATCTCAAGAATCCTGGCCAAAAACAATGTTCACTCCGATTGTACCTGAGGAGTTACCTGAAATAAAGCAAGATCCACTTCCCATATTAGTAACCATACAGTCCACTACAGATGATCTGCTTGGTAAATTCTCCTCATGGAACACACTATTAAGAGTATTTACTTATGTGATGCGCTTTATTAATAACTGCATGGGAGTGAATAAGGTCAAGGGAAATTTAAAGTTAAAAGAAATTAAAGAAGCTGAATGGAAAATATGCAAATTGATTCAGCAATCGAAATTTAAAGAAGATCTACGTGCCCTGGGTTCTGGTAAACAATGTACTTCTCGACTTTGTCATCTTTCGCCTTTTATTGATGATGTTGGGTTAATCAGGGTGGGTGGTAGACTTCAACACTCTGATCTCTCATATGATAGCAAGCATCCTATATTGCTTCCCAAGTCTCATCGCGTCGTTCACCTCATCATTGATTTTTATCACCTGAAATACCTACATGCAGGACCTCAGTTAGTGCAAGCAGCAATATTTCAAAAATTCTAGATTTTGAAAATTGGAAGTGTCATCCGAAGCAGAATTTTTAAATGCATTCGATGTTTTAAATGCAACCCCAAACTAATTACGCAGAAAATGGTAGATCTTCCTTCTCAACGAGTGACACCCTCAAGAGTGTTTGAAAACTGTGGGACAGACTATCTAGGTCCATTTTATGTTAAGACTAGTAAACTGAGAAGAGCTAGTAAAATCAAAGTATTCATTTGTATATTAGTATGTTTTGCGGTAAAGGCTGTCCATCTGGAGGTTGTCACCAGTATCAACACTGAAGCTTACATTGCAGCGTTGACAAGATTTGTATCACGTCGAGGGTTGTGTCGCAATATATATTCAGACTGCGGCACCAATTATGTAGGAGCTGCCAATGAAATTCAAAATATTATGAAGAACTTTCTAGGTCAAGAGGAAAATCAAAAGGCAATCCATAAATTCTCGACTAACAATCACATCCAGTTTCATTTCATGCCACCAGCAGCACCCCACCAAGGTGGCCTCTGGGAACGAACGGTTCGTAGTGTCAAATACCATCTTCGAAGAGTGATAGGAGATCAGATCTTAACTCTAGAAGAAATCATTACTTTGTCAACGCGCATTGAAGCAATTCTTAATTCTAGGCCCTTAACACCACTCTCCTCAGACCCTTGCGAGATTGATTGCCTTACTCCTGGGCATTTTCTTGTTGGAGGACCACTTCTCTCTCTTCCTGAATCTAACTGGGAAGGAGTTCCCATAAACCGCCTTTCAAGATGGAGATTAGTCCAATTCCTAACCCAATGCTTTTGGAAAAGGTGGCAAAAGCAGTATCTCTACATCTTACAGGAAAGAGGAAAATTGAGAACTGTTCAGCCAAATGTAAAAGTTGGAGATCTCGTCCTCATCCATGAAGCAAATCAGCCTCCACTTTCATGGCGCATGGGTCGCGTTACTTTGACTTCACCAGGTCCCGATGGACTCGTTCGAGTGGTGCACCTTCAAACCTCTAGAGGGCCTCTCTCAAGACCCATCACCAAGGTATCTCCACTTCCCCTTGATAACTGACTGAAGACAGAAAAGTGGGCTATTGGATCGTTCGACTTAATTTGTTTGTTCATCTTTGTTTCTGTCATGAACCCCGGAGTGGTTCATGGGCGGGGGTATGTTACGGCCTTGGACTTTTATGGACTTATAGCCAAGCTCAGTGCCTGCCCTATATCCAATATGATTAATTATTTAATATTTGGAACATATGTTTTTTGTTATTGTTTATTATTGTGTTGTTGTCTCTCATGTTTATAGTGTGTTTAAAATGTATTAAAAGGTTTGGCAAGTTAAAAGTTATTTTTATTATGTGTGTTGTATTGTTTTCATGGAAACTTGAACAAGGTAAAATAAACGGTACCAGTGGACTGACACATACTTTCTCCCTTAAGTAAATTTAAAAAAGACAATCTGTAATAAAACTATCATGTTCTACAAAGTTAATCCAAATATCATTTAATAATTTATTGTTTCAAAAATAATCATCCAATTTCTAAAAATAAAACAAGAGACAACGTTAAATTAATTGTTCAAATTGTATGGGGGGAACCCCCCCAAGGTAATACCAAGCTTTTTTGAGTTGGTTTTGTTGGGTGATTTGACCTTACGCTTCATACCAAGTTTCATGGAAAACGGTTGGAAAATAAGGAAGAAATTGATTTTTTAATATTCTCCATAAGAATAACATTGGGCGCTTTCAGACAACGTACTGCGTTTATCGTAGACAGTAAATTTAACTTTTCTCTGGAACCGTTAGTCGTAGACAAATAATTCAAAATACTAATTTGTTTAGTTTTTTAAGCTGGTTTCAATGGTGCCAGTCAAGTTATACTTTACTTTTATTCTTTTCGCTGAAAATTTAAAAATTTGAATTTTTTGACATTTAAAAGCCCATAACTTTTGAACCGTCATTTTTACAGACATGCGGGTGGTGTCAAATTATTTAGTACTCAGTGCACTATAAAATATCAAATTTTAATCAAAATCGTTAGAGCCGTTTTTGAGAGATTTGGATTTTTCACGTTTTTTAAGGGTTTTTAGGGGTGAACTACCCAAAAAAATCAAAAATTCAAAAAAATGAAAAAAACGCCTGGAGATACGGTGACTATATATATACATGCCAAATTTCATCTAAAACGGACCAACGGGGTAGGCTGTGGCAGTGTACACATCCAGACACACACACACACACACGGACGGACAGACATCACGTCAAAACCCACTTTTTTGGATTCAGGGGACCCCAAAACGGATATATCCACCCTCAACTCAAATTCGAAAATTTTGACGAAAACAATACTTTCTCCATATACTATGTATAAGGGGAGAAAGTAAAAGTACATAAGTAAATACAAACATTTTGGTAAACATCATCCTTTCATACATTAATACACATGGAACACACGTACAAAAATTCCCTTTACTTGTAGCGAAACACACATAGGCCCTACACATACTCACAACCAAGTATGAGTAAATTGACATTATTTCAGAATTATTTCATTTTGTAATAAATCTTTATACAAAGCTTCATCTGGTTATATTTTACTACTATATTTTGAAAAATTTAAATTTTCAAAGTTCATCTTAACAGCAGATCTACTTACTTGTTTCCTTTGTCATTATATTGGATGAAATAATATAACTAGTTAATTAATAAAAAAGTCTTATTTAACCTTTGATTAAGCCTAGTTTATATTTAAATTTAACTAATTTAAATAAATTAATTAGCCTAATTTAAACCAGTTCCAAAATCAATTACAATTCGCTTAGTGTGTGTGTCTGCTACCACGGAGGTATTTCAGAAATTAATTAAAATTTTGTCGACTAAGGAATATTATTATAATTCTGGTTAAAAGGAAATATATGAATACAAAACCCGTGATAAATTGATACTAATTTTTATAAACTACTTAAGAATCTAAAAATCTGACCCATTGTTTTATGAATCCCACCGTGTATAAAAACAGAAGCCTAGGCTTGGTGCGTTAGTCAGAACAGCCACATCCACGCAGGCCACGAGGCACTTGTGACCTTTCCGCTGCAACAGTGTGCTGTTTAAATATCAAAGTAGTTAGAGTTGGCAAATATTGATATTTTAGAAATACCACATCTCATTTTTGAAATAATTATAATCTATGTTAAATATACTGCCGGTTTTTATGGTAACATTTTTATAATAAATTTACTTGTTGTAAAATCGATACCATGTTTTATACATTCTGGTAAAAACAACGAAGATACAAACTATTTAGAAAATGTTTGTGTTTACTTCCCTGTGGTAAATAAGATAGATCATGGATATGTCTAAGAGGAATGTTTTCAGTTCATCTAAACATCTGTTCATATTCTTTTATATTAAAATTTCAATGCAATAGCTCTGGTAGTTTCTAAACAAAACTATGACGTTACTAACCAAATGACACCACTGTTTAAAATTTAATCGGAAATTTTGTGAAATGGTATAATCATTCATGTAGGCTACTATTAATTAATCGTGAAAAATCATCTTGACGGATTTCTTCCGACAACGTTTTTTTCGGGCTATCATTGCATGGGCTAAGCTGTACTATACCCTATTGAGTAGTTTTTGAATCAAAGAAAGGGCATCAGCTAATCGAACTGGCTGGTCGAACTCTACTTTTGGAGGAGACTGATTTTTGTGATTTTATTAACAGTATCAACACAAAGTGTTTTCTACTCACGCAAATCAGCACACATGCGCACGTTTTTTTGTTAGACTTAAAAACTAACAAAATAATTTTTATAATAAAAACGATTGTGAGAGAACACCGCTGGCACCTCTTCACCAAATAGAAAACCCTTTTGAAGTGGAATTTCAAACAGGTTTGTATTGATGATGAGAGTTATGTTATGTTATTTGTGTTATGGCGGGATATCTTAGGAAAATTTAGCTTTTAGTCGGAAAGTCAGACAATATAGGTTTATCATAATATTTAACGGGTTTTTTAAAATTCATAAATTGTTTGGATATCTATGTGGCTGCAAAGTTGAGTATTTCTGATAAACCAAATGCATTGACATACATTCCTAATATTTTATTTAATGGGTTTTAAAAGCAAAGGTTTTGGCAACCATATATAAGGGTGGCCTCAGAATGAATTTGTAAGTCGGTAGAGTTACACTTTGCTCTTAATTTAGAATTTACATTAATAAGTGGGTAAATAATGACCAATCGAGAATTTGCTTTTTTCAATTTTGAGTTAATGTGGATTTTCCAGTTTAGTTTTATATCAAGACGAACGTCTGGGTATTTTATAGAACTCTAGGTGGGATTTCATGGAACATTTTTATTATTTATTCAGACTGGAACGGTGGCGTCGTCCTGTAATCCAGCTTTGGAGGTCGCGAATTGTGGATAGTTGTGAGCGATGGTCGGTGGGTGTAGTGTTGTTCTCTTAAGTGGATTAACGTTCGCACTATTGAATACTGTGTTAATCCGCCAAGACCATCCTCATAATTAGACCAATTCGTAATGTAGATGCCGTGGATCTGATTCCACGTTAAAATGTAGGTCCCTTAAATGTCATCGGCTGTAAGGCTGTTTTTAACAGTCCTGTCTAAGGAACGTGTCAGCCTTAGTCTGTAATAAGATTACGCAATAACAGAATCGCACCACAATCAACTTACACTCAATCCTTTTTCATACTTGGCTTAAAATATCTATCTACCTACCTATGGTCGCCATTTCAATAATCTAATCTAATCTATTGTTAACTCTGGCAAAAGCTGTCGTATTTCGAGGCTAAAAACGCTGTGCTTATAATGAGTCAATAACCGATCGTTTTCAATTATTAGTTTGGAGTAAGCACCCATTATTATACTTGTAGCAAATAAATTAATTAATTTCATTGGCGATCACCTGACAGACATAAAAACAATAAACGGTTTATTTTTAACTCTCTGTTAAAACACATAGTTACACAATGTTTAGCTTCCCTCAATGAATTAGAACTACTCTGTTCAAGAATAATTTCATAAAGCATTCATCGAAAATTTCTAATGCTAAAAATAAAACTCATAATTCTGATTTAACAAATTATTTTTTGAAGTAAAGTAATATTTTGAAATGTTATTAAACCTGTATAGTCTGATTGAATATTTTCTTTAACTATAGTATATTGAAATAATTGGAGTTAAAACAAAAAAATGTTTTTAGGAATAACTCCAAGTTACTTAGATATAAAACCTCAATAATTTTTAACTTTATTCTTCCTCCTCTTGCCAAAATATAGTTAAGTTTTCGAACCTTTATTTTGTTGTAAATGTATACGTTTTAAAAATGCATTCTTTAAGTATCTCATTGTTCCTGATTGGGTTTGCGGAAAGAGTCGCGACTTTTCCCGGTTCAGCGGTTGGGGATTCACAGTCCTCGACCTCGCCCCGCTACACCGATGACTCACGGGCATTACCGGCCTGCACCTAGTAGGTCTAGTCATGCGTCATGAGACTTATAATCCCCCCCACACACACAATGGGAACTATATTGGCACTGAACTGCCAATATAGGTACCTTCTTGGCCAACTACAACAATTGCAAGGATGGATACTCTGAAGGAAAAATACAAAAGACAAAACTGTAACTATGTGGGTTTATATGAACGTCTACAATGTATACAATGAGACAATCGTCTCTCGCGCAACACGAATCCATCAATCAAGTATACTACTCAAGGTAGCTAGCTACCGAGAGAGCGGTAGTCGTGTCTCGCGGCAACACGAATCCATCAAGTATACTACTCAAGTAGCTAGCTACCGAAAAGCGGTAGTCGTGTCTCGCGGCAACACGAATCCATCAAGTATACTACTCAAGGTAGCTAGCTACCGAGAGAGCGGTAGTCGTCTCTCGCGGCAACACGAATCCATCAAGTATACTACTCAAGGTAGCTAGCTACCGAGAGAGCGGTAGTCGTCTCTCGCGGCAACACGAATCCATCAAGTATACTACTCAAGGTAGCTAGCTACCGAGAAAGCGGTAGTCGTGTCTCGCGGCAACACGAATCCATCAAGTATACTACTCAAGTACACTACTTTTCGATGGCCTCAAGTATACTACTCAAGGTAGCTAGCTACCGAGAGAGCGGTAGTCGTCTCTCCGGCAACACGAATCCATCAAGTTAGTATACTACTCAAGGTAGCTAGCTACCGAGAGAGCGGTAGTCGTCTCTCGCGGCAACACGAATCCATCAAGTATACTACTCAAGGTAGCTAGCTACCGAGAGAGCGGTAGTCGTCTCTCGCGGCAACACGAATCCATCAAGTATACTACTCAAGGTAGCTAGCTACCGAGAGAGCGGTAGTCGTCTCTCGCGGCAACACGAATCCATCAAGTATACTACTCAAGGTAGCTAGCTACCGAGAGAGCGGTAGTCGTCTCTCGCGGCAACACGAATCCATCAAGTATACTACTCAAGGTAGCTAGCTACCGAGAGAGCGGTAGTCGTCTCTCGCGGCAACACGAATCCATCAAGTATACTACTCAAGGTAGCTAGCTACCGAGAGAGCGGTAGTCGTCTCTCGCGGCAACACGAATCCATCAAGTATACTACTCAAGGTAGCTAGCTACCGAGAGAGCGGTAGTCGTCTCTCGCGGCAACACGAATCCATCAAGTATACTACTCAAGGTAGCTAGCTACCGAGAGAGCGGTAGTCGTCTCTCGCGGCAACACGAATCCATCAAGTATACTACTCAAGGTAGCTAGCTACCGAGAGAGCGACAGTGAAATAATGTGAAATAACTAAATACCCCCGTCGCAGCAGACCTGCGTTCTCAGCGAATTTCCAAATCAATAATTTAATAATAATATTGTATGTCAAGTTTTATGAATATTTATCGATGAATTAGTTATTTGCCTATTCTCCATAAGATTAACATGGAAAAGAGTATGCAGGTTTGCTGCTGTGTTCCACACAGCAGTAACTATGATTTTTTACAATAAACGTATGGATCCCAATCGCATGAAGCTAAATATAATGTTTCATCAAAAACTATTGATTGGTAAGGGAAACATTAATTTTTGGTTAACCTCCGTAAGATTAGCATTGGAGCCCCTAAATACAATGACTGTGTTTAGATTTTTTAATATCTCGGTAACCGTAAGAGATAGAGAGCAACGTTAAGGAACTAAATTGTGTAGTTTATTTAGCTGATTCTAATGGTAAAAGATCAAATTTGAAATTTTTTTTAATTACATGAAAATTCGCAAAAAACCATTTTTGGAGTACAAAACCCACCAAACTACCTGTTCCGATTGACCTACCAAAGTTGGTCTTGATCGGACCATTTTTACGAGAGTTATCGTGTTCACAGACATACATACATACACACACACACACACACACGCCACACATACACCTAAACACACCCACACACACGTATATATACAAATCTAAACACAGTACATTGTATTTAGGGGCTCCAATGCTAATATTATGCAGGATAAGGAAAAATTAATATTTCACTTATAAATCAATAGTTTTGGATGAACCCTGGTATTTAGCTTCATGTGGATGGGATCAATACGTTTATGCTAAAAAAATCATAGTTTATGTGTTCCTCACAGCAGCAAACCTGCATACACTTTCCCATGTTAATCTTATGGAGAATAAGCAATTAAATAATTCATCGATAAATATTGATAAAACTTGACATATAATATTATTATTAAATTATTGATTTGGAAATTCGCTGAGAACGCAGGTCTGCTGCGACGGGGGTATTTAGTTATTTTACATTTTATTAAATGAGGAGGTTGGACATAGATGAAAACCGTGCATCACATCTGAGATGAAGTACATTAGCTACGTACAAACAAAGTGCAGAATATCAAGTTGGAAATTGTTATCTGCTTCTTTTCTTCCTTTCATTTTTCACTATAAATATCTATTAAATAAACAAAATATTAATATCAGTTGTAGTAAGTAATAACTTATGCCAAGGGTGAGATATCCTCTCGAAGCGACTCAGAGGAGTGGAGTGGAGTAGCGGTAGGGTCCACGCGTAAATTATTGTAAGACACGCCGAGCAGAGTGGAGCCCTCGAGCAAGAATGTTGATGAAACACTTCCCTTGAGACTGAGAGGATGGATCAAAACTAGCAGCTGTGTGAATATGGCCTTTGTGGTTATCCGCGAGTATTGCCCTTACATACATACTATATGATACATTTACCATTTATGATATAAAATACCCCCGTCGCAGCAGACTTGCGTACTCAGCGAATTTCCACCTCAAACATATATTAATAATAATACAAGTATCTGACCTGTTGATAAATAAGAGTTTGCCTATTCTCCGTAACATTATTATGGGGTATGCAGGGTTGCTGCTTTGAGGAACACTGAAAGTAGGCATTTTTACGATAAACTATTTTTAATTTGACCATATATGAACTTTTTTCAATATCTTGACATAAATAAAGGAGTTTGCCTATTCCCCATAAGATTAACATGGGAAAGAGTATGCAGGTTTGCTGCTGTGAGGAACGAGTAAACTATGATTTTTTAAGCATAAACGTATGGATACTAACTATATGAAGCTGAATACAAAGTTTAATCCAAAACTATTAGTTAGTAGGGGAAATATTAATTTGTCCTTAACCTCCCTAAGATTAGCATTGGGGCCCCTAAATACAAAGTACTGTGTTTAGATTTTTAATATCTCGGTAACCGTTGGAGATAGTGCAAAACTTTAAGGAACTAAATTGTGTAGGTTTTTGAGCTGATTATAATGGTGAAAGATAAAATTTGAAAGTTTTAGAAATTACATGGGAAAACGCAAAAAGTCCATTTTTGGGGAACCAAACCCTCTACAAAAATAAACGGTACCAGTGAACTGACACATACTTTCTCCCTTAAGTAAATTAAAAAAGACAATCTGTAATAAAACTATCATGTTCTACAAAGTTAATCTAAATATCATTTAATAATTTATTGTTTCAAAAATAATCATCCAATTTCTAAAAATAAAAACACGAGAGACAAAGTTAAATTAATTGTTCAAATTGTATGGGGGGGACAACCCCCCCCCCCCGTAACACCAAGCTTTTTTGAGCTGGTTTTGTTCGGTGATTTGACCTTACGCTTCATACCAAGTTTCATGGAAAACGGTTGGAAAGTAAGGAAGAAATTGATTTTTTTTTATATTCTCCATAAGAATAACATTGGGCGCTTTCAGACAACGTACTGCGTTTATCGTTGACAGTAAATTTAACTTTTCTCTGGAACCGTTAGTCGTAGACAAATAATTCAAATTACTAATTTGTTTAGTTTTTTAAGCTGGTTTTAATGGTGCCAGTCAAGTTATACTTTACTTTTATTGTTTTCGCTGAAAATTTAAAAGTTTGATTTTTTAGACATTTAAAAGCCCATAACTTTTGAACCGTCATTTTTACAGATATGCGGGTGGTGTCAAATTATTTAGTACGCTGTACACTATAAACTGTCAAATTTTAATAAAAATTGTTAGAGCCGTTTTTGAGAAATTTGGATTTTTCTCGTTTTTTAAGGGTTTTTAGGGGTGAACTACCCTTAAAAATCAAAAATTAAAAAAAATGAAAAAAACGCCTGGAGATACCGTGAATATATACATACATGCCAAATTTCATCTAAATCGGACCAACGGGGTAGGCTGTGGCACTGTACACATCCAGACACACACACGGACACACGGACACACGGACACACGGACACACGGACGGACAGACATCACGTCAAAACCCACTTTTTTGGATTCAGGGGACCCCAAAACGGATATATCCACCCTCAACTCAAATTCGAAAATTTTGACGAAAACAATACTTTCTCCATATACTATGTATAAGGGGAGAAAGTAAAAAGAGACTTTTGGTAAAAGTCTCTACCAAAATTGGTCTCGATCGGACCATTTTTACGAGAGTTATCGTGTTCACAGACACACTCACGCGCGCACACACACACACACACACACACACACACACACACACACACACACACACACACACACACACACACATACACACACACAAATATATATATTCAAATTTTAACGACTATTAGTTTTGGCCTCTGGGCACCTAATGACGAAAAAATAACATCCCGGGCTTAAGTCTTACCATGACACTACTGTATATAGCTTCCTCCAATCATCCTCGTCTGGAGACTGTAGATGTATTTTTGAAAACAGTATTTCAAATGTCTCATTTTTCATATTTAAAAAGGATTTCAATCAATAACTCTGAATAACAGTCCACATATTATATGACATAGTTAATACAATAGGAGAAGTCAAGTATCGAATTATTAAATAGAATCTCATTATTGTGAGGAATAATAAATAAAACCACTGTTTTTTTCTGAATTTAAACAAGTATTTTACCGTATTCTTTCTGACATCGTAAAACCTTATCATATTCTAAGAGATTAAACGTTGTGTAGAATGGGCATAGATTTACTGCCAACATTACAAAATTGTATATGATCTTATTTATATTAAGCTGCAAGCAATGTTTTGTGGTGCTTTCACCTTGCGACTAACCAGGATCTAACAGGACCACTCCCTTGCTGACTAACCGTAGTTCCCAGAATGCCAGACATCCTTATAACATCTCTTCCACGAATTCCCGATGGAGGAAAATACAAGACATGAAGTAACCCAACGTATAATTGACGCCTTAGTCCAGTGGTAGCGGGTTGGCCTCGTATTACGAAGGTCGCGAGTTCCATCCCCATCAGGTCAATACTTTTTGTTCAGTGCTATATTAACTATGGTGTATTAAATCGGATTTATTTAAGTCACATAAATGTTTTCATTGTGTAGTACATGTGTTTTAATTTTTCTATTTAATTTTTATAATAGATGTCTTATTCTATACGAGTAAAGCTCGCTCACCAGTTACTTTAAATTTAAAATACCATAAACTATCCAAGATGCAGACTCGCCAGACTGGGGTACCCAGACCATCTCCCCATGACCCATTTAGCAACCCCCCCACCAAATTGGCATCCATGGTTAGATTGAAACAATCAACTAATAGTCTCACAAACTATTTACTCGCCATTAAAAATGTTGATTAATTTTTTTCTCCGCAATTTTAACATGTAGTCAGAGCTAATCAATTGCCTAGCACTGTAAATTAAAATTGGCACTAAGTCAATATTACCCCCCTCCAACATTAGCATGAAATAATATCCTGAAAATAAAATTTAAAAACAAAGGATTATAAAATACATTTGAATTGGTTAATACATAACACAAATGATTAATATGTGGTAACGGTGATCTTGCATATAAATGTTAAATGTGTTAAATTAATGTTAAATTAATCAAGTTGTATTAAAATTGTTTCTATTTAATCATATTAACTGTTTTTACATTGAGTGCATGATAACAAATTGTGTGATTTAGCTTATCAGATTATGTAATAGACTACATGTCTTATTCTATCCGAGCAAAGCTCGGTCTTCAGGTAGGCCCTACAGTTTATTAATCCAGTATTGATGGGAAGGCCCCCATCCCGATAGGAAGTTTTTTACTTGCCATTTTATAACGAAATTTAAATCAAAATTATAAAATGCAATAGCTACCTACATCTATGTAAGAATAATTAGTCTGAAAATAGTATTTTATAATTTTAGACGTTAATTATTGTAGTTTGCAAATGCAGTTGACCGTGGTGATTCATCTCATATCTGGCTGGGCCAGCAGCGCTTGCAGCTCTGGATGATGGCCGCTTTCCTTTTTTTATAAGGTAAACCAAATACTGTAAGTCCCATCGTATAAACCTAAAATGAGAATGGTTTCGGTGCAGTCAATACTGAAAAAAATAATACTATAAAAATAATAATCTTTCAAAGATTATCAAATGTAAAAAAATAAATATTCGTAATCAAAAAATAAATTTATGAAGGGTATTACTTTTTGTGACCATTTTGTCAATTTAGTCATTTTAATCATTGCTCCACGTCAACCGGTCACCGGAGAAATCGAAATTGCTCAGAACGGTAGCCTATAGGAATATAATACCCCCGTCGCAGCAGACCTGCGTACTCAGCGAATTTCCAAATCAATAATATAATAAAAATAATATATGACAAGTTTGGTCAAAATCTGTCGATAAACATGAGAATTTTTGCCTATTCTCCATAAGATTAAAATGGGAAAGAGTGAGTAGGTTTGCTGCTGTGAGGAACACTGAAAGTAGCCATTTTATACCATCAAAAATTTTATTTTTAACATTTATACCAACTTTCATCAACATCTGTCCATAAATATAGGAGTTTGCCTAATCTCCATATGATTAACATGGGAAAAGAGTATGCAGGTTTGCTGCCATGATAAACACATAAACTATGATTTTTTAGCACAAATGTATGGATCTCAACCACATGAAGCTAAATATCAAGTTTCATCCAAAAATATTAGATAATAAGTGAAAAATTAATTTTTTTTAATCCTCCATAAGATTAACATTGGAGCCTCAAAAATACAACGTACTGTGTTTAGATTTTTTTATATCTCGGTAACCGTTGAAGATAGAGAAAAACTTTAAGGAACTTAATTGTGTAGTTTTTTAAGCTGAATGCAATGGTGAAATATAAAATTAGAAATTTTTAGAAACTACTTGTGAAAAACGCAAAAAACCCCATTTTGGGGTACAAAACCCCCCCAAACTACCCGTTCCCATTGACCGATATGTCTGGTTTACGAACTCGTCCGAGCATTTGTAGGAATACACGTCTCTACCAAATTTGGTCTCGATCGGACCTTTTTTACGAGAGTTATCGTGTTCACAGACACATATATATATATATATATATATATATATATATATATATATATATATATATAAAAATTTTAACGACTATTGTTTTTGGTCTCTGGGCACCTAAAGAAGAAATAATGCATATATTTTTTTATACAGCCACAAAATTAATCTTACTGTTGATTGGTATAATGTAGTAACTCACCTTACCGTACATTACAGTACCTAATGCGGTATTACGGAATTTGATATCTTAAAATTTGAAATGCATATTAACATGGTTTAGCATGTTATACTTGGATGTATATTTACAAGTAGATCAACTTATACGCAGGAACTAATTTTTATAAATATACTAGCTGACCCGGCGAACTTCGTAACGCCTCACAGTAAACACATGTTAACTTTAAGATTGGCCATGTTCTGAAGTCGAATAACAATACGGCTTCATTGTGAAAGGTTATATATTCTGGGTCGCTGCATAGTGAATAAATATACTGAAACGATAAAACATATTAATATCATTCCCATAAAACAAATAAATCTGAGTGGATTAATTCACAATTTTCAAATCCAATCCAAACCCAAACGAACCCTAACTGTAATACAGCTTTTATAGGAAAGATATGCAACAGCTGATTATTATAATAAACGTAATAATATAAGCATTGTAATTATCATATAAACACGTGACTTTAATCAGACAGAAAATAAAAATATAAATACATAATCCCCCAAAACCGTTAACTATTAACGTGGTGAATAAAGCTGTTCATTTTTTACAGTACACATTTACTTCATAGTTTAACATTAATGAATGATTCAGATGGCATTGGATAGTAAAGCATACAGTATTGATAATGGAAAGTAAACCAATCAGCTGTAGCTAAGAAATCAAATGTTTTCATTGTAGACAATTTGTAAACAAACTTACTCCATAAGGTTAACATTAGAAATTTAAAACACCATAAAATGGAAACTTATGGGGTTTTCGAAAATATTTTTTCACTAAAACCTTCCCGGACACATATGGAGCAACTTCCTAAAATTTCATGGCGATCGGATGAGTAGTTTGGCAACGCATAAAGGACATACATACATACATACAGACATACATTCAATTTTATATATAGAGATAATTTATGATGTATCCATCTAGAAAATAGCTTGCATCGCAAACAATAATAATTATGAAAAAATATAAGTTCGTCAAGTAGGTAGGAGAAGGCCTATTACAACTTGATATTTATTGAAATAGAAAACTATTTATAAAGCAAAGGCATTTGGAATTTTAATATATTTACTCCTTAAAACCAAAGAATTCTGTCCTCTTAAACTTTGTCTTTGATAGCCTACACTAACTTCTGTACAGGAATGTTTCACGTTCCTTTGGAGATGTTTTGCTGCTTTCCAGCCACAAAGAACTTTTAGTACTTTACAATTAATTATTATACAATTTCAATTTATTTTTTAGCGAATTTATCGGGAAATAGGGTTATTGTTGTATTTTTCAAGACAATACATAGATCCAGGACCAAATTCTTTCATTTGTAATTACGATAACACGTGTAAAACCCCCCTAATCTCGACGAAATTTGCTTGCAGACATGTAAATGTGCAATTATTTAATCACTCTTTCCTCCTGAATCACCATATGTTAAGAATAAGCATAGTATTTAGTGCTAAACTTGATTGGATTAAGATTGTTAGGCTGTTCAAATTTTAGTGTATCGAAACAAAATATTTTTTCAATCTGAAATTTCAAAATGGCCGCTATCTAAAAAATTAATACTTAACTATCTAAAAACATTTTTAATTTATATAGTTTAAAATGAATATCTTGAATAGACCTCATACCTAATTCATTTTCCCCTTTTATTTTGAAAGAATATTTAAGCAAATAAGTGAGTTATTGATTTCTAGCAATTCTCCTGATTGCTCAAGACTCTCAAGATTAACATTGTGCAATATACTGTGTTTACCATTTTAAATAATGTATCTCAATAACCAATAGACCTAGAGTCATGATTCAACAGACTAAATTGTGTGTTTCTAGCTGAATGCAATAGTGAAAAGCAAAATTAGATATTTTCAAAAATTATACATAAAACATATTGAAACCCCCATTTTTGGGGTACAAACCCCATCCCCGATATGTACTGTGTTAATGTACTCCGATTGCGTTGTCTAAAGAACTCATCCAAGATATTATAGGAACAACTCCGCCAAATTGTATAGTAGGCCTAATCAGACAATAAAATTATATATAATTTATATAATACATACAAATAATATATATATATAAAGGTTTATTAAGGTTCATGGTAAGAGAAGATCATATATGGTTCTAAATTCGCCTCACAGTAAAGAAGTATTTTTCATTCATGCATTTTGTTTTTGGATGAAACTTTGGAATGGAATTTAGCTTCTTGTGGTTGAGATCCTTATACACTTATGCTTAGAATCGTATTTATCATGGCAGCTAATAACCTGCATTCTCTTTCCTCTTATTTAAGCATATAGAGAGGTATATGGTCAAAATAAAAATAAAAATCGGGAAATATGTTTACTTCGGTAATTCCTCACAGCAGTTAACCTGCATACTCTTTCCCATGTTAATCTTATGGAGAATCGGCAAACACTCCTTTAATAACAGATATTGTTATTAAAGGATATCTGTTCCTCTCTGCTGGTTAGCATTGTTACACTGTTAGCACTGGTTAGTTAACATGTTAGCATTAGTCAGAAATAAAGACTCTTTGATCACGCCACAATCATCTTACAATAATTTCTCATTCATATTTGGCATACATACATGGTGTTTTATCAATACATACCTGGTGGCTAGGTTTCTATTTCAGTTGAAAGTATAAAAGTATCAAAAGTATTTCTTAGTTCGTCTGGGGGGGGGGGGATTGGCGATCCGTCAGACGAAAATTTGTCACGGAAGTGGCGTCATATAATTATAGAGACAGCTATTTCCTTCCTCACTTTTTGTTAAGACGGCTCAATTGCCTCAATTAGCTGTTGCTCAATGATAGTGGCAATGCAATTAGAAGGTCTAACGTTGTTAAAACCAAAAGCCATAATAAATAATAAAACACGTATTTTTTATTTCATACCAACCTCATGGTATCTATACCAAAGTCAGCTTTATGGACGAAAAGGGTATTAAAAAATGTGAATTTGTCTGTAATCGCCATTCATTCGCCCGCCTATTAATCATCATCATTACACCAATCAAAGCCGTCGACGTTGTAGGTCTCTGTAACCAAAGACAATTTATTCTAATACAGACTCGCAGCGTATAGTTTTCTGTACTCGCCACGAGCCGCGCCAGTTGTACCAAAGGCGCTCTAATCGGTTGTCTGTAACTCTGTATTAGAATAGATTGTCTTTACTGTGACATAAGAACAGATAACCTTACAACATCAAACATAACCTCCTCGTTAACGAAAAGAAATATAAAATCTTAGTCTTATTTATTCAAGTTAAAAAGTTTGACAGTTTTGATATAAAAGTACTACTAGTCTTAAAGAGTATCACGGCGCAGAAACATAAATGAACCTCTGAAACTAAATGATTTCAGACATACGTGTTAGGCTGAATGTTCTATCCTAGAAATGTCATGATGAAATAGAATTACCCTTCAGCCGAAATGTGGTATGTCTTGTGTTTATTTAAAATGTTCTTAGTAAAGTTCCGAAACTTTATTTATAATGTTAGATAAATAATAATGTAGATACATCTAAAAGGTTCAGTTTACATAGAATTTGTTTATATTTCTCATGATATGATTAATCACCTCAGGAAATACTTAGGTCAATATCATATTGCCCATAGTCAAAAAGCTCTACCAATTTTCATATTGCTTACCGAAGACGTTCTTTTAAACATTCATTATCTTCACTTGGAAAAGTCTTAAAGAAACATAGGCCTATGCCTATAAAAACAGAAAAATTCTAAAGATTTATCACGATTATTATAAATAAATTATTTATTTATAATCACGATGATGGACACGTACCAACAACCTCAAACATTGTGATATTCATGATACAAATAAACCATTGTAGCTTCTAACAAAAATTTAACTAATTTAATCGTATTAGGCTTAAAAATCATCTGCTTGGTCACTGGTCTAAGTAGCTTTTTTCTGACTAATAGTTAGGCTAGTATCTTTGAGAGTAAAGGTCTGAAATGACATCTCAGTTGATATTAATTTTTATCAAAACTTATTGAGTTCTCCCTTTAGTTGAGTTAAATTACTGACCTCAATGAAACTGTTTTCAAGCAAGGTTGAAGCCTATATGGATCAGCTGAAAATTTCAATCACCTCACATTACCTTCATTGACTTTCTGAAATGGGGACCTACCCTGGTAGGTAGGCTATTTTAAGCTAAGTAACTTATGAATGAGAAATGAGTGTAAGATGATTGTGGCATGATCTTGTAGTCTTCTAACTGACTAAGGCTGATATGTTCCTTAGGTAGGACTGTTGAATAATAGCCTAACGGCATCTGAGGAAACTACAGTTTAACAGGGGATTCAAATGTCAATTTTGCCTCTGAATTACAATGTGGTCTAGTTATGAGGATGGTCTATGTAGATTATGGTCATTGAATACTACATTACATACATAGCGCTGATGTTAACCCACATCACAAACATCACATTCACTTATTACTGATGTTCCAGATGACTTATTACAGGCAGGAAATCTTTCCTGTTACGGTATCAGGTTGTATTGGTTACCTTTGGTAATTGGGCTACTAGTCCATAAACTTAGACAAATGTAATGCTAATCTTTATCAGTAACTATGTTACAAAATATCAAAAGTCATGGCACTTGTCAAATTAATCCCTCTTTCTTATTGAGGTTGAAATAAACTGAAAAAAATTTAGTCTGATCCAAAAATACTTATATAATAATTGATATTTCAACCTGAATATGAGCGTTAAGATTTTGTTGGTATGGAGTAGCTTTACTACTCCAGCATTTAATTTAGGCTTATAAATGAATTTCCGAACATTATTTTTTATAGCTGATTGTTGTTTTTAGCGAATTTCCCATAGGGAAGAAGCTATTACCGTAGGTCTCATGGCAAGAGTTAAGCCCGAAACCATTTTTTCTTCTTTAGGTGCCCAGAGACCAAAAACAATAGTCGTTAAAATTTATATATATATATGTATATATATATATATATACATATATATATATATACATATATACATATATACATATATACATATATACATATATATATATACATATATATATATATATATATATGTATATATATGTGTCTGTGAACACGATAACTCTCGTAAAAAAGGTCCGATTGAGACCAAATTTGGTAGAGACGTGTATTCCTACAAATGCTCGGACGAGTTCGTAAACCAGACATATCGGTCAATGGAAACGGGTAGTTTGGGGGGGTTTTGTACCCCAAAATGGGGTTTTTAGCGTTTTTCACATGTAATTTTTAAAAATTTCTAATTTTATATTTCACCATTGGAATCAGCTTAAAAAACTACACAATTAAGCTCCTTAAAGTTTTTCTCTATCTTCAACGGTTACCGAGATATAAAAAAATCTAAACACAGTACGTTGTATTTTTGAGGCTCCAATGTTAATCTTATGGAGGATTAAAATACCCCCGTCGCAGCAGACCTGCGTACTCAGCGAATTTCCAAATCAATAACATAATAATATTAATAATAATAATAATATATGACAAGTTTTATAAAAATCTGTCCATAAACATGAGAATTATTTGCCTATTCTCCATAACATTGACATGGGAAAGAGTGTGCAGGTTTGCTGCTGTGAGGAATACTGAAAGTAGGTGTTTCTACCATAAATAATTTTTATTTTTAACATTTATACCAACTTTCATGAACATCTGTCCATAAATAAAGGAGTTTGCCTATTCCCTATGTGAATAACATGGGAAAAGAGTATGCAGGTTTAAAAATTAAATATTAAATAAAATTAAATGGTCCCGGGCTTAAGTCTTACCATGAGACCTACGGTAATAGCTTCTTCCCTATGGGAAATTCGCTAAAAAATTAATTTTTCACTTATTATCTAATATTTTTGGATGAAACTTGATATTTAGCTTCATGTGGTTGAGATCCATACATTTGTGCTAAAAAATTATAGTTTATGTGTTTATCATGGCAGCAAACCTGCATACTCTTTTCCCATGTTAATCATATGGAGATTAGGCAAACTCCTTTATTTTTGGACAGATGTATGTATAGATGTTGATGGTATAAATAGCTACTTTCAGTGTTCCTCACAGCAGCAAACCTACTCACTCTTTCCCATTTTAATCTTACGGAGAATAGGCAAAAATTCTCATGTTTATCGACAGATTTTGACCAAACTTGTCATATATTATTATTATTATTATATTATTGATTTGGAAATTCGCTGAGTACGCAGGTCTGCTGCGACGGAGGTATCTTTTTTAAATTTTTATTAAGTGTGTGTGTGTGTACGTGTGATCCTGTAGATTAAAGTGTTAGAATTTAGATTACATTGCTTTGTTTTCAATATTAACTCGGTAACCTTTTTCCCCATGAGGTAGTTCGGACTAGCCGGACATTTTGATCATAGGGGTTCAGATCACCAGGAATCTGGTGAAATATCCAATGAATCATACATGCTTAAAATAATAGTGTTAATTTCTATTATTACACCACATCAGAAGTGGCCAGAAATGGAAATTCAAATCTTTGACTAGAGATTTGGATTCCATACAAACCATATATATGTAACTTTTGCTAAGTTAGTTTCTTAATAAGTAGAAAAATGTTATCATAAAAAATTGAATATTTTCTAGTTTTAGCGAATTTCCCATAGGGAAGAAGCTATTACCGTAGGTCTCAAGGCAAGACTTAGGCCCGGGACCATGTTATTTTTTCTTCTTTAGGTGCCTAGAGACCAAAAACAATAGTCGTTAAAATTTATATATATATAAATGTATATATATATATATATATATATATATATATATATATATATGTGTGTGTGTGTCTGTGAACACGATAACTCTCGTAAAAATGGGCCGATCGAAACCAAATTTGGTATAGACGTGTATTCCTACAAATGCTCGGACGAGTTCGTAAACCAGACATATCGGTCAATGGGAACGGGTAGTTTGGGGGGGTTTTGTACCCCAAAATGGGTTTTTTGAGTTTTTCGTATGTAATTTAAATAATTTTTAGATTTAATATTTCACCATTAAAATCAGCTTTAAAAACTACACAATTAAGTTCCTTGAAGTTTTTTTCTATCTCCAACGGTTACTGAGATATAAAAAAATCTAAACACAGTAAGTTGTATTTTGAGGCTCCAATGTTAATCTTATGGAGGATAAGGAAAAATTAATATTTCACTTATTAACCAATACTTTCGGATAAAAATCATATTTAGCTTTATGTGGTTGAGGTTCATCCATTTATGCTTAAAAATCATAGTTTATGTGTTTATCATGGCAGCAAACCTGTATACTCTTTTCCCATGTTAATCTTATGGAGAATAGGCAAATAATTCTCATGTTTATCGACAGATTTTGACCACTTGACTTGTCGTATATTATTATTATTATATTATTGATTTGGAAATTTTCTGAGTACGCAGGTCTGCTGCGACGGGGGTATATATTGGACCAATATATATATATATATATGTGTCTGTGAACACAATAACTCTTGTAAAAATGGTCCAATCGAGACCAAATTTGTTAGAGACGTGTATTCCTACAAATGCTCGGACGAGTTCGTAAACCAGACATATAGGTCAATAGGAACGTGTAGTTTGGGGGGGTTTTGTACCCCAAAATGGGGTTTTTTGCATTTTTCACATTTAATTTTTAAAAATTACATACTTAATTTTCACCATTAGAATCAGCTTAAAAACCTGCACTGTTAAGTTTCCTAAAGTTTTTCTCTATCTCCAACGGTTACCGAGATATTAAAAAATCTAAACACAGTACGTTGAACTTTGGGGATCCAATGTTAATCTTATGGAAGATAAGGAAAAATTAATATTTCCCATATCAATCATTATTTTTGGATAAAACTTAATATTTACCTTCATGTGGTTGAGATCTATCCATTTATACCTAAAAATCATAGTTTATGTTTTTATCATAGCAGCAAACCTGCATACTCTTTTCCCATATTAATCATATGGGGAATAGGCAAACTCCTTTATTTATGGACAGATGTTGATGAAAGTTGGTATAAATGTTAAGATAAAAATTATTTATGGTAGAAATGACTACTTTCAGTGTTCCTCACAGCAGCTAACCTGCACACTCTTTCCCATGTTAATCTCTGTATGGAGAATAGGCAAATAAGTCTCATGTTTGTGGACAGATTTTTATAAAAATTTTCATATATTATTATTATTATATTATTGATTTGGAAATTCGCTGAGTACGCAGGTCTGCTGCGACGGGGGTATTTGGTATTGTACAGTTGTGAAGGCGCATACGTTTTCAGATTGAAACAAATATCTTTTAAAACATAAGTTAATCAAAATACCCCCGTCGCAGCAGATCTGCGTACTCAGCGAATTCCCATATCAATAATATAATAATAATAATAAAATACTGTATGACAAGTTTTATAAAAATCTGTCCATAAACATGAGAATTATTTGCCTATTCTCCATAAGATTAACATGGGAAAGAGTGTGCAGGTTAGCTGCTGTGAGGAACACTGAAAGTAGTCATTTCTACCATAAATAATTTTTATTTGAACCAATTATACCATGTTTCATCAACATCTGTCCATAAATAAAGGGGTTTGCCTATTCCCTATATGATTAATATGGGAAAAGAGTATGCAGGTTTGCTAAAATGATAAAAACATAAACTATGATTTTTAAGCATAAAAGGATAGATCTGAACCACATGAAGCCAAATATCAAGTTTCATAAAAAAATATTGATTAATAAAGGAAATATTAATTTTTTTTGTGTATCTAATGTACATTTTTACCTCTGGAATGCAAAATTGATCAAATATTTTGACAAAGCTTTCATAGATAGATAGAATATTAAATTTATATGAGATTTCATTGATTTTTTCCACAAAAAATTGAGTATGGCTGAGAAAAATCTGTTTAAAACAAAGTTTTACCTAAAAAATTGAGCTCAAAAATATTTGTTATAACTTTTGACGTCCTTCATTAAAACAACCAATCAAGCAATCGGGTTGCAACTTTACCAAAAGCTGCAGAATTTAATGGAGAACAATAAAATATCAATTTTTGTATACCTTTTCAAGTGATTATTTTATGTAAAATTAAAAAAAATGTGAGATAACACAATTTTTAAGGAAAATTTAAGGTCGAAAGACATTAGATTTTGTGTGATATTTTATTGTCTGTGCAACATTCATGACCCTTCTGAACAGCTCCTCTCTTGTTTGTGGTTTTTTCTTATACACCTCTGTCTTTATGTGACCCCACAGAAAGAAATCCATAGGGTTCAGGTCTGGTGACGTGGGTGGCCGGCCACAATGCACTGGTACGCGGTAAGCAATAATTTTTTGCCGAAGTGGTCATGTAAACACTGTACCACCTCACTTGTTCTATGTGGGTGTGTTCCATCACGTTCATAATACGTATTTTGCCTAATTTGAAAGGGGATATCTTCAAGAAGCTCTGGAGGAGTATACTGTAGAAACTGTAAATAGGATGGTCCATTTTGTGCCCCATCTAAATTGAAAGGTCCAATCAGCCAGTCATCGAGTAGACCCCACCAAACATTTACTGAGAATCCTTTTTGAACATGTGTCTCTACTGAATCGAGTGGGTTTTATTTGGCCCAAATATGAATATTTTTGCAATTATTTACACCATTTCTAGTAAACTGAACCTCGTCTGTGAACATATTAACTTAGTAAGCTGATGATTTCTTGCCACCCAACTACAAAACCGTGATCACATAACATGCCGGGATAAAGCGCCTGAACTTTCTGTACATGATAAGGGTAGTAATTTTCTTTCTTTAATATTTTCCATACTTTTGTAGAAGACATTAAGCGCTGAAACTCCTGAAAGTGACTACTAGGGACACACTTATTAGGAAATCTTGTGCTGTACTCAATTACAGCCGCTCTTGAACTCCGATTGCAAAATCCATAAAGTGCATATCTGGAGCATATCAGGATTCGCTGTTAGTAATAATATTAGATTCTGAGTTTTATAAACACCTTTTCATTAAAATAAAAATAATTAGACAACAATGAGTTTCAAAGGCTGGATTCCGGTGGTTTTCTGAATTCTCCAGTGTTGTATCCTATTAAAAGCTAATAAATTATTTTTAAAACTAAATAAAAACGGAAGTAAAAAGGTTTAAAACTAAAAAATCAGAAAATTATTATTTCTGTCATTTCTCTTCAGATAATGTTATCTTAGTTTTCTTAGTTGTTAAACAATTAAGTTTTTTATATCAAATAAGATGTAATATCTTTTGACCTTAAATTTTCCAAAAAAATTGTGTTATCTTACATTGTTTTTAATTTTACATAAAATAATCACCTGAAAAGGTATACAAAAGTTGATATTTTATTGTTCTCCATTAAATTTTGCAGCTTTTGGTAAAGTTGCAACCCGATTGCTTAATTAGTTGTATTAATGAAGGACGTCAAAAGTTATAAAAAATATTTTTGAGCTCTATTTTTTTTAGGTAAAACTTTGTTTTAAACAGATTTTTCTCAGCCACACTCATTTTTTTTGTGGAAAAAATCAATGAAATCTCATTTAAATTTAATATTCTATCTATCTATGAAAGCTTTGTCAAAATATTTGATCAATTTTTCATTCCAGAGGTAAAAATGTACATTAGATACACAAAAAAACTAAAAAATCACATTTTTAACCATAACTATGAAACAAATGGGTTTAGGACCTATGTTTATATAACATTCTTTCCTTGTTTTAACCCAAGGAACAAATTCTCGAAGTTTGTCAGGGTTGCCGGGAAACACCCTGTACTGTATATAGCCTACATATATACGGTATATATATATAAAAATTTTAACGACTATTGTTTTTGGACTCTGGGCACCTAAAGACGAAAAAATAACATGTTCCCGGACTTAAGTCTTACCATTAGATCTACAGTAATAGCTTATTCGCTAAAATGATTATTCAAGTAATAATTAATTGTTGGAAATAGCTGGTACGATTATTATTTTCATTATCGTAATCCACTTTGGACCCAGGTACTCCAAAACTCACCTGATTTACAATTTAAAACAAATTTTTAAGCTTCAACAAAAGATGGAAAAATATTGTATTCTTAAAACTTTTGAATAAAAGGAAAAGACTGGGACGGTGGCGACATCCTGTAATCCAGCTACTTGGAGGTCACGAATTGTGGATAGTTGTGAGAGACGGCGGTGGTTGTAGTGTTCTCTTGTATGGACTAACGTCCGCACTATTGAATACTACGTTAATCCACAAAAGACCATCCTCATAATTAGACCAATTCATAATTCAGAGGCTGTGGTTCGGATTCCACGCTAAACTGTAGGTCCATTAGTTGCCATCGGCTGTTGGGCTATTAATTAACAGTCCTGCCTAAGGAACATGTCAGCCTTAGTCAGTAATAAGACTACAAGATCGCGCCACAATCATCTACATTCATTCCTCATTCATACTTCGCTTAAAATACCTACCTGGGTAGGTCGCCATTTCAGTTAAAAGTAAAGTAAAGTAAAGTAAACATGAGTTAGAAGCTGTGTTTGCAGTGAAAAGTTAAAAAAGATGAATAATGTTTAGGCCTTCAGTTATTACAGTTACATTTTTATTTATAACTTATTTTTCTCTGACTAGAAAGCAATAACTCGAGAATATTCACTTTCAATCACATTTTTCAGATAGTTAACTGCTTCCGATGAAAAAACCGTTTCAGCTTAAGTTATGTTTTCTTGCTTACAATTTAAACCTGCTGTCAAAAATTTGGGTTTAAATAAAAAAAATTACACCAATAGTTAGCATGTACGATTTATTGGATATTTTTGGATTTGTTTTCAGTAAAAAGCAGTTTTTTTGTTTTAAAAGGGTTGGATAGGTCATTTTTAACATCTGGTATTTTTAGGGATACACGGAGAGGGTAGGTTATGTAATTAAGTAGTATTCTAATAACATACAATGAAGGTATGAAAATTCAATTTACAATTACAATTTAATTTGATATAAAAATAATTATAGATAATATTAATATTTTAAGGGCTTACAGATTTCTTTTGTTTTAGGTGTTATTTAGATTATCAATAATTTACCTACCTTCATGCCTTTTCATGATGTTGAATCAAAAGATGTTCCAAGTTATGTTCCACTTTTAGCTGGTGGTTTTAGTGGAGTTGCCACCAGATTTATCTGTCAGCCTTTAGATGTCATTAAAATACGCTTTCAGGTAAGCCTAAACATTTATTTTCTCAAAAAGTTGCTTTTAGATAAATTAGGCCAAAAAAGAATCATCTAAAGCACAGCACGCCTTAGAGCTGCCATGCCCGGACTTAACCCATGCACTACACTGGCCACCGCCAAACGCCGGTTCCCCCACTCCTGCCTCGTCCACATCACAAACACCGCCCTGACACACTATATATTTAAATTTATTAAATAACAATATATAGATGCAGAATATGTAGGTAATTACAAGACAAAATAAGAAAGATTATAGTAATGAAAAAAGTAAGTAAACGGTATCAGTGACTGACACATACTTTTTCCTTTAAGTATATTAATCCTTTAAAAGAGTACCGTATTTTTCGTCAAAATAGTAGGCCTATTGACGTTTTGAAACGTCTTTTTAATGGTTCCGCAAAAAGGAGTAGCGGCGTTTGAAAACGTCATTTGACAAAATTTGTTCAAATTCATATATATAAATATAACCTGACAGAGATTATTTCTTAAGCTATAAATCAATAATTAAAGGCACGTAGATAAGTGGAACATGTGTATTGGTGTATTCGGTAGGTTTAGGGTAAACTGCGGAGGGTGGTCATAGGCGGGGTGGTCGCGGCGGGAAGTTTCAGCAGAAAAAGTGGCAGTGCAGCATGAAGTTTTATTAGACCTGTTATTTATTAGCATTGAATAAAAGTGAAAGCGTTCTACACTCCCCCATTATTGACGCCTGTATCTCTGTAGCTGAGAGTTATTCGTTTTCTAAACATCACTCGGTGCTTTCTTTAGTTACCTTGATTCAGAATCAGAATCAGAAAGTTTATTGTCCAAAAATACGTTACAGAATTGATTCCCAACAAATCTTGCATGATTTGTTGTTTTGTTCTCATACATATATCATAAAATTACATGATATAAATGGTTACATCTAGTTATAACTAGGGCTAAAAGGTGAACAGTGCTTGTATTTTTAGTACATTTCCAAAACTACCTACATTAAACATTTCTTTTCATACAATAATACTTAAAATCTACAGAAATAGACAAATTCCACTAGCAAACGAACATAAACAGCTATTCAATAATCAAAATCATAATAAAATAATATATAAAACCTCAATAATAGACACAATGCCATACTTAAGTGAGCTAATTTGATTACAGTTACAATATTTCCTTTCAATCTTACTGGTAATCTGTGACAGCATTCACACATTCATTTATACCTATAACGTTTATATATATTATATTTACCTTCCTTATAATTACGACTACTTAATCTTGGTCATTTTCCCCCAAAATTATGACTACCAAGAAGAAATGTATTTTTCACAGTTTAGATTTAATAACCAAATAATTAAATCCTGTTTTATACAATTGAAAAGTTTGGCTCTTTCTAGGCCTAAATGTAAATCGTTGAATATTTTTGGTACTACATGACAAAGTATTTTTTCCGTACGTGTTACAAAATCTTGGTTTCTTGTATCTCTCCAATGTTCTAAACATATACTGATCCTCGACATTTGCTTCCCTGAAAGTGTGATCTTTAAAATATAATTTTATCAACTTGTACTTATATAATTCACTCGGGTGTAAAGTAGTGTACCTTTAAATTTATACAATATCGAATTTTGTTCCGGATATTTCAATTTTGTGATCATTAGTAAAGTTTATCTTTGTAGAGATTCAATACGCTTCATGTAATACTGCGATGCTACTCCCCAAATTTCCACGCCATATCTAATTACAGTAGAACTCCAATTATCCGAACTCCGACTATCCGAATCGCCGATTATCCGAATCACTTTCAGAAAAAAATTTGTCCAAAAAAGTGTAAGTGAGTTATTATTCTTCCCCCCGCGAAGCCCGAGTGTGACAACTTGCAACAACTGCTCACCGTCAAGCGATGCGTGACCTGGCTGCCCGAAAACGGATGAAGACCGCAAAACAGCTTACATTGACGGAGATGTTTAAAAAACAATGATTTTTATTTCTAAACTTGTACGTACATTTTATTTATATTTAAAACATGTGAAAATATCATGTTTCTTACATTTAATTCAATAAAAAAATAGTGCAATATCAAAACGTAGATTTTTTTCTCTCTAATGGCAATTTAAAAAAAAACTCCGATTATCCGAATATTTGATTATCCGAATGGGTCCCGGTCCCCATTAATTCGGATAGTTGGAGTTCTACTGTATTGATTCAAACATTGATTTATAAATTGTTACTAGAGCTTTATAAGGAAGAGTTCTTCTTAAATAATACAATTTTTCCGTTATTGGTTTCAATTTATTAATGATGTAGTTTATATGACTCTCCCATTTTAGCTTTCAGTCAATGACAACTCCTAAATATTTTGTCTCTTCAACGTTTTCTAATATCGGACATTGACAATCATTCGTGTTATTATT
The DNA here is from genome assembly GCA_023375725.1 of Nephotettix cincticeps. Classification (NCBI taxonomy): domain Eukaryota; kingdom Metazoa; phylum Arthropoda; class Insecta; order Hemiptera; family Cicadellidae; genus Nephotettix; species Nephotettix cincticeps. The sequence continues at coordinate 95,463,326 of CM041791.1, read as the reverse complement.
TTTGAAGCAATTACACAAATGGCTTCGTATTTTTGGTATGCGTGGTGGAATATTGTGGGCTGAATGAAACTTTAACACAATAGTTTTCTTTGCATTTATTATTAGTTATTTATCATGAGCTCATCTATTTGGCTAATCGAAATCTTCTTGAATTATTGTTTCTACGATTTCAAAGTCCTTTTGAGAAGCAGTCAGAGCCGTGTCATCAGCGTACATAAGAATTTTCCCGTTAAATTTACAAAAAACTAAACTATTAACATACATATTAAACACCTTGTTCTAAGATCTTACCATGACTGTAACAACCATCGATTTGAACAAATATCGGCCCATTCTTCAAATAGCTTTCAAACCAGTCTAACAAACGTCCTCGTATTCCAATATTTTTAAGCTCGTTTAAAAGAATGTCATGATCTTAGGTTTCAAATGCTTTTGAATACTCAATAAAAATTGTAATAACTTGATTTCTTTGGTTTAAACATGTGTTTACGAAATCGTTGAAATCTAACAAAAGTGTTTCGGTACCTCTTCCCTTTTGAAATCTGTATTGCTTAGATCGTATAATTTCATTTTGCAAGAGATATTTATTAAGATAAATAGTCAAGTATTTTTCAAAAAACTTTTCAATGACAGACAAAATTGCAATTGGACCGTAATTTTGGATTGAATTCTTTGGTCCAGATTTATATATTGGTCTTATAATAGATAGTTTTAAACATTCCGGAAATTTACCACTTTTCAATGAGGTGTTGATCAATTGGGCTATGGTTTCGCAAAAACTATCACATATGTGCTGAACATCATAAACCCGGATTCTGTCTAACCCTGGAGACTTTTTGAAATTTAAATTCTTTATTATTCTTGCTACTTTCTCTTTGGTCGCGGAGGGAACATAAAAAGAAGATCTGACGATATATGCAGGTAAAAGATTTGAAAGACAGACAGGGCAATCGTGTATGATGCTATCGGCACTGTTCTTAAAAAAATTAACAAAATTGTTTTGAAGTTTACCTGGAGGGGATGGACCAAACGCACCAACTATTTGAACATTTAAGTCCAGCTTTTTCCTGTTACCAGTTAGTTTATTAACCCTTAAAGCGCTACTGAAAATCACACTCCCTGCTCATTTAGGTTGAAAAAATCAAAATTATATTTTCCCAATGTTCTTTTTGAATTTAGGTAGGTTGAATAAAGTAGAAAACAGAAATATGCTTCATTTTTATTTATTTAACATTTTAACACTATTTTTCAGGTACCTAAAAAAGTTATTTTTGCAAAAAATCTGAGCGCTTGAAATAAAACTTGTAGGCTTACATAAATGAAAAATTACTGATTCTAAACATGAAAACAGTGAGAAGAAACATGTCAATAACGTAAAAAGATATTATGTACATTACCACTAAACATAGTTTTGCGTCGTATAATAAGCCTCAAAACAGTCATAAGTCCATTCACGAACTCATCAAATTCTGGATCGTCTGGATGAGCCATGTTTTACTTTTTATTTTATTATTTAGATTCACAAACATTCACACTACATTATCTGTTTACTTCTCAAACACAAAACAAATAATCACACGTCAATGGATGTCAACAAACAACGATTGGAACAGTGAATACAGCTGGTCGTAGTGGCGCGTTAATTTTCTCGTCAAAAGCAGTACGGGAGCGCTAGAATACAGGCCAAAGTTGCACATAACATCTAATCTCAGTCACTAGAAATTCCATCAAAGCCGCCATATTGGTTTTGTGAGTTCATAGAGGTTAAAGCAACATTACCATGCACTCTATTGGTTGTTTCGCGAACTGCAGCGCAGTAAATGTGACGAAATGGCTGAAAGTGAAAAAACTTGGTTTCCGCGCCAAGGGACCCTACTGTGCCGCGAGAAAACTCTTCAGCTGCCCGGTAAGGGTTAATACAGTCCAAGTACTTTTTCATATTATTATGAGCGTAGAAAAATTCACTAGAAACATACTGAGTTTTTCTTCCTAAAATGGCTTTGTTTAATCAATTTGGGAAAATAACATATTCATTTTTGTAACAATTATTAGTTGGGACGTTTTTCCATTTTTTAAAGAATTTGTCTCTCTGCTTAATCTGCACTAACAAGTCTCTGATCATCCTTGGTTTCCTAAAGGATTCTACCGTGTTTGGTTTATTTCTGTGTGTTTTGCATTTATCGTAAACTTCCTTAAATGTATTTAAAATGTTGATGCACAATTCTTGAGGGTCCTCGACTTTGATTAATTCCATCCAACTAATTTCCTGTAGTTTTAATTTTATCATATTATTATTTATTTTTAAGTTTTCTTGATCATTGGATTTTACTGGTTGGTAGTCATTAAACCTGGTTAGAGAACATCCTATTAAATAATGGTCTGCAGGTTTGTAATTAAAAATGGCAGGAGTTACAAAAGAGGGATCGGCTCTAATGAACAAAGACATGACCTAATAACTACACCTTCTCGGATTTCCTCTCTAGTAGCAAGGGTTATACATTTTGATAGTCTGTAAGACGAAAGAATTGTTTCATATTGGATGACTGTAGATTTTCTTTTTTTTTTTGTAAATCAATATTGATATCTCCTAACAACATACACCAGCTGTTTTCGTCTGTGGTTCTTATTAAGTCATCTAACTCCTTTAAAAACAGTCTTTCGTTTGAATTTGGTGGTTTATAAATATAAAAAATGGTTTATTATGAAATATTTTTATATCCATCGTCATATGTTCGAAGGTGTTAAAGGTTATGATACATTGATTACTGTACTAGATGAGGGATACTTTTAATTTATAAAAGCAGCCAAACCACCACCTTTTTAGCGAATTTCCCATAGGGAAGTAGCTATTACTGTAGGTCTCATGGTAAGACTTAAGCCCGGGACCATGTTATTTTTTCTTCTTTAGGTGCCCAGAGACCAAAAACAATAGTCGTTAAAATTTTTATATATTAGCGAATTTCCCATAGGGAAGAAGCTATTACCGTAGGTCTCATGGCAAGACTTAAGCCCGGGACCATGTTATTTTTTCTTCTTTAGGTGCCTAGAGACCAAAAACAATAGTCGTTAAAATTTTTATATATATATACATATATGTGTGTCTGTGAACACGATAACTCTCGTGAAAATGGTCCGATCGAAACCAAATTTGGTATAGACGTGTATTCCTACAAATGCTCGGATGAGTTCGTAAACCAGACATATCGGTCAATGGGAACGTGTAGTTTGGGGGGGTTTTGTTCCCCAAAATGGGTTTTTTGAGTTTTTCGTATGTAATTTAAATAATTTTTAGATTTAATATTTCACCATTAAAATCAGCTTTAAAAACTACACAATTATGTTCCTTGAAGTTTTTTTCTATCTCCAACGGTTACTGAGATATAAAAAAAACTAAACACAGTACGTTGTACTTTGGGGATCCAATGTTAATCTTATGGAAGATAAGGAAAAATTAATATTTCCCATATCAATCATTATTTTTGGATAAAACTTGATATTTACCTTCATGTGGTTGAGATCTATCCATTTATACCTAAAAATCATAGTTTATGTTTTTATCATGGCAGCAAACCTGCATACTCTTTTCCCGTATTAATCATATGGGGAATAGGCAAACTCCTTTACTTATGGACAGATGTTGATGAAAGTTGGTATAAATGTTAAGATAAAAATTATTTATGGTAGAAATGACTAATTTCAGTGTTCCTCACAGCAGCTAACCTGCACACTCTTTCCCATGTTAATCTCTGTATGGAGAATAGGCAAATAAGTCTCATGTTTGTGGACAGATTTTTATAAAAATTTTCATATATTATTATTATTATATTATTGATTTGGAAATTCGCTGAGTACGCAGGTCTGCTGCGACGGGGGTATTTATTTATCCTACACTTAAATTTACAATAGTAACGTGGAATTTCAATCATTTCAATATATTTGTTAGTGTTTCATCTATACTTATTTCCGAAAGTAAAATAATGTCTAAAACACCTTTGTAGCCACTTAAAAATACCAAAAAGTCATCAAAGTATTTCCGGATTGAGCGTATATTTAAATGAATTATCTTGGGTGAGGAGTACAAAATTCTATTTGAAGAAGTCCACGATGTTATATCAGAATAGTACCGGCAGGTGCCTATGTTAACATTAGCAATGTCCGCGTCTATGTCCCATATCATGAACGTAACCATGATTGAAGATTTGAAAATTGAAAAAAGTTCTAAAATGTTTATTTTAGGGTATTTTGTACCTAAAACACATTTCTAACTATATTTACTCCATGTTGCGATATAATTTAGGGAAAATTGAAAAAATATTATTCCTTTGAGGTGTGTTTTGAGTTTTCACCCTTACTCCTTAACGTTTCTCAAATAATGATGTTTTAAAATGTTGTTACTCCTTAAAGGGTTAATGTACTACAAACTATAAATTTATTGTTTAAAAATAATTATCCAATTTCTATAAATATCGATATAAATTGATAGATTATATATAAAATAATTAAAATGATAAAGCAAACAAATTTAATGATCTAAATAGTTAACTAAATAATTATATTTATAAAGTGGCTAACAGATATCAATGAATAAAATTAAAATATTAATTGATATTTATTGGAATGACAATGAAATGAAAATGGAACATAGTTCATAGTAAATATTATAATCAACAATGAATAGATCTAAAAAAGAAATAGAAAGATTTCTTAAACTAAATTTTAGAAGTTAAATTTCGCTATCAACCCCCATCTCTTTGCCCATGCATCTCTAAAATAACATCCTGAAGTCTGCCAATCATTGCCATTTAAATATTCAAAAATCTGTTATCCATTTAAATGTGAATGTTCCAGCCAAAACTTTCTTATATTTTTTAAATTGGACATTATGCCATAAAGTGAAAGACCGTTTCATATTCGTTAAAATTATTACAAAATATATTGCATATTACAATAATACAAAGTAATTTTCATTTTCACTGACAAGTGATGATTCGTTCAGAATAAAATTGTTCTTAGGATTGTTTTGACCTCGCTCTACACTAATAGAAGTGAGAAATTTGTTTGCCTAAAAGAGTTTATAAATGATATAATAGTAACCAAAACTATAAATGAATTTGAGTTTCCACAATGTTACACACAAATACATTGATGTAGCAAATTTATTGCTTGAATAGTCGAATTTGAAAAAAAAACTATATGATTGCCGTTGGAACAAGTGACATACAGAATGAAAAATGAATCGGCTAGCAAGTTGATATAAAATATGGTATATCAAAAATGGCAACCGTAGTTTTCATGCACGAGATGTCATATTTACGAGCTATTAACTGTTGCGAGTTTTGATTTTGGACTATTTTGAGTGTGTTGAAACTTTTTTTTTTGCATTGTCATGTGAGGGGATGGTTGCTTTTTGTGATTAGAAGTATTTGTTTAGTTAATGAATAAAAAATTATAATATTGTTAATTAAAGTAATTTTTAGAGCTTTATGATTCTTTAAAACCTTAAGATCCCAAAAATGTATTGAATACAAATCCTATGTTGTTTCTAAAGCCCGAGAAGATATTTCATAAGTTCATAAGTATTCTTCATTTAATTTGTATAGTCCCTTAGCTAAATTCAAAAAATAAATCCAAAGCTAACATAGAAACACTTATCCGTTCATTGCAAACCTATTTTTCCATTCATATGGCCCATTAACACTAAATTAGCTCCATAATTAACTTCTAATGAATCTTTAAGACTGCTAAATTCTGAATCCTAATAATTAAAGTTTAAATAAACTGCAACTACGATTATATTTTTACTATCACAAGAGCCATTAATAATTAATTCAATATAAAAAACAACCATTTTCCTCAACTAACTTAAGTTTTCCAGCATTAGGTGAATTAATATTTTTCAAATAAACTAAGCCCCCTATGTTCCTACCAAAACTACTGATCGTACTGGCAAAATTAAAACTAACAACAAAGTAACAAAGCTTTTGAACAACATATTCTTCATCTTGTTCTGAAATAAAAGTTTCTGACAATATAATTAAATCGTAACAAGATAATATTTTTAAGAAATCAAAATCATTTAATATATTCTTAAGTCCACAAACATTGTAGTAGAGTAAATTTATACGAGTGTCCGTTACCAGTGAAACGTTACAAGGTTATGGTTACAAGGTAAAATTAGTACTGTATAGGAAAGTCAAATGAACGTACTTGCACTTCTTGATGAGAGAAAAAGAGATACAAAACATAGCACAAATATGAAGTCTCTTATATGACTAATAATTACTAAAAAATTTGAAAGAGATACAATTTACTCATCCTGCATGTTGCAGATGATTACTTAATTTGAAATCAAATAATTTGTAATCATTTGTAGTTAAAGAGATTTTGAATTGAACAAAGTTTTTATTTAACTATGTGCTCAGGTCTTTTGTAAACGCTTTTCAGCTTCAAGTGGAGCCAATTTCCAAATATGCAAAATCCAAATATACGAGTATTCCCCAAGCTGTACAGCTGATTGTTCAAGAGGAAGGCCTGTTGGCTCTGTGGAAAGGTCACTTTCCGGCCCAGCTTCTGTCCGTCACCTACGGGGTCGTGCAGGTACTTATTATATATGTACAGCTAGTATCATTCTTAATATGGTAGTTAACTGATTTATACTTAACGATGATTTACTTTGAGCTAAGTCTGATTAAAAATATTTAAATACTCCAGTTGCAACAGACCTACTTCATATTAAGAGAATATATATTGCTTTATTATTTGTAATGATATAACTAACCTAAATAACAGGTTAAGCCACTTAAGGAAGTTATATCAATTTACTTATTCTCTATAAGAATGTCAAGGGGAAAGAGTAAATAGGTTTTAATCTAAGTTACATAACTTTTTTTTCCGTCAGTTCTACTTTTTCTATAAGACTATGAGTATTTCAGAACATTATAGAGTTCTATCAAAAGGTTATTCAACTTTTTATTAAACTTTTTTAAACTTTATTGTTATAAAAACCTTTTATCTTAATGATTTGTCAATTACTACGAACACAATGAAGATTAACATTTAAATACTTCTCATAATATGTTTAATAATTAAGTTTACTGCCTCAAGTAATGAAATAATTTTGATATTTCAAAATATAGATGAAGACCTAAACTAGATGAAGCTGTATAACAAGTTTTACCAAAATAATATCGTGGGGAATATGGAAGTAGGAATTTTATGGTATGAAATACTGTTTTCCTACTACTGCACGATAACTTCACGCTGTTTGTAGAACTTATAAGCAGTACATATCCACCCAGATGAGATAGAAAAGGCACTTTTAATGTTAGCTTATAGAGCCCATGCGCCACCAAAGTGCGGCCGCGACGGAGAATTCATTATTGTGCTAGCCGATTCTTCGCCACGGCTGCGTGGAGGTGGCGCATGGAGCAAATGTAAGGATACACATTTCTACCAACTTTGGTCTCGATCGGACCATTTTTACAATAGTTATCGTCTTCACAGACACACACACACACACACACACACACACACACACACATATATATATATATACAGGGTGTTTGTTAAAATTGGGGACAAACTTTGAGGGGTGATAGTACTAACCAAAATAAACAAAAAATCTAAATACATAAAACAAAGATGTGTTAGTTACACGCACTATAACTCGAAAACGGCTGGACCGATTTTAATGATCCTTGATTTTTTGGATTCGTCTCTGCTCCGGTCATGCTTTAGGCATATTCAGTTTCTATAAACTCAATTAGTTTCCATTTTACAGCGTTTTAAATTTCTAATATTAACCTTATGGGGACTAAGTTTGTTTACAAATGTTCTACAATAAAAACATTTGATTTCTTAAAACAGCTGTTGGTTTACTCTCCGTTAGGAATATGCTTTATTATCCAGTGCCATATGAATAATTCAATAATGTAAAACAATGAAGTAAATATGTGCTGTATAAAATGAACAGCATTATTCACCACGTTAATAGTTTACGGTTTTTGGGAATTATGTACTGTATTATATTTTTTATTTTCTGTATGATTAAAAGTAACATATTTATATGTTTGCCAAATAAAATAATCACAATGTTTATACATATTGGGTTTATTATAATAATCAACTGTTAAATATTTAAAACTTTCACAACAAAGCCACAATGCTATTTGACTTCACAAAATGACCAATCATAAAGTTAACATGTATTTTCTGTTAGGCGTAACGAAGTTCGCCGGGTCAGCTAGTTTCCTATAAACATATATCGAAAAATCCTTCGTTTAGCCACTAGCCACCATTTTGTATTTTATTTTTCCAATTTTCACCATTAGAATCAGCTCAAAAAAACTACACAATTAAGTTCTTTAAAGTTTTTCTCTATCTCCAACAGTTACTGAGATCTAAACACAGTACATGGTATTTAGGGGCTCCAATGCTAATCTTATGGAGGATAAGGAAAAATTAATATTTCCCTTATTAACCAATAGTTTTGGATGAAACTTTGTATTTAGCTTCATGTGGTTGGGATTCATACTTTTATGCTAAAAATCATGGTTTTAGTTGTCCTCACAGCAGAAAACCTACATATTCTTTCCATGTTAATCTTACAGAGAATAGGCAAACTCCTTTATTTATGTCCAGATAATGATAAAACTGTTGAAATTAAAGAAAATAACCATTGATTCAGGAATAAATTGTTTTGAGAAATCTACAGCTACATTCACAACTATCTTAAGTAGCAGTAACAGTTACTGCATTATTAATAATAGCTGTATAAAAAACGTAGAGGAAAATTATTAAAATGCCAGATCCTCATATATCTTAACACTTTCCCTCATTTAAAGAATTTTTCAAGTCACAAATTAAGTCCCATAGCTTGCCACAGTCTTCAGTCTTGGCTTGTGTAGAGGTTTGGTCATACAGTCTGCCAGTTGGAACTCAGCTGGTACATGGTTAACCTTGATTTGCCCTTCCGCTACAAGCTCCCTGGTGAAGAAATGTCTAATTTTGGTGTGCTTTGTTCTTCTGTGGTTTTCAGGGTTTTCAGCTAGCTAGGTTAGCTAGCTAGCTAGGGTTTTTAGCTAGGTTTTTAGCTAGGTTGTTGCTTCGTTATCGATGTTGAGAACTGGCACACTTTTCAGTGAAGTTATCTCTTCCAAAAGTCGTTTTAGCCAAACGATTTCACAACAGGCTTCACTCGAAGCAACAATTTCAGTTTCAGTGCTTAAGATAGCCACGTTTGATTGTTTCTGGCTTAGCCAGGTGATTACTCTTCCTCCAAAACAGCAGACTACTCATGTTGTAGAATGTCCAGTCGATGATGAGTCACCAGCATGGTCAGCATCGTTGAAGCACTCTAAAAAATGGTTGTTATCTTTGAATTGGTATTCTATACCGTAGTCAATAGTTCCGTTTAGGTATCTCAGTATCCTTTTCACCCTTATGAAGTCTTCGTGAGTCAGGTTTTCAAGAGTACGTTATGCTTTACTCACAGCATAGGCTATGTCTGGCCTAGTTGCTGTCATCAGGTACCTACATCAGCTACAGTTTCTCTGTAGGAAAAGTTGTCTCTTGAGCTTTCTGCTTTCCCTGCTGGTTGTGTTTCTTTCTCTTTCACGATGGGTGTTGGAGCTGGTTTAGGGTCACTCATCTGAAAGCGTTCAAGAATTTTCTTTATATATATATGATCTATATTATTATTATTCTTTATGATATTCTAACATTTCCGTTACTTTTCTTAGGCCTAAATAGAAAGATGCTGGTTTGGATGTGATTTTGAACTCCTTCGTCAGATGATCCATGAAGTTCTGAAGCATATCCGTGTTGTTTGTCGCTATAAGACCGTCATCTACATACAGTGCTACACAATCAGTTTACTTTTTTCATCTTCTTTTATGAAAAGACACGGATCAGCATCACTTTTCTTGAATTCATAAAGTTCCATGAATTTGTTAAATTTGGTAATCCAACAGTGAGGCGCCTGTTTCAAACCGTAGAGACACTTGTTCAGCCTGCAAACGCGATCTGTACCATCCTTGAATCCTTCAGGCTGCGTCATGTAAATAACTTCATCGACTTGGCCGTATAAGAATGCGGTTGATACATCGAATTGTGTTAAACTCAAATGTTGAACTGCTGCTACACTCAGTGAGGATCTAATAGTGCTGAGTCTTGCTACTGGGCTGAAAGTCTGGTTGAAGTCTACTCCTTTCTTCTGTGAGAAACCTCTAACCACCAAGCTAGCTTTAAACCTGTCAACTGAGCCATCAGGATTAGTTTTTACCTTGTATAAACACTTGCATGTTATACATTTCTTTCCTGCAGGCAGTTTCTCCAGGGTCCAAGTTTGGTTTTCCTTGTGTGACTTCATTTCACTTCCATCGCTTCTTTCCAGTAGAAAGCTTTTTCACTTCGCATTGCCTCCGTGTATGACTCAGGTTCATTCAATTCTCGAACATTAGTAACTGCAGTCATGATGTAGTCGTCAAACCTCTTTGGAACATTGATTTCTGATCTGTTTCGTAGATCATAAGTGTTCAATCCCTCAGGTAGGTTAGCTTCCTCCTCATCTTCATTTTCTTCCGGTTCTTGATAAACGTTATCTTCAACGTCGTATTCTAGCCTTGGCAGTTGTTTTCCTGACTTTTTTCACTTGACAAAGGGGTTTGATGTTCTTTTCTATGAAATAAGGGCTCTTCCTTGAAAATGACATCTCTCGATCTCACCAGTGTGTTAGTTTCTTTGACCCAGATACGATAGCCACATTCATCGTAACTAACGAGTATTCCTTTCTGTGATTTGTTCTGCATCTTTTTTCTCTTTTGTTTTGGTATATGCGGATAACAGATGCTCCAGATTATCCTTAGATGCTTGATACTAGGTCTTTTTCCAAGCCATAGTTTGTACGGGGTTTGTCAGCTGGTGCGGTTGAGGATATAAGCAGCACAGTTGATCAGTTCTGCCCATAAGCCTTGTGAAGAGACTCATGGCAGTGAATCTTAGCTCAAACTGTTCCAACGATTGTTCGAATTTCCCTCTCACTGCAACCGTTCTGCTCCGGTGTGTAGGGCATTGTTAGGGTGTACTTGATTCCTCTGTTCTGCAACATACTCTTAACTACGCCGTTATCAAACTCTCCGCCATTGTCACTCACCATTTCTTTAACTGCATGTCCAGTTGTTTTAGCTGCTGCCAGAAATAGTTTCAGTTTTTCAGAAACTTTCGACACTTCCTTCATGAAGTGAACATGTCGATATGTGGAATATTCATAAAGAAAACATAGTACTCGTAGCCTGACATTGAAGAATGGAAAGGTCTGCACACATCCGTATGAATTCGTTCCCCAGGTGTTGTGACTTGTTCTCTTGTGCCAAACTTCAACCTGTGACTCTTTCCATAGACTCAACCTTGACATAACTCTTTATTCCCAGTTAGTTTTATTCCCAGCTCTCTCACAATGGTCGCTTAAACATGTTTCGTGTTTTGATGCCCCATCCGCTTATGATACACGCTTATGATAGAAGATTTTCATTAAGTTTACGTTTACGAAGTAAGTTTACTGCAATAGGCTCGCTTGGTTTTACATTTTGAACCTTCAGCTTATACAGACCACCTTTTCTGCATCGGTAACCCACTAAGGCAACTTCTTCATTCACCTCAAGTTTAAATGTTTCCGTTGTTGACGTGAACTGACTTTGTAAATGCAAGTCTCGAGACGCAAGTTCTGAAAATAAATTCCTTTTTATTCCCGGTACGTACCACACTGTGATATATACATATCAAATTTTAATAAGGAAATATAATAACTCTGTGTCAATCTGTTTTTATACTCTATGTTGGCTAGTGAGCTGGTTGCACAACCATCGTATGATGTTACGTCTCAGTTATAAAATAAATGCTATTGATCGATCCTGATCACGCTACCATCACACCACGTTCCTCGCCGGCTGTCGCCCTCAGCCGATGCCCTGCCATTCCATCCTGGGCTACCACACATTTCACATGAACATGCTACTCACAGTACTGAGTGTTTCATTATATGTTCCCTAACACCCCAACTAATAGGTGTACCAGCCACTTAAGGACACCACATTGGCGACCAGTACATCACAGTGGCAACGAGGATATCACATTGGCGACAAGTAAATCACACACGTTCTCTAGTGTGACTCTCTTAGGCCTCCCATTTACCTCAACATCAAGTTCAATGGTTCCTTTTCCCAGTGCGTTGATGGACTCTCCATTGGCTGCCACCACTGACTCCTGGTTGACGAACGGCTGAAATTTCTGAAACAAGTCTCCTCTATACGTGACATGATTTTTCGCACCGTTGTCTACATACCAACAGTCACTGTTGTTTTCAGTCATCATTACATCAACTGACAAAGTCATATTTGAACTAGGTTTACTATCCTCTGTTACTTTGGAAGTGGGTGGTTTAGGCGGCTTCCCATCTGCTTTCCATTTTGTACACTGCCTAACTTTGTGCCCTATCTTTTGACAATAATGACATGTGACTTTCTTATTAGTTCCTTTAGTTTCTAAACTAGCTTTGTTTTTGGTTCTAGTTTCTGATTTTACCCATAACGCTTCTTGACCCTGAAACTTATGGCCTAATTCTTTTTCATATGCACACAGTTGGGTGGTTAGATTTTCAATATTCCTTTCAGAATTTTCCATTATCATCCAACTAGACTTAAACGCAAAATAGTCCTCATGAAGCATCCCCAAAATTTTACAGATCAAAAACAAATCTGGTAAAACGAATTTGTTGTCCCCTTCTTTAGATATTTCAAGTTTCAAACTATTCCATAAGTTATTAAGCTTAGATAGGTTACGAGAAATGTCAATGCTAGGATCCCAATTGAAACTGAAAAATTCTTGCCTTTTTTCATAGGCTTTGTCCTCAGACACCCCATCAAAGAACCTATGCAGCTCTTACCACATATCTCTTACATTTGTAAATCACATTACTTTTTCTAGGGTTACATCTGACAGATTCGTGGTAATGATCATAGTTGTACTGTCAGCCTTCTTGAACTTATCTAATTCTGCCTCATACTTTGCTAACTCTACTGTTGACGGATTTTATTTCTGTGTAGACGATTATAGATTTCCCTCTATGACATCCATTACTCCAGACTGACTCCTCAGCAGAATGCCAATCTTGAACTTCCAGGTAGCTCAATTATCTTTCCCATTTAGAAGTCCAATTTGCACTTTTGTAAACTCCATATTTTTATTTAGCCTTTTCCAGTAAATAATATGTTACAAAAATAAATATGTACTTCACTATCAAGAGTTAGTTATATTAACGAAACCAAAGCTCTGTTACCATGTTGAAATGAAAGAAAATAACTGTGATTCAGGAAAGAATTATTGTATTGAGACATCTTTTCTACATTCACACGTATCTTACAAAACAAAGTTACTGCATTATTAATAATAGCACTGCTGTAAAAAACATAGAGGAAAATTATTAAAATGACAGATGTAATTTTATATCTTAACAAAAACTTGGTACATGGTCACAATAAAAATAGTTCATGGTAAAAATGCCTACTTTCAGTGTTTCTCAAAGCAGCAACCCTGCATACTCTTTCCCATGTTAATGTTAGGGAGAACAGGCAAATACTCTAATTTATCAACAGGTATTGATTGATTAATCTTGTCATATACTTGTATTATTTTTACCATATTATTGAGGTAGAAATTCGCTGAGTACGCAGGTCTGATGTGACGGGGTTATTATCTTTGTAACCTTAAGTATATTTTATCTGTGATATAATTAAGTATAGTTCTAATGTGATTGTACAGGGTTCACTATTTTTTCAGTTTGGAGTCTTTGAAGCCTTGGTAAAAAAATCAAAAAAGTACCCAATTTTAGCCAACAATGAAGCCAAAACTAAGTTTGTTTCTGGATTTATGGCTGGCTGCTTAGCTACAATTTCGTGTTCGCCATTTGACATAGTTAGAACACGCTTAATCATCCAAGGAAAGAATAAGGTACGGTAGTTTATTTAGAAATCAAATTTTAATCACTTATACAGTAGACTCCCGATAATCTGGAAGCGGATAAGCCACAACACAGTGATTGGAGAAAAAATTATTAACATTCGCGGTAAGTGAAGATTAACGCATAAATGTCCATCCTCATGCCTGCAAATTATAGCTACTGCCCGTGACACGCTTGGCCTCGGGCAGGCGATCGTACACAACTGCCCGTCATTATGCAAAGGGACTGTTGGAATGGAAGGGGAAGATGACACTTGGGATCTCATTGTACTTAAAAAATTCAGCCAACCATTGTTATAATGGAAGCAAATGCCTTTAAATAAACTCAACAATGGACTTTTCCCTCAAAGTCAATTAAGACAGCAACATCAAATGTAGGCCAGTAATACATTGCACTTGTCTCACATATTGGACTGTTTGTTTTAAGGATGTGAAACTAATGTCCACTAAATTGTTTGTTGACGAAAAGGTAATCACTTGATGTCTTTCACATTATCAAACCTGACAACTGACCATCAGTAAAGGTTAATAAGGACTTATTCAGCTCTCACAGTCGTTTTTAATTATTTCCTGTGTATTTTAGGTTAGGTTTGCTTTATCTGTGATTTCGATTACACCCGATCGCTCAGTCCCCGTTACCGCGGATAATCGGGAGTTTGCTGTGTATGAATCATTGTTATTTAATATAACTTATACGTAAAACGTTACACGAGGAATTCTACTTAAGTTACAGATTTATTTCACTGGTGGCAGAGTGGTTATAGTGCATACCTTCAAAACTGAGGGTATGCAAAGGTCGAATCTGGCCCCAGTTGCCATTTCATCATTGGGCTATTAATTAATGATGCTTCCTATAAACAGGACAACGTAAAGTAGTAGCGAAACCAGGGACCATTACCCATCAAAACCTTAAAAAATGCCGAGAGGCGTAGAAAGACACAAAACAAAACAAAACTTGATGTTGAGATTTGTAATTACTTTGGATTTAATTTTGTGTATGGTACCTAATTGTTTTATTATTGTGGTAGCCTAGATTTTTTTATCAATCATAAGCTATAAAGAGAAACAATAAACTTATTTTCAAACTTTGGCTAAAATAAAACAACGTTACCCTATGTATTTTTTATTGTGCATGCAAGTTCACATATTTTGGCAATAATTTATAGATATTAATATAGATAATATCCTTATTAATAAGAATCCTTATTAATAACATCCTTATAAATAAGGATATTACATAATTACAAATTTTGACTTTAGAAAAATAGGGAAGGTATGAACATGCAGTTTAATCAGTTAGTCACTGATTGTCTGCTGCACACATTGAGACACTTCTGGCAAGAGTTTCTGTTAATCAAAGTCTACGGTTAATATTAATACACATCCTCTGCTGTTTACTGATGCTGACTTCAATTTTTCCCCATATACGTGTTGTCTAACTTCCTTTATGGTTTAAAAACTTTAGTACAGACACTAAAGTAATTAATTTAGATAATCAGAGTTATACTGTACCTGTAATTTACAAAGATTTTAGATGGTTATTAAAGAAGCTGTATTAAGCCCAAAAAAATATTTCTTTTGGGTATGCCAACTATTCAAGTAAAAGTTTGAAAATAAAAATTTAAGGTTTCTCTTATTTTTCTAAAGTGGGTCTATTTTTATATGATGTTAGGGTCAGCTATCTCTTGAAGAAGTCCAACTACAAAATTAAATGTTTACCATACTTAATCCCCCCTAAACATAGCATCTTATATAGATTTAATCTTACACCTCTCCAATCCTTGGAGGAATGTCCTATCCAGAACTGGATGTCAATTTCAACATATTTTATTTTTATAATGCATTTAAATCCACTAAAAATGAAATATTTTAACTCTAATAAATATTACATATTTGCTGGAATATTGGATAGTACAGTAGAACCCCGGTTGACCGAAACCGGGTTAACAGAAACAGTTCCAAAAAAAATAATAAGTATGTAATATGAGAATAGTGAGCCAGTGCGCCGAGCCTCTTTTCTCCAGGAAGAATGTGTACGTAACTTATCGGTCATGCGCTGCGATGCGAGAGACCTTTGACATGTCCTTGATATGATTCAGCTCCCCCTCATCCCGGCCCCAATCACCCCTCTGGTCATCTATCTACCTGCCATTTTCTCCATTCCCTTTTGCCCCCTAGTTACTATCACAATAGAGCTGTTAACGTGTTGCAGTAACGTGTCCCTTTTACGATTACAGTAGCAAGTTTGTGTTTTAGGGTGTTTTTACCATATCTCTATATATCATTCACTATATCATCAGTGTACCGTAAAGGTGTGTGAGTATGTGGCATCAAATCGAAAACGTGTGGTTATTTCTTTTATTAAATTAGCTGCTAATAAACAAGTTGAAGAACGTTGTTTGCTCAAGACTGTTGCGGCTAATTACGGAGTTGGTGTGTCTACTGTCTCGGAATTGGTAAAATCTAAACTTTAGTTTTTAGAGTAAGTCATAAAAAATGGTAATAGAAAAACTTGAAAGACGTCAAATTTTGAGAAAGTTAACAAGGCCTTATTTATGTGGTTTCTCAACAAAGGAAAAAGGCATGCCACTAACAGGTCTCATACTACAAGAAAAGGCTAAAATGTTAGCAGAGTTGTTAGGTGACGAAGGGGAACATTTTTGTGCCAGCTCAGGTTGGTTAGATAGCTTTAAAAATAGGTTGGAATCTGTCACCTGAACTTGTGCGGTGAAAAATTATCTACAGATCCAAACCCTGTAGATGTTTTCAAAACAATGTTTGTAGATTACACTCAAGGGTACACCAAGGACCAGATTTACAATGCCAATGAGACAGGCGTTAATTTTAAGATGTTGCTTTAAAAAGCCTCTAGCTTCAGCAACTGAAACGTGTGCTCCTGGTCACAAAATGAAAAGGTTAAGAATAACACTCCTTTTAGCGTCAAGTACCTCTGAAACCCATAGGTTGCTGCCAATGTGCATCGGCAAGTCAATGAAACCTCGAGGACTGAAGGACATTGCACAAAAATGACTAACCAGTGTTTTATAGAGTGCAAAAATTGCATGGTTGTCCGCTGACTCATTAGTAGAGTGATTTTTACAATTTTTTAGTGCCGCAAGTTGAAAAGGTTTACCGAAAAAGCTATTTTATTTATTGATAATGCTTCCTCGCATCCCACTGAGTAAAAAAGGCAATACTGTAGTTAGCTTTCTTACTCCAAATGTCACTTGCCTTATTCAGCCTCTTGATCAAAGTGTCATTGAAACATTTAAAGCCACTATCGAGGACTTTTGTTGAGAACTATTGTACAAGATTGTGAAACAAACAATAATAAATTGATTAATGACATGCTGAAGACAGTTAATATGAAACATGTGATTTATTGGTATGCTGAAGCTTGGGCCTACATTAAAGATGAAATACTTTAAAGGTGCTGGAGAAAGATCTATGACGGAGTAGAAGAAGATGAGATTGAAAGTTTTGAAAATTTTACAGAGATGGTTCATAGGATTACTGGATGTGAAGACATGAATGCAGTGACATGGGCGAATGGGTGAGCCGATGATTCTGCTGAACTTTCCGACCAATATATTGTAGAGGCAATGTTGCAGCCAGCTGACATCACAGCAGTAAACAAAACAGACGACGTGGATGACAGAAACGTCAAAGTGACAGATGGGGATGGATTTAATGCATTAGAGGTAAGTCAAACATTACTGTGTGGCTCATAAACAGAAACAATAGAGACTCGTTTTGAAACAAGTTGAATTTCAATCACTTTTATTATTTTAGGTTGCCCTAAAATTTGTGGAACAGTGCACCGAGTCAACGCCAACTGACGTCCTTTTGATTAAAAGATAGCGGAACATTGCCACTCGAAAACGATGTGATGGAATGGCTAAAAACCAAACAAAAATTGCTGATATCTGTTATAAGTAACGTATAAAATGCTTTAGTAATTTAGGTTGTTCAGTTAATTATACTTTACAACCCATTATATCACATCTTTTAGCTGTAATAAAACACTGTATTATATATTCTTTGTTTGTAAATTATTTTTTCCTACACACCATGTTTATAGGCTATTTTTAGCATATGACGGTTTATTCCAAAACTGATTAGCCAAAACGGCTCTCCCCTCTTTATTTTGATAAACCGGGGCTCTACTGTTGTAGTGAATTTTTTTCGTAATTTTAAAATCGTCGAAAAAATATCATCATAATATGTTAATTTTAGACAAAAATACTGTTATTGTGTTTCGTTGTTATTAAAATCGTGCTAAAAAGTTTCTCCTGAACATGTTTTTTTAATTGGCAAATTTGTAACTTACTCAGCTTCTTACATTTTTCTTTACAGTATGTATCTGAAATACCGAAAAACTTTAGGATATTGTTTCTGAGGTAAAACAAAAAAATGTCCAGTGAACATATGGCTTATCTCGCTCCATTTTACATCTGTCGGGGTTGTATGTGTTTTTTTACATAACCTGTTACAATTATTTTAAAATCACTTAATGTACCAACTTCAAACTTGGTATGTGTATAAGTACTGTATGGTATGTGTATGGCGACCATTTAATTTTTTCTAAGCCCAATAACTAAAAAAACCAAGGGATTTACAAAAAAACTGAAGACAAAAAATTGTTAAATTTAATTACCTTAAAGAAAATGTAAAATATTTATAAGGCTATAACACAAATAAGAAAGAAAGTTCAATTTTTGTAAAGTTACTATTTTTGATATGTTAGCCTTCAAATTATTATTTAACAATAAATAAATGGTTTAATTACCTGCTATTAAATAATACTTTTTATTGCATTGAAATGCAACTAGTTTCGGCTTCGTAGAGCCATCGTTAGGGGAGACAGAGATGTATTTTCTTTTTACATAACCTTTTGAGCTAATTGCAGACAACTTTCATTGTTAAATAAGAACAGCACACAGTTTTAACACAGTAACAGTTCAGTTCAGTTTAATAACAGTTTGAATTTCTTAGACTTGACAATTACGAAAAACAATGGTAGTTTTTCATTCAAAATATACAGAAAACCTACTAGCACAGACCAAACAATATGCGTTTCATCATTCCATCCATATTCACAAAAAATAGCTGTATACAATAGTCATGTAAATAGATTACTCACGGTTTTAATGAGTTTGAAATGAAGTGAAAATTATTTTATTCAATAAACTGTTCAAGTACAATGGAGTGGTGTCACAGCATCACACATTAATGAAACCATTAATATCTTATAAAACTATTAATTAAGGTTAACTGTATCAAATTTTGTAAGTTAAATTGTTCGATAAATGTAGTTATTATAAACTGTCTCTATTTTAAGAACTGCAAAATGTGTCTTGACTGACTCATGCCAATTTAATTTAAACATTCGAATTGCTCGTTTTTGAAGATTTAAAAAACTGTTCATACCTTTTTACTTGTTGCCCCTAACATAGCACAAAAGTAAAATAGGCCCTAAGAGAAGCCTTGTGGCACACTGGGACGGTGGCGTCGTCTTGTAATCTAGCTACTTTGAGGTCAAGGATTGTGAATAGTGTTTCGTTTTTTAAGCTGGTTTCAATGGTGCCAGTCAAGTTATACTTTACTTTTATTGTTTTCGCTGAAAATTAAAAAATTCAATTTTTTGACATTTAAAAGCCCATAACTTTTGAACTTTCATTTTTACAGACATGCGGGTGGTGTCAAATTATTTAGTACACTGTGCACTATAAACTATCAAATTTTAATCAAAATCGTTAGAGCCGTTATTGAGAAATGTGGTTTTTTCAAGGTTTTAAGGGTTTTTAGTGGTAAACTACCCTTAAAAATCAAAAATTAAAAAAACACCTGGAGATATGGTGAATATATACATACATGCCAAATTTCATCTAAATCGGACCAACGAGGTGGGCTGTGGCTTTGTACACATCCAGACACACACACACAGACAGACACACGGTCGGACAGACATCACGTCCAAACCCACTTTTTTGGATTCAGGGGACCCCAAAACGGATATATCCACTCTCAACTCAAATTTAAAAATTTTTATGAAAACAATACTTTCTCCATATACTATGTATAAGGGGAGAAAGTAAAATTATTAAACTAGTTGCACTTCAATGCAATAAAAAAGGATTATTTAATAGCTGGTACTAAACCATTTATTTAAAGTTACCCAAATTGATAGCAGTAGCTTTAGAAAAATGTATTTTTACTCCTTTATTTGTGTTATGACCTTATTCAATATTTTCATTTTCCTTAAAAAATTAAATTTCACAACTTTTTTGTTTTTAGTTTTCTTTTCCTACATCACATGGTTTTTCAGTTATTAAGAAAAGTTGAAATGGCCGCCATTTTTAAACACTTTATTTTTATATTCAATGTATGGAATTGATGACGGATATGTTCATAAGGAATATTTTCAGTTCGTTTAAGCAGCTGTCCTTATAACAAACATATGACGTCACTTTCGTTACAACTTTTGTGTGACACAACACGAATTGCTAACTCCCCCCCTTTCCACCCCAAGCTTTGACATATCCATGACAAAATAAAACCTAGAAAACATACATACATACATCTTGTTAATTCATTTATACAGTAGAACTCCAATTATCTGAACTCCGACTATCCGAATCGCCGATTATCCGAATCACTTTCAGAAAAGAATTTTTCCAAAAAAGTCTAAGGCGCTATTATTCTTCCCCCCGCGAAGCCCGAGTGTGACCACTTGCAACTGCTCACCGTCAAGCGAATGCGTGACCTGGCTGCCCGAAAACGGATGAAGACCGCAAAACAGCTTACATTGACGGAGATGTTTAAAAAACAATGATTTTCACTTCTAAACTTGTACGTAATTTTTTTATTTATACTTAAATCATGTGAAAATATCATGTTTCATACATTTAATTCAATAAAAAAATAGTGCAATTTCAAAACGTACCTTTTTTTCTCTCTAATGGCAATTCAAAAAAAATAACTCCGATTATCCGAATATTTGATTATCCGAATGGGTCCCGGTCCCCATTAATTCGGATAATTGGAGTTCTACTGTAGTTGAATCAATCTTTCATTTCATCATTAAAGTAGTACTATTAGTTTTATTTAATTGCATTCAATCAGTTAGTTTATTTAGAATTAGTTTTCTACAAGATAATAAAATATTTTCAGATGTACAGAAACACTCTCCATGGGTTAGTCCACATATTTAAACATGATGGATTTTGTGGCTGGTTTAGAGGTTTGACTCCAACACTAATTCAAATTGGTCCTCTAACAGGGATCCAGTTTGCCTCCTATCATTTCTATAAAAAGATTTTAAAAGAGTTTGGTGAGTAAACATCATCCATTATTCGGGATACGTAGTTTTATAATAATATAGTGAAACCCCTCTGTCACAAAGTCAAGACAGCAGAAATTAGAAATACCCCCGTCGCAGCAGACCTGCGTACTCAGCAAATTTCCAAATCAATAATATAATAATAATAATATATGACAAGTTTTATCAAAATCTGTCCATAAACATGAGAATTATTTGCCTATTCTCCATAAAATTAACATGGGAAAGAGTGTGCAGGTTAGCTGCTGTAAGGAACACTGAAAGTAGTCATTTCTACCATAAATAATTTTTATCTGAACATTCATACCAACTTTCATCAACATATGTCCATAAATAAAGGAGTTTGCCTATTCCCCATATGATTAATATGGGAAAAGAGTATGCAGGTTTGCTGCCATGATAAACACATAAACTTTGATTTTTAAGCATATATGGATAGATCTCAACCACATGAAGCTAAATATCAAGTTTTATCAAAAAATATTGATTAATATGGGAAATATTAATTTTTCCCTATCCTCCATAAGATTAACATTGGAGCCCCACAATACAACGTACTGTGTTTAGATTTTTTCATATCTCGGTAACCATTGGAGATAGAGAAAAACTTTAAGGAACTTAATTGTGTAGTTTTTAAGCTGATTCCAATGGTGAAAGATAAAACTTGAAATTTTTAAAAATTACATGTAAAAAACGCAAAAAACCCCATTTTGGGGTACAAAACCCCCCCAAACTACCTGTTATAATTATTTAATATTAATAGTAGCCCTCATTTACTAACTCAAATATATATATATATATATATATATATATATATATATATATATATATATATTATTTAAAAATTCACAATTTAGGGCTACTTTTAGCAATGTAATAAATAATAAAACAATTAGTATAAAATAAAGAATAAAAAAAAGGGTACTAATTGTTTTATTATTTATTACATATATATATATATATATATAAATTTTAACGACTGTTGTTTTTGGTCTCTGGGCACCTAAAGAAGAAAAAATAACATGGTCTCGGGCTTAACTCTTGCCATGAGACCTACGGTAATAGCTTCTTCCCTATGGGAAATTCGCTAATACATATATATATATATAAAAATTTTAACGACTATTGTTTTTGGACTCTGGGCACCTAAAGAAGAAAAAATAACATGGTCCCGGGCTTAAGTCTTACCTACGACCTACGGTAATAGCTTCTTCCCTATGAGAAATTCGCTAAAAGGAAGTGCTAAACCAAAATAAGAATTTTAACACATGTTTGAAATATTTCATAGTTTGAAATGAGGTCCAAGATAAATTCAGGAGTCTTTTGTCAGGAAAAAAATCAGTATCACAATTTCTTGTCAAAGTTGGGTTCTACAACTAATTGTCTCCTTTCTTGAACCCAACAATATAACCCTTCAGCCCCAGAATTTTAACAGCCCTGCTAACACCCCCCGGACGCCATTATTTCTGGATTTGGACCACCAAGTATCAGCAAACCTGAATTGTAACTGATAACTGTTCATGTAACCACAATGCAATGTTATTGCCTAAGTCTATTACAAACTTATAATTTATTGAAAACATCCATGATAACATACATAATACATAAACATCCATAATAGTATAATTTATTTCTGAAATAGGTTAAAAGATAAAAGCAAAAAATATATAAACAATAATAAAATTTAAGTGAATTGTTTAAATTTAATTTTAGTTATCAAACAGTGTTTGTACTAATGAAAGTTAAGGGCTTAAACTGCTCCGACATTCTGTGTGAGGACATAAACCTGATGGTCCTCTAAAGTAGTAAAACTTTCTTGTAATTTAAGTCATGTCCCAAAAACACCTGTCCATACGAAATGTTGCTTCGTAATGAATAGTAGATGACTGACATTGATGCTTGCAAATTTCTAAAAAGGTACAAAGTTTTATATATGTTGCTATTTTAAAAATCATTGTTATGTTTGTTGAAGAGTCAGGGCATGGAATCAATAGCAAATTATTCTCAGTTTCGGAGACCGCTTTGGCTGGTTCAATGGCTGGTTTCACTGCCAAGATTTGCACATACCCTCTAGATCTTTTCAAGAAACGTATGCAGTTCCAGGGATTTCAAGAAGCACGCCAAGGCTATGGAAAGGTTAGGAAAAGATTTAATACAAGAGCTATCCAAAAAGTAAGTTCTGTTTTGTTATAAAAAATTACACAATAGGTTTAGAGAAATTTCAATGCGGTATATCCTATAAGTTTGTGACCTGTTCTGATACGTGAGCTGCTATGCAGAGTGAAGCCCCATTTACTAACCTTGTAGTGTATAATTTTGTGTGTTCGTCAAAAATGGTAATTACTGAACAATGAATCAACATCAACTTTTTTGTGAAGTTCAATAAAAGTTCTCAATAAATTACTGAAATGATGACGGCTGTTCATGGTTATAATGCTCTGAAAAAAACTGTTTGAATGATAGCAGATGAACTAAATTTAGGAGAATCAACAGTACACACAATCTCAACCAAACATTTAGTTTAAGAATGATCTGTGTAAATCGTGTCAAAGCTGTTGAAGCCACATCAAAAGTTGAGAAGAGTTGAATGCCACAAAAGGCACGGCATGTTGACTGTTGGCATTGTTTTCATTCAAGAATATGCACGACCTCACACTGCAGCACTGACTCGTAAGCTTTTGGACCAATTTGTTTGGAATATTTTTGACCATCCTCTCTACAGTCCTATGTTGGCTCCAAGTAATGTTTATTAATTCCTTAAAATGAAAAAAAAACAGCTTGGGTCACGGTCATACAATTATAACAATGGAATGCTGATTTAAGCTGCGACGGGAGCTGGAAATTGAGCCGGCTCTACTCGACTACTCCCACCCCAAGTCAGTGTTCAGAGCTCATTGCTGCGGCGTCTGGCGTCTCACCTTCGATTGTATGAGTATATGAAAACAATTAATTTACGACCCACAAACTGGCAGAAATTTAGGATACTCAGACTTAGGGTTAGAAGAAAATGTTGACGACAAAGAGGAGTTGGCAAAAGAAGCACTAGTTTTTCAAATTGTCTCTATTAACGCTAATGTTCTCTCCCAGTTAATAAAATGTCTTAAACATTTTTGTTCTTGCTCTTGAGCTGTGGGACTAAATTTAATGGTTTTAAGTTACCTTACCAAATGGTGAGCAGCTCAAATGGTCACTTTTTGGTACACAACGACATCCAAACGTTCCGACCAACATGTAAGCAATTCCAAGCTGACTATAAGTGAACATGTCACAAGAATGATGTGACAAAACCGGTTGTGTATCCAAAAAGTGACCATTTGAGCTGCTGACGATAAGGGAACTTAAAACATTAAAAATAATAAAAATGGCAATTATTAAGTTAAGAGATTTTGGAATTATAGTGCACAACCATTGAACTTACATACTTTGTAAGTTATAAAAGTTATTATTACTTACGCAGTTATAAAATAAATGGCACAACATAATCTGTGATGGACCGTCAAATAATGTCTTGGCTTTACAAAAACTCAGATGTAAATTGCCTACAAAGAGGTATTTTAATGATGTAGGTATAGCTCATAAAATCTGTATAATGCTGGCACCATACCACATGATGAAATTATGCAGAAATAAACTGGCTGACAAAAAGACAATTGTCTGTGGTAATGGTAAATCAATAGAATTTAAATTTATAGAAAATTTATTAAACCTTTAAACAAAACAAGGTTTAACCCTAGAACTGGCAAAGTCGTAATTCACGACGCATTTACATATTCAATAAGAAGTGTCAGGTGGAGGCATCTGTCGTCAGTTTAGTGAACTTGTTAGACACCAGCCTACGTGACCGTGTTGACCTCTGGGGGCAAACAACCGAACCTGCTCTCGTAGTACACTAGATTGCCACCAGTCAGGTCTATAGCCAAGTAAGCGCTTTCTACTCCTACGCACTGAGTGGCTGAACTGGCTAACGCGCTACGCTGACGAGCTTAACGTTCTAGTCATTCGGAAGTGAAAGGGTTTGAATCCCGACCATGAGCAATCCCAATTTGGCTAGCAAATGTGTGGTAAAGCGGAGAGGGGGGTTCACCTTATATAAACGGGGGCCGGCTGGGGTGGAAGTTGACGGCATTTGTAGGCTTAATTGGGATTTCAGTGGACACCTGTTTTGCTTTTGTGGTTAGTGGTTATAAGAGGGAGGGCATGTTTTATGCTTTTTTTGTTTAAACTTTGATATTTTAAGAAGATATTAGTAATTATTTTTATGTTACAGTTAAGAGTAAAAAGCTTGCCACTTCTAGGGTTGAAGTTTGCAAATAAACTAACTCATTGTCATGTATTTTTTTAAACAAAAAATGAATGAATGCTCAATTAGCTGATGCTAGATGTTAAGTGCTAGTGTTGACAATATGTTAGAATTTTTGATTTGTTGAATACTAAAAATCCTTAGCATCTTGGTTACAATGAACCATTTTCAAAATCCAATCTTGATAGTCATAGTCATAGTCAAACTTCTTTATTCATATTTCATGTACATGGGTGGTACAGTGAATAGTGTCATAAATGTATTACAGTTAAAACTTAAACAAAAAACTTATAAATTAAAATTGCATCTATAATTTCCCGCTTGTTTGCATCCCCTGCTTATAGGAGGTGGAAAACTCATCCAATGAAAAAACGGCCAAATTTATTATATAATCTTTTAACATTTTTTTAAACTTTGACAAACTATGTTCATTTTTACTGTTTTCGGGCACACACCTGAGAAAGTGTTTACCTGCATATGAGGGTTTTTTTCAAAAATTTTAATTTATGAGGTTGAATGGTTTCATTTCTTTTTCTTAAGTCATACTGGTGGGTTGATTGAACTAAAATTGAGTCCATCTTCAGGTTTCTGGCGATGAGAATGGTTTCAAATATATATTGCCCATATACTGTAAAAATTTTCAAATTTTTGAAATGTTCTTTGGCCGAATCATCATGTTTAAGCTTTAGCAAAATTCTAATAGCCCTTTTTTGTTGCTTCAAAATGCTATACATATTTATTTTTGTTGTTGAACCGTATAACGCTAAACCGAATGAGAGATGAGAATGAACATGGGCAAAATATATACTTTTTAAAGTTTCTAAATTACAATAGTAAGACATTGTTGTTAATGCATAGATTCCGGAATTAATTTTGGTTAAGATTTTCTGAACAAGTTTGTCCCAGTTTAAATTTTCATCCATTGTTAATCCTATAAAGTTAATTTCCTTTTCTTTTCCGATTGGGTTTGAATTATATGTTCCTGTTGGTTCTTTTGTAATTTTATTCTGTGCCTTTTTGAAATTTATAAATTTAGTTTTTTGTGAATTTAACAATAAATTGTGGTGACAAAAAAGTTTCCAATACGCTCCAAGAAGATAGTTGCATGCTTACTTATATATATATATATATATATATATATATATATGTAAGTGAACTGCAAATTGAGGGTATTAACCTAATGAAACATGCTAGGAAAACATTTGCCCTAGGGTTTTTAACATGTATAAATTCTATTAAGTTTATAAGCGATAGGTTAAAAAACAAGCTTAATTTTAAGTCTTTTTTATGTTACAAATTTTCACAGGATCATATAAAGCTTATTTTCTAATGTATAAGAGCAAGGGGTGGACTAAATAACACCCCTAATGTTGTTAAGCTTAGATTAGCTCTAAGGCAGTTGATGTACAGAAACCGAGTTGAGGCATCTTGAGGAAGCAACTGCTTAGACATCGACGAACACCATCAAGACTCAGATTTGAGTTCTCAGGAACCCACTGATGGGGATAGTGATATAGATAGTGGTGATGAAGTTTGGTATTATAGGCCTAGTAGAAGACATGTGTGACTTGTCAGAGAGCTACTATATTAGAGATAACATACTACATATTAGTGGTTTTATTGAAAGAAAAATTATAATTAGCTCATGAAATATGAAGAATGTTTTGTTATGTTATGTATGCTTCTCAAAGTAACAGTAGTTACTCTACTTTCACTTCGTTAGTTTCAATGGGACATCTTGTCTCTGTATCAAGTATAGTTTAAAAAATAGTTAAATTATATATATATATATATATATATATATATATATATTTCACTATTTAGTTCATCAAGTAGGGCTACTAATATAATTATCTTTAAATAAGTCAACCGAGTACCCTTAGTAAACATTTTAATTATTTCTTCGACATGTTTCGGGAATCATCCCATCTTCAAGAAGTACAAAAATGTTTAACCTAATTTGATAATCTTAATTTATAAATGTAAATAAATGTCATATGATAATTTAAATTTCACTGTATTCAAATTGGTGGAGTGTATTAGCATGTATTATTTCTTCCTTTTATAATTTTTTCATATATTGGATTGTTTGTTTCAATTTGTGAAGTGTTTAGTATATTATTTTTGTCAATTTGATAGTGAGTATAAATTTGGAATTCTTCTTTTGTATCCAATTTTCTTCCTTTTTGTTCGAAATTCAATATAGTCATATTATGTGTCATACTAGTGTAATTGTGGTTTGTGGAAAGAATATGTTCGGCGAATGCTGATTTTTATGTTGTTTTGTTGTTTGATTTTAGCGCTTGTATATGTTCTTTGAATCTTGTTTGAAAATTTCTACCGGTTTGTCCAATATAATATTTGTTACAATCATCACATTTAATTTTATATACTCCTGATCTTGTGTATTTATTAGTTTGGTTGTTGTTTCGTGATTTCTTTTGTATTATTTCATATGCATTGTGTCTTGTTCTGTAACTTATATTGAATTTTTGTTTTGTAAAAGTTTTCTGTATGGCTTTGTTCAGTTTTAAATTGTATGGCACGCAAATAAACTCTTTTTCTTCGATTTTCTCTTTTATCTTCGATTCTCCTCTCTTTTTCTCCCATCTTTTTATCATTTTATCTATCATATTCTTTTTGTATCCATTTTCTTGTGCAATTTGTTTTATTATGTTTATCTCTTTATTGAAATTGTTCTTGTTCATGGGTATAATCATAAGTCTGTTAATCATCGTGTTGAATGCTGAAATCTTATGTTGCCAGGGGTGATGTGAATTATATGGGATGACAAGATCTGTTTGTGTGGGTTTTCTATAAATATTAAAATCATGTTTATTATTTGTATTTTGTATTGTTAAATCTAAAAAGTTTATTTTCTGTTTTTGTATTTCCATCGTGAATTTAATAGATTTTGAGATTGAATTTATGTATTCTAATAATTTGCAGTGTGATTCATCCTTGTTGTCATAAAGACATATAATGTCATCAACGTATCTGTACCAATATATAATATTTTTTCTAAATGGGTTAATGTCATTTATTATTTTATTGTTTTCAATTTTGTTCATATATATATTTGCTAATAAACCTGAGAGAGGCGATCCCATTGCCAAGCCATCCTGTTGTTTATATATACAATCTTTATACTCAAAGTAGTTTTGATTCAAACATGCTTTTGTCAGTGTTATCAGATCTTTTTTCTCATTTGTATTGAGTGTGTCTGAACTATCTAAATTGTCCTGCAATATTTGTATGGTGTCTTCTGATGGTATATTAGTATACATGTTGTTTACATCAAATGATAAAAATATAGCGTTTTCCGGTATTGTTAAATCTTTTATATTTTGAACTAGTTGGTATGTATTTGAAATGCTATGATTAGTGTCAGTATTTGTTATTTGATTTAATCTGTAGTTTAGAAACTTAGTTTCTAAACTACTATATATATTACTATATATATATATATATATATATATATATATATATATATAGTTTATTTATAATTAAAAAAATAAGCGTATATTTTGTTAATACAATGACAAGCTTGCAGACATTTTCAAGGTAGTTTATTTAGTAGTAATTGTATATACGGCGGCGAATCTACTAATTATTCACATGAAATAAAACTTATTAAATTAATAGAAGGATTATTTTTTTAGTGTTTTGCTTACGCTAAAGAATAAAAATAATAAATAATTCAATATAATAATATATAATCAATAATAATGAACAAATCTAGACTAGGCATCTGCCAAAGGCTAAATAAAATTGTTTCTTTCAAAATGTGAAGCCTAAGTTTGAGTGGTAGTTTATTATCAATTAAATATATTTCTGTGAAAAAAAATTGTCTAATTAATAACCTACTATGCTGTTGGTCATAACCAAAAACTTGAAAACGTCTAGTTTAAAAAAAAACCTTAAAAAGCGAACAATTATGAACGGAGAACGTGTCATGAGCATTGCGCAATGGATCAGAGCCGCTGCGACCACTGACTTGTGGTGGGGGGAGGAACAAGCTTCTGCCGGCTCGTTTTACAGCGTTGATTTGGCGTTCCATGTTTATAGTTCTATGTTCACAGAGCTTCAGGAACGATAACAAGCTCTCAAAATGGCATCAGTGGCTGGCTATACTCCGGCGGCAAAATCCTACATACTGGGCATTGAAAATCTGGTTCCTAGATTATTATAAGTGTCTCAATGTAGCTGGAAACTATGTGGAGTAATAATTTAAAGTACGCTCTTGAATATGTACATTAGTTCTATAAACCTATTGTGTAATCTTTTATAAAAAATGAACTTACTTAAGGATAGCCCTAGTATTATTAAAAGTTATTCAATACATCAATTTTTTTATGATAAACATAAAATGACGTAGTCATTATAAATGCAAATCTTTTAATTCATTCCAGTAATAGTATATAGTTAATAAATGTTTGAGAAAAAGTTCATGTCAAATTTTTAAAAATAGCATTAACCCTAGAACTGCTTAAGCTGTAATCATGACACATTTACCCTTTGTTTAAGAAGTGGCAGCTGTCGTAAATTTAGTGAACTTCTTAGCCAATGTCATCTTTGTGAGACGTGCAGCTACCTGGGAGCGGGAATTTGATTATCTCAAAGAGTGAGCTCAATTGCCACTAGAGTATGTTTTATACACAATTAATTAAGCACTTTCTCCACCAGTGGTACTCTTTATAGTGGACTAAGGTGCTAGCTGATGAGCGAAACATTTTAAGCCAAACAGAAGTACGCGGGTTTGATTCCCCACCATGAGCAATCCCAATTTGGCTTGCATATGTTTGGTATAGTGGTGCCACCATAAATAAACAGACTTAGGTGACTGGCTTCATGTGGAAGTTGATGGTATTTGGCTGGGTTGCAGTGGACAACTGTTCTGCGTATTTTACCATTGTATGGTTTAGGGTGGCATGTTTTTTATACTGATTATTATAAAAAGAGCTGTATCATAATTTTATCATTCAGTTAAGGGTGAAATTGTAGTGGTTCGAGGGTTTAACCCTAGAAATGGCAAAGTCGTAATTTACGACGCATTTACAGATTCAATAAGAATTGGCAGGTGGAGGCATCTGTGGTCAGTTTAGTGAATTTGTTAGACACTATCGCCTACGTGACCGTGTTGCCATCTGGGGGCAAACAACCGAAACTGCTTTCGTAGTACACTAACCTGCCACCGGGCAGGTCTTATAACCAAGTAAGCCCTTTCAACTCCTATGCACATGTGGCCTAATCAGCTAGAGCGCTGCGCTGACGAGCGTAACGTTCTAGCCATTCGGAAGTGCTAGGGTTCGAATCCCGACCATGAGCAATCCCAATTTGGCTTGCAAATGTGTGGTACAGTGGCGGGAGGGCCCACCTTAAATAAACGGTGACCGGCTTGGGTGGAAGTTGACGGCATTTGTAGGCTTAATTGGGATTGCAGTGGACACCTGTTTTGCTTTTGTGGTTAGTGGTTATAAGGGGGGGGCATGTTTCAAGCTTTTTTTGTTTAAACTTTGATATTTCATGAAGATATTAGTAATTATATTTATGTTACAGTTAAGAGTAAAAAGCTTGCCACTTCTAGGGTTAACATATCGGTACACAAACCCCATTATAAATAATAATAGATGCTTATTAGTGTGGTACGTTGGGCATGAATCACTTTGTGTGCTGAATCTCAGCTTTTCGTGATGCTTCCGCGGAGCCTTCGAGCCCAATTCAAGGATACTGAAACATTGGTCCTCATGACAAAAACAAATTCTGAACTTGGTATACGTTACCAGGGTAATGAAAAAATCACTATATGAATATAAAATAATGTTTCATTTTAAATTATAATATGGTTTTTATGTATAGTATATAAATTCATCAGTTATGGAAAAAAAAGAAAGTGCTCTAAGCCCTTTAGAACAAGAGCATTACAGTATACTGTATCAGTCTGTTTGTGACAGACTAGCCAACCCTCCCACAGCCAAGATGGTGGTGGACTTCCTCCTTACAGGGATGGATGAGGAGACTGTAGATGGTCAGATGGTTTGTGATGCTATATTAAATAAGTCCAAAGGACCAGATGAACCTTTGGACCGTGACCAGTTCATGGAACTAATTCGAGAAGTGGTGACGTCAGCCCACACATGGGATCGAATATGGACATTCCACATGGCCTTTAACGTACGACTAATGGAAATGATTTTGGGATCGGGATCGCCACCTTCAGAGGAGGAGATTTTCTTGAGAAAGACTGTTTAACTTTCTTATTATTGACTGAATCATGGACAACCTCAATCAACTATTTATCGTACCCTAATAAATAATAACATATTTTATCATCCAAATAAACAAATATCTAAACAAATATAGGCCTAATTAATTGAGTTGGATTTGCTACTAGAAGTGCCTGACTACTACAACATATTGAAAATTAATTTTTTTAAATTCTTTGTTTAAGTAGTTTTTTAGTGAACTTCCTATGGAAAGGTCAGCTATAAAAAAAGGGCCACAACATGATATATATTTTTCAAAACAACTGTTTGGGAAGCTGATTACTTTTGATAACTATTGTTTGGGAAAGGAATGAGACACATCACTGCATAGTACATTTCATTCTGTCCAAGAACATTTGATGATATTTACCTTTTTTACTCCTTTACTCTAGCTAAGACGATTTTTCATCGTTTAAGTTTTTAATCTTTCCATACTGGTTGTCAAATATCTCGATTACAGTCGACTCCTTCTAGTCCGGACTATTCCTTGGAAATGAGTTGTCAGCGTGCGGTCGTGTTTTTCAGGGCAGGAATCGACAGGATTGAACGTGTTTGTTTATTTCCGGCCGAAATATAAATAAATAACATCACAAACATCTGTTCAGTTTACAATTGGGTTCGATCTTCGGATCTTCAGAAATGGGAAATGGCAACATCGGCGTGGGAATTTTGACTAATCCGGTTGGTAGCACTGGAACTGGCAACAACATCGCCAGTCGCCAGTTGCTCTACGTCTACGCAGTTTCTCTACGTCGAGCAACAGATGTAGCGTCAGCTGTGGATGTAATGTTTATGATGAAATGGCAGGATTATTCTTTCAAGAAAACAGTACAAGTTAAAAAGCAGAAGAAAATTACAGATTAATTTTAATATGTACTGTATTTTAAAGCCAGGATTTTTATTCTTTTTAGGTTATAGTAAATAAGTTTGAGATAATATTATTAATATAAAGTTCCGTTTTTTCATACTGTAATTTTTTTAATCGAACTGGGGTCCGGTCCCGAGGTGTCTGGATTAGGGGGAGTCGACTGTAGTTGATAAGTTTTCATTTATTATCAGGCTATATTGAAGTTGTTTGTAAATTACTTGGCACCAATCAATAGTCAGTAAAACAATGGTTTTATTGATGTGCGTCTTGAAATCTTCAGGTGATTCCTTTTTTATTTTAGAGACGGAAATATAGCTGAAATTTTTAGAGAAGCTGGGTAGAAGCCCAGCTATCTTGTATTAGTCACTATGAGTCCCTATAAAGATGTATTTTTCCAATTTTTGCTAGGTAGACAAATTTGATTTTTATGTTATTTTTATACCAAAAATTAAAAATTGTTGAGTCACTTGGAGTGAGAGTGGAGTGGTGGGGGCAAGCGGCGGCCCCTTTCCCTTACCCTTTCCTTGGACCTAAGGGTGTAGAGCCTCATGTCGTCAGTTTGATCTCAGCTCTCAAAGACCTCAGACGTGCAGTCAAATTTAGATTTGATTCAATTCACTGCAATTACATAAGCATTTATAGTGATTTTTGTGGTTAACCAAAAATTACTTACTAAAAAAATAGTTTTGTTATCATACTAATACAATTTAACTACATTTTCAATTATTAATAGTTTAAATTTTCATTTCCTGTGGTTTCAGGAAGTAGTTACATTCCTTCCTTCTTTCACAAACGCATCACTATAAGGACAATCCTGAAAAAACACTTTATACTTTATACTTTTAACTGAAATGGCGACCTACCCTGGTAGGTATTTTAAGCCAAGTATGAATAAGGAATGAATGTAGGATGATTGTGGCGCGATCTTGTAGTCTTATTACTGACTAAGGCTGACATGTTCCTTAGACAGGACTGTTAATTAATAGCCCAACAGCCGATGGCAACTAATGGACCTACAGTTTAACGTGGAATCCGAACCACGACCTCTGAATTACGAATTGGTCTAATTATGAGGATGGTCTTTGCGGATTAACACAGTATTCAATAGTGCGGACGTTAACCCACACAAGAGAACACTACATCCACCGACCATCTGTCACAACTATCCACAATTCGTGACCTCCAAGTAGCTGGATTACAGGATGTCGCCACCATCCCAGTCAAATTGTGTAGACCTAACCTTACAGTCAAAATTATAACCTTGATTAATTTTAACTATATTAATTTTACCCTACCGACATATGTTACAGAATTTCACATGCTCGAACTTGTTTACATGTTTCACTCGGACAGTGGGAGAGGAGAAGGCTCTTGGTCTGTTTAAAGGCCTGGCTCCGAGCCTGGTGAAAGCATCCATCGTAAATGCTCTAATATTCACTATATATGAAGAAACATATGGGTTTTTGGTCAATCTACGCAAGGTAAAAGTTTGATTAAATAATAAATAATAGTACCAGTAACAGTAACTTAAATAATAGTTGTGTTCATATAAAATTAATCCACTATCCATATCTTAATAATGATGGGAAACAAATTGTCTCCTAATTTTTGGCATCTGAAATCTACTAACTTGAAAGCAATGGTATTTTGGAAGTTCATACTATTATTTTGGGTTTCAGTTTTACGCTCATAACTTTTGCCTCTGTGTTTATTATTATTTTGGTTTTGAAAGTGTGGCTTATTATACTTCCCTTTTAGGTTGTGTTACCAACTTATCCTCCTTAACTGCCTTGGTGTTGGTTGTGTTGGCTGGATTTATCAGCCATTGTTTTTAGATTATAATTTATATTTTAATTGAGTACTTAAGTAGAGTACAGAACTACTGCATTATAAAATTACTAACTTTTCAAAAGCATTTAACAACCAATCATTGGTGTGAAATGAGATGAGACACATCTTATGTCTCAGATTTTTCAATGCTATCATACAATAAAAACACAGTAGCATAAAAAACAGGAATGTACAAAATTAAAAAATTAATTTACTCTTAGTTATTTGCTTATTCTTTTCAAACAAATTTATTTACTTTTAACAGGTAATAAAATGAAAATCAAATTAAAGGTATCAGTGGACTGACACATACTTTCTCCTTAAGTTAATTTAAAAACGACAATCTGTAATACGAGGGTTGTCCGTAAAGTAAGGTTCCCAGTGATTTTACTCAGTGAAAAACATGTTTATTTGCATAAACTCGTACATATTTGGAAAGTTCAGACTTTTTCCTATTTTTCTATGTAGTTGCCACCGAGGTCAATGCATTTTTGCATGGGGTGTACCGGCATTTGAATTTCCGAGTCAAAGAAGTTTGCCGCCAAGTCGCGCAGATATCTGAGAACCGCTTTTTCCAGCTCTTCTCGGCCGCCGAAATCCGTTCCACCCAGGTGTTTATTCATATCAGGGAAGAGGTGGTAGTCGCTGGGAACTAAGTCCGAGCTTTAGGGTGGGTGTTTGACGATACCCCATCCAAAGTTAGCGATGAGTTCGTTGGTAACGTTAGCAGTGTGCGGTCGAGCGTTATCCTGATCCAAACGCACCCCCTTGGACAGCATACCCCTCCTCTGGTTTTGAATGGCACGGCGACGTTTTTACAGTGTCTCGCAGTAGCGGGCAGCGTTGATTGTTTCACCGTTGGGCAAGAATTCGCACAACAATACGCCTTTCCTTGCCGGCACTTTGCGCTTGCTTGAATTTTCGTGGAACGCTCCTCGTCATGAACGTCGGTACGCCCGTTCTTGAACTCCCTGTACCATTTGCGCACATGTTGAACGCTCATACACTTTTCTCCATATTTTTCACACAGCTGGGAATGAATTTCCCCAGACGGAAGGTTTTTGGCAGTCAAAAAACGAATCATTGAGCGCAGCTCACACCTGGCGGGCCAAGCAACGTTGAGCTCCATCTTGTTCGGCTGCCAGGGCAAGACTGAGCGCCGCAGACACTTCGCTGTTGTGGGGATTTGGAGTGGGGGAACCCAGGTACACAACAAAACCGCGCGAACCCCCGTCGCAGCACTATTGGCGACTGCAGCGCTATGGGAACCTTACTTTACGGACAACCCTCGTAGAACATATGATGGTTCTTTACAGTTTATCTAAATATCATTTAACAATTTTCTGTTTCAAAAATAATCATCCAATTTCCGAAAATAATAACAAGAGAAACAAGGTTAATTAGTTATTAGAATTTTATGGGGTGGAGCTCCCCCTAGGTAATACCAAGTTTTTTTGAGTGGGTTTTGTTGGGTGATTTTACCTTACGCTTCACACCAAGTTGTATGGAAAGCGGTTTGAAAATAAGAAAAAAATAGATTTTTTTTGTTTCGATTGTTTTTGATATTGACCATAAGAATAACTTTGAGCACTATTACAACTTACTGCATTTATCATGTACAGTAAAATTAACTTTACTCTGGAACTGTTAGTCTTAGACAAATATTTAAAAATACTAGTTAATTTATTTAGTATTTAAGCTGGTTTCAATTGTGATGGTCAAATTATACTTTACCTTAATTTGTTTTCGCTGAAAATAAAAAAAAAATATTGTTTCGACTTTTAAGAGCCAAAAAACCTTTGAACCATAATTTTTACAGACATGCTGGTTAGAACCATTTGTGAGAAATTTAGATTTTTCATGTTTTTTAGGGTTTTCAGGGATAAACTTGCCTTAAAAATAAAAAATGAAAAAAATTCCTGGAGGTACGGTGAATATATACATACATACCAAATTTCTTCTAAATCAGACCAACGGGGTAGGCTGTGGCTCTGTACACATCCAGACACACACACACACAGACAGACATCACGTCGAAACCCACTTTTTTGGAGGGGACCCCGTAAATGATATATCCACTCTCAACTTGAATTAAAAAATTTAACAAAAACAATACTTTATCCATTTACAAGGGGGTACCCAAAAGTAACTGGAATGACGCTGCCGAAGGTGTGGCCTGTGTAGTACGTATGTCTGCTGCTACATGTGTGTAGGGCAGCTCATCCAGAGTTCAGTGCCGCTAGTGCCTTCGCCGTGGGTGGACTTGTTCATGTGCACTGAGTTATTTAGTGAACAGTGTTTCGCCATTTCATCATTTTTTTATTTTGGCAGACGTAAGAGCTTAAAGATCTGAAGTTTTATTTTATGGGGTTTGTCAACAATTGACATGTCGCTATTTTTGAAACGTGAAAACCACTCGTATACTTGAGTTTTACCTAAAGCTTCATCTTTGTAAGCAGTTTTAAACATAACAATGGTATCTACAGCACTCTTCCTCAACAATAAACAAAACTTCAGAGCCGCGCACTGTTACGTCCGCCAAAACAAAAAAAACCGATGAAATGGCAAAACAGTGTTCACTAAAAAACTCATTGCAGACGAACCCGTTAACTTATGGCAACGGCACAGACTATCACAGTAATTACCAATTACTGTGATATTCTATGAATACGACTCAGAATCAGTGGAATCATATGGTGAAGGTGAAGCTAAAGACAAAATTAACCCTTTAAGTGGCAATTTTATCCTTAAAAGGCAGAAATCTTTTCAAAAATTTAATTAGGGAAAATAAAATGTATACATTATATACACAATTGCCTAGGCTGCTACAAAATGAACAAATATTTGACAGAGGCTAGCGTCAGTTTGATATCTGGGGCTTAGCGTCACGATGTAAGGAAATTGACTGATTGGTAATTGATAAGTGATTGGTGTCCGATAGGGGCACCCAACTTGGACATGATGGAGATCCCCTTTAGACATGGAGGAGATCCTTATCTCTGACATTGGTGTTAGAGATCCCCCAGATGATGTAGTGTGCATTAACATCGCAGTCGAGGATGAGTGACACTGAGGTTGAAGTGGAACTCTTCTTCCTCATCTCTGCCTTCAGGTTGTTCACCAAGTGTTAAATAAGCTACTTGCAGAGTCCCCCAATCCCCGCAGCCAGCTTCAGGTTTTGGGCTCTCCTGTCAAGCTCCTCAAAGTCTTCGCATTTCCCCTCCTCCAGGAGGCGCTCTTCCTCAGAGACTGAGATATCTCTACTATCCTCCCTGGATAGCAGAATTGGATCGACGGCCGGTGAAGCTAGTTCCAGGTTGTTGGATAGTCTGTTTTTGTTTTTTTTTCTATAATTGGTCCCACGAGTAGCTAGGGAAAGCAGGTCACCCTAGGCAGAGCTCTGCTTACTTGGGAAAGGCTACTTAAAACTGGAGGTCGCCTGGTATCCAGAGTTTGTATACTTGAGACCTTGCACCCTATTGGCTACAAAGGCTTCGGCGTACGCTGTTCCACCTTGACTTGGGTATGGAAGAAGAAAGGAGAAAAACACCCATGATGAGGGGTCAAAAAGAGGAAGAGGTTAAGCAAGATCAGCCCAGAAAGGAACAAAGGTAATGAGCTAAGGCCCAAAAGAGGAAGAAAGGCTGACACTCTGAAAGGAGGAAGGACTGAAATAGCATGTGTCACTGGTCTGAATTGTGTTTACCAAACTCGCATGGTAATCTCACACTTGACTCTATGTCGCAGCCTCTATGTCCTATAAACATCTATTTCCTGAAATAGGAACGTAAAATACTATTATCAACAAAGTAAAAAATCTTATTATAAACTGCATCAAAATCATTTCTAATTTTAGAAGTCAATAAATACTAAAAGCACATAGTATGATTTACTGTATTTTTGTCAAAAAACCATTTGCTGATTCATACTTTTTCTATTCTATTCTGTTTTTTCTCAACCTAACCCATTTTTGAGATATTACAGGTCATAATAAATTCCATGTAACAATTTTTGAATTTGAATTCTAGTTATTTTGATAAGGTAATTACTACCCTCTGATCGAGTTCACTTTCAAAAATATGATTATAATAACTAAACCACTTACTAATGTTATTCTTTTCCAGTGAGAAATATGATTTTGTTCATTGGATTAGGCCTAATTCCAAGACTGGCATTTATCAAGCAACAACATTCTTCACATTACAATCACTAAAGTACAATGCTGGTGTTTCATAATTTTGCTGAAAATGAATTTACTAGATGTAGTTGATATATTTTTGTTTAGAACTATAAATTGTATTTTATATTGTTCATATAGTGCCAATGTTTCTATGCTGCATTAAATAATAATTTTCTCTGTAAAAACTTTATTATAACCAAAGATAACTAAGACATCTATTTATGCATTGATGATAATCTGCGTAATGTGGTGGATTATTTATTTGGATACCAAAAAAATAAATATAATAAAATATCAAAAATATTAATTTTATTTTTGTTGACACCCTGTGGTTCTAACACCAGATTGTCTGAACACTTTCTTGGAAATGGAAATTTCCCATTTGGTGGGAAAATCGAGCTATTTGGTTGAGAGAATTTTTCCCTCTGGTGTAGTTTTTTATAAAAACTGTAAAAATAACACCTCTCCAGGAGTTGATAGTGTCAATTCCCATTTTATCAAAAATATCTCCTTAAATATACTGGACATTCTCTTATTCATTATCAACTTTAGTTTTACAGGTGGAACTTTCTCTACCTCTCTAAAAATGATGTAGTGATTCCAATCTTTTTAAATGGTCTGAAAACTAAATGCAATAACTATAGACCAATAGCTTTACTGTCCAGCTTCTCTAAGATATTTGAGAAGTTTATGAAGAAAGAATTATTTTCATTTCTAGAAATAAAACTTTTTAGTAATTAGCAATTTGGTTTTATAGCTGGTATGAATACTGAAAATGCACTTTTAAAAATTTTAAAGAGGGTGTATGATGGACTAAATGAAGGTAAATGTGTGAGTGGATTATTTCTCAATATAAAAAGAGCTTTTGATACCGTGGACATATTCTGCTGCAAACATTGTTCAAAAATGGAATTAGAGGGGTTGCTTATAAGTGGTTTTGAAGCTACATTTGAAATAGAAAACAATGTGTAAGAATAAATTCGGCTCTGAGTGAAATTCAAACTATAAAACCAGGAGTTCCACAAGGCTCACTTTTAGGAGCAATATCATTATTTATAATATACCGTACTTAAATTATCTTTGTCGCGCCAATTTTAATGGTAATTTAACTTCTTGTGCAAACGATACAGGGCTTTGCTACTCAGACAAAAATTGTTATCTGATTAAAAGGGCGACGAATAGAGATCTTGAAGCATTCAAATATGTTAAGATATATGATTATCTGTCATTTTAATAATTTTCCTCTGTTTTTTTTTACAGCTGTGTTATTATTTTTAATGCAGTAACTTTGTTTTTTGTAAGAATATTGTGAATGTAGCAAAATGTCCAATACAATTCTTTCCTGAATCAAAACTTATTTTCTTTAATTTCAACATGGTAGCAGAGCGTGGTTTCGTTAATATAACAAATTGTTGATAGTGAAGTACATATTTCTTTTTGTAACATATTATTTACTGGAAAAGGCTAAATAAAAATATGGAGTTTACAAAAGTGCAAATTGGGCTTCTAAATGGGAAAGATAATTGGGCTACCTGGAAGTTCAAGATTAGTATTCTGCTGAGGAGTCAGTCTGGAGTAATGGATGTCATAGAGGGAAATCTACAATCGCCTACACAGAAAGAAGATCCGTCAACAGCAGAGTTAGCTAAGTATGAGGCAGATTTAGATAAGTTCAGGAAGGCTGACAGTACAGCTATGATAATTATTACCACTAATCTGACAGATGTAACCCTAGAAAAAGTAATGCGTTTTACAAATGCAAGAGATATGTGGCTAGAGCTGCATAGGTTGTTTGATGGGGTGTCTGAGGACAAAGCCTACGAAATATGTCAAGAATTTTTCAGTTTCAATAGGGATCCTAACATTGATATTTCTGGTAACCTATCTAAGCTTAAGAACCTATGGAATAGTTTGAAACTTGAAATATCTAAAGAAGGGGACCACAAATTTGTTTTACCAGATTTGTTTTTGATCTGTAAAATCTTGGGGATGCTTCCTGAGGACTATTTTGCGTTTAAGTCTAGTTGGATGATGATGGCAAAGTCTGAAAGGACTATTGAAAACCTAACCACTCAACTGTGTGCATATGAAAAAGCATTAGGCCGTAACTTTCAGGGTCAAGAAGCGTTATGGGTAAAATCAGAAACTATAACCAAAAACAAAGCTAGTTTAGAAACTAAAGGGACTAATAAGAAAGTCAAATGTCATTATTGTCAAAAGATAGGGCACAAAGTTAGGCAGTGTACAAAATGGGAAGCCGCCTAAACCACCCACTTCCAAAGTAACAGAGGATAGTAAACCTAGTTCAAATATGACTTTGTCAGTTGATGTAATGATGACTGAAAACAACAGTGACTGTTGGTATGTAGACAACGGTGCGACAAATCATGTCACGTTTAGAGAAGACTTATTTCAGAAATTTCAGCCGTTCGTCAACCAGGAGTCAGTGATGGCAGCCAATGGAGAGTCCATCAATGCACTGGGAAAAGGAACCATTGAACTTGATGTTGAGGTAAATGGGAAGATTAAGAGAGTCACACTAGAGAACGTGTGGTATGTACCGCGAATAAAAAGGAATTTATTTTCAGTACTTGCGTCTCAGGATTTGCATTTACAAAGTCAGTTCACGTCAACAACGGAAAAATGTCAACTTGAGGTGAATGGAGAAGTTGTCTTGGTGGGTTACCGATGCAGAAAAGGTGGTCTGTATAAGCTGAGGGTTCAAAATGTAAAACCAAGCGAGCCTATTGAAGCAAACTTGCTAACCAATAATGAAAGTCTTCTACAGGTGTATCATGAGTGGATGGGGCATCAAAACACGAAACATGTTAAAGCGACCATTGAGAGAGAGCTGAGAATAAAACTAACTGGGGAGAAAGAGTTATGTGAAGGATGTATATGGAAAGAGTCACAGGTTGAAATTTGGCACTAGAGAACGAGCAACAACACCTGGGGAACGAATTCATACGGACGTGTGTGGACCTTTTCAGTCTTCAATGTCAGGCTACAAGTACTATGTTTTGTTTAAAGATGACTATTCCAGGTATCGACATGTTCACTTCATGAAGGAAAAGTCGGAAGTTTTTGAAAAACTGAAACTTTTCCTGGCAGCAGCTAAAACTACTGGACATGTAGTTAAAGAAATGGTGAGTGACAATGGCGGAGAGTTTGATAACGGCGTAGTTAAAGGTATGTTGCAGAACAGAGGAATCAAGCACACCCTGACAATGCCCTACACACCGGAGCAGAACGGTTGCAGTGAGAGGGAAAACCGAACAATCGTGGAAACAGCCCGTGCTATGATGCACTGCCATGAGTCCCTTCCACAAGGCTTATGGGCAGAACTGATCAACTGTGCTGCTTACATCCTTAACCGCACCGGTCCGTCTTCAGTATCTGACAAAACACCGTACGAACTTTGGCTTGGAAAAAGACCTAGTATCAAGCATTTAAGGATAATTGGGAGCGTCTGTTATCCGCATATACCAAAACAAAAGAGAAAAAAAATGCAGAAGAAATCACAGAAAGGAATACTCGTTGGATACGATGAATGTGGCTATCGTATCTGGGTCAAAGAAACTAACACGCTGGTGAGATCGAGAGATGTCATTTTCAAGGAAGAGCCCTTATTTCAGAGAAAAGAACATCAAGTCCCTTTGTCAAGTGAAACAAGTGAGGAAAACAACTGCCAAGGCTTAGAGTACGACGTTGAAGATAACGTTTATCAAGAACCGGAAGAAAATGAAGACGAGGAGGAAGCTGACCTACCTGAGAGATCGAACACTTATGATCTACGAAACAGATCAGAAATCAATGTTCCGAGGAGGTTTGACGACTACATCATGACTGCAGTTGCTAATGTTCAAGAATTGAATGAACCTGAGTCATACACGGAGGCAATGCGAAGTGAAAAAGCTTCCTACTGGAAAGAAGCGATGGAAGTGAAATGAAGTCACACAAGGAAAACCAAACTTGGACCCTGGAGAAACTGCCTGCAGGAAAGAAATGTATAACATGCAATTGGTTATACAAAGTTAAAACTAATCCTGATGGCTCAGTTGAAAGGTTTAAAGCTAGGTTGGTGGTTAGAGGTTTCTCGCAGAAGAAAGGAGTGGACTTCAACCAGACTTTCAGCCCAGTAGCAAGACTCAGCACAATCAGATCCCTACTGAGTGTAGCAGCAGTGGAACATTTGAGCTTAACACAATTCGATGTATCAACCGCATTCTTATACGGCCAAGTCGATGAAGTTATTTACATGACGCAGCCTGAAGGATACAAGGATGGTACAGATCGTGTGTGAAGGCTGAACAAGAGTCTCTACGGTTTGAAACAGGCGCCTCGCTGTTGGAGTACCAGATTCAACAAATTCATGGAACTTCAAGAATTCAAGAAAAGTGATGCTGATCCGTGTCTTTTCATAAAAGAAGATGGAAAAAGTAAACTGATTGTAGCACTGTATGTAGATGACGGTCTTATAGCAACAAACAACACGGAAATGCTTCAGAACTTCATGGATCATCTGATGAAGGAGTTCAAAATCACATCTAAACCAGCATCTTTCTATTTAGGCCTAGAAATAGAAAAGAAAAGTAACGGAAATGTTAGAATATCACAGGAAGCGTATA
Source organism: Nephotettix cincticeps (assembly GCA_023375725.1). Lineage (NCBI taxonomy): Eukaryota > Metazoa > Arthropoda > Insecta > Hemiptera > Cicadellidae > Nephotettix > Nephotettix cincticeps. The sequence goes on along the minus strand of CM041791.1, from coordinate 95,419,899 downwards.
CAAAGAAAATTCTTGAACGCTTTCAGATGAGTGACTGTAAACCAGCTCCAACACCAATCGTGAAAGAGAAAGAAGTACAACCAGCAGGGAAAGCAGAGAGCCTAAGAGACAAGTTTTCCTACAGAGAAGCTGTAGGTGCTCTGATGTACCTGATGACAGCAACTAGGCCAGACATAGCCTATGCTGTGAGTAAAGCATCACGTACTCTTGAAAACCCGTCTCACGAAGACTTCATAAGGGTGAAGAGGATACTGAGATACCTAAAAGGAACGATTGACTACGGTATAGAACACCAGTTCAAAGAAAAAAAACATTTTTTGGAGTGCTTTAGCGATGCTGACCATGCTGGAGACTCATCGACTGGACATTCTACAACAGGAGTAGTCTGCAGTTTTGGAGGAGGAGTAATCACCTGGCTAAGTCAGAAACAATCGAGCGTCGCTATCTCAAGCACTGAAGCTGAAATTGTTGCAGCGAGTGAAGCCTGTCGTGAAATCGTTTGGCTGAAACGACTGTTGGAAGAAATAACTACACTGAAAAGTGTGCCAGTTCTCAACATAGACAACGAAGCAACAACACGGCTAGCTGAAAACCCTGAAAACCACAGAAGAACGAAGCATATCAAAATTAGACATTTCTTCATCAGGGAGCTTGTAGCAGAAGGACAAGTCAAGGTTAAACATGTACCAGCTGAGTTCCAACTGGCAGACTGTATGACCAAACCTCTTCACAAGCCAAGACTGAAGACTTTGTGGCAAGCTATGGGACTTAGTAACTTAAAAAATTCTTTAAATGAGGGAAAGTGTTAAGATATATGATTATCTGTCATTTTAATAATTTTCCTCTGTTTTTTTTACAGCTGTGTTATTATTTTTAATGCAGTAACTTTGTTTTTTGTAAGAATATTGTGAATGTAGCAAAATGTCCAATACAATTCTTTCCTGAATCAAAACTTATTTTCTTTAATTTCAACAAAATAGTGGTTTACAATTGTGGAAAACATCATTGAGTTAGTTGTCTATTGTCTAGCAATCAACTATTCAACTATATACAGTACAGAGGAAGAGAACTCAATCACTCATTGTACAAACCCATGCATTGTATATAGTAGCCATCAGTTAGGATAAGAGGTTTTTATAAAACTTACCCATTTGATTTCTGTAACAGTTTTATTGATAAAACAAATACATTCAAAAACATAAATATTATGTGTTCTATCTATAAATACTATTACTAAACATTAAACTCTCTGAATTCAAGGCCATGAGAAAGACATCAAGATAAAATATACAGTCACTGTTCAGAAAACAACATATATACACATTTTGTATAGTAATACATATAATTATTTTAAATTCATACAACAGTGAGTTTTATGTTTATTTGCTTCTAAGAGGCTGATTTTTTCTTTTCAGTTTGTGTATGTATATGCAGAATTAATAATAAAATTTATCTAAATTTAGAATTCAACAAAAATATTTTAATGTTTAAATTATATTGCTACTACTGTAGTAGTACTGTAGTACTACTATACTTTGGTCAATTTTTAGTTATCAAATTAATTTTTATCACAATGTTGTAACTGCAAATTTTTATCATTTTCCATAAAATTGCATTTATTAATTATGTTTGATCATAAATTAATAAAATAATCATATCAAATATCATAATCAGTACAATAAATTATGTAAATCACCATCAGTTACTCTAAGATTTTGTCATGGTCTTGATTGTATTGCTAGTTTTAAACCAGGTCACTTATAGTAATTATACAATCATAAGTATCTAAATGGAATCATTAAATGTTCATCTTGCTTAAAAGGATGAGTGGATTTTGTATATCTAATAAATTATCAAACATCGTATGATAAGCAAAAACTGACAAAACTGTTATTCAGATATGTATTTATTTACCACCTATGATATTGAAGTGCTCTTGGACGACTGTCCAAATACCTTAGTGATGAAATTAATTACTCATAATGAATTAGACTTTCAACAAACCTAACATTCAATGTGGATTCTGTACTTCAATATGTGTATTGCCTTTTGATGAACCATTTATTCAGTGTTGTCAAATGATAGTATAATTAAAATATATATGTTTATTTTCCTTTTTAAAAATAGTATGTATGAATAATAGTTTACAATCTATCACGCACAACAACCATAACTCTATAAAAATATAACCCCATTTTACATAAATTAAATGGCACATTACATTTGCTGGCATTACTGATTGTTTGTCTAGTTATTTAATTTATATTTTAATGTAGTAGAAGTGATTTAGGCCTCTTTTCATTGATTGTTTACAGATTTAAAACCTATTATGTAATTTTATGCATAATGTTACGATTATATTTAGAAAAATTTTATTCTACTTAAAACTAAATATTACACCTCTGAGACGATCCATATAACAATATTTGTGTGAAAATACCTCTCCATAATAAATATAATAGAATAATAAATTTTCTGAGAAACATGAACAGGATTTATTGTGAGCTCTTGGGGTTTAGAATAAACATAATTTTCATCATACTGATCTGATAACGGCCGTTTTCAGCTCTCTAAATGGTCAGCGCCAAATCATTGGGTCACTTCAAATAGGGAACATATAATCAATTTCTCGGTTCGCTAACTTTGAAGTTTGTTATGACACATAGTACATATTGTTTATATTGAGTAAGGATAACAAAAGTAATGTAAATATTGATTACGACTTTGTACAACTTCAAATTATGTGGTCTAGTATAGAGGATAGGAAGGTTATTTCCATTGTATCATGAAATAGTTGTTCATCACATTGAGTGAAAGTGTATTTTTGGTACTTAATTCCTGGTTGCACTGAAATCAAATGAGTGTGCGACCACCCGCTAAGTGCAGAGGTAGGAAGACGGTATAATTTGATCTCAATGCAACCAGTAGATGGTCATTATTGCGACGACGCAGTTAACTTGATTACGGAGTACGTTGCGCAACAGACTGCGGAGGTAGGAAAACGCTCCTAGGAAATCTGGCAGGGACGTGTATTTCTACATTTGGTTGGACGAGTTTGTAATCCAGACATATCAGTCAATTGGAGGGTAGTTTAGAGGGGGTTTTGTACCTGAAAAATGTTTTTTTTGTGTTTTTCACATGTAAATTTTAAAATTTTCAATTTTATCTCTCACCATTAGAATCAACTCAAATAACTACAAAATTTGGTTTCATTAAGTTTTGCTCTATCTCCAATGGTTACCGAGATATTAATAAATCCAAACACAGTACGTTGTATTTAGGGGCTCCAATGCTAATTTTATGGAGGATAAGGAAAAATTAATATTTCCCTTACTAACCAATAGTTTTGGATGAAACTTTGTGTTTAGCTTCATGTGGTTGGGGCCCATATGTTTATACTAAAAAAATCATAGTTTATGTGTTCCTCACAGCAGAAAACCTGCATACACTTTCCCATGATAATGTTTCGGAGAAAAGGGAAAAATACTCTAATTTATCCGGAGGTATTGATCGATCAATCTTGTAATATACTTGTATTCTTACTGCCTTATTATTGATTTGGAAATTCGCTGATTACGTAGGTCTGCTGCGACGGGGGCATTTTTATTCTGGAGAGGGGTTTACATTCACAGTGCTGTACAGTACAATAACTTAAACAGTCTTTCAGAAACGTCTGAAACCCCTGTTGATTTCTTATACTACACATAAATACGAATTATACTCATACATGCTTGGTAACATTGATCTCACTGAGTGTACATTCCTCTGAAGAATATACTTTATTGTTAAAGATGATATTGTTCCTAACTTATATACATTATATACACCGGCAGATAAGCACCTAGAAAAGATTTTTACATGATATAACTTTATTGTAACCAGATTGTGATTATATTTCTATTAATAATTAAAAAAATTATATTAATTATTAATTAAACTATTAATTAACAATTTAAATTTGTAATAATACAAATATTTATGCAAATAGACTTGAGTTATAATAAATTCCAGTACCTTGCAAAAAAACATATAGGATGTACAGTTCATAATGTACTAACATAATAACTTTTTTGAAAAGGTTTATTCAATTATTTAATTTTAGTTAGTACTTTTTATTTTTTAATGAGTAAAAGAAAATCTAGATGTATGCAACAATATAATTTTGACAGTATTATCCCTGATAACCAACCAACCCCCAAAAAAGTGACACCCTGGTATGAAAAAATAAATATAACTATTAAACTTCAAATTAATTAATTGCTTTGTTAATAATAGAACTTCATATTTCTCTATGGATTGGACTAAGGTGCTGGAGTCTCCTTCAAAGCATTACCTACCCTAGCAATTTTTCACATTCAAACAAATCGTAATGAAAAAATTCAAATCAATGGAAATATTTTATTAATGTAAAATAATTTCATCTAAAAAATAGAAATAATGAATGAGTCATTATAACTTGTTTTGTTTGTTAAAAATAAGTTGGCTAAGAAAACATTTCGTTCAACTGGGTTTAATACTGCTGGGTGGTATAACAAGGAAAAAAGTTTGTTAAATAACATTTTAGATAACCTCTAAATATGAGGCAATTGGCCAATCATTTACTGTATGCCACTTGGGAACATATTTTATATATTCTAAATAACGAATCACGATGTTCTAAATAAACCTCAATTGTTTAGTTACTATGTTTGCTTACTCGTCAGAGGTTGAGGGGGTTCATACTTGTTTATGATCCCTATCGAAACACTCAACTCTTTGGCACTTTTTTCGCTAAAATAAGTTTTAACATTTCTTTGTCCACCCAATTATTTCCCTTAGTGAAATAATCCAGTCATAATAGTGGCTAGTTATAAACAATAATTAAAGGTTCCTTCATTCATCTATAATGTCCTGAAGATCACAACTGTTTTTATTTGTTTGACTATTTTATTTTTAGTGTTTAATAAATGATTCAAAAAGACTTAAAATTATTGATAAAAGTGTTTGCGCCACGATATAGGATCACATTGATTGGGAATTGACAAGACATGCAAGCGCTTTGATTTGGCGATAACGATTTGACTTATTAAGCCCTACTATTGATAATAATGTTAACAATATAAATATCTATTGAGAGTTTCAGTCTGCATTCTAGGGTTTTTCTTCACTCAGAACGAGCTTGGTTGTCCCCACATTGTTCTCTGCTCTTCGAGGTGTGTGCATAAAGCATTATAAAAGAAATCATTCACACTGTTTTTCTTTATAAACTATACATTATTGTATTTATTTAATTTTGATACCTTTCTAAATAAAATCCAGAATATCCACAACTGAGTGCCCCCAAGTTTTATTTAAAAGTCAGCTACATATCTCAAGAAGGAAGCAGTGACGACTTGTTTAGACTAAGTATAAATGTCACACCTCGCCACTGATTAGAAATACGTCTAAGAAAAGATTTGAATAGATATTGTATTTATCAGAAAATCATTTTAGACTTATTACGCTCTGTGTTACAACTAGAACACTAATAAAATATTGCTTAAAAATTGGTACATTGGTTCAAATTACCAAGTCAGTGCAATGTTCTTCCCCTCTAGGCTACCGAACATCATCATCGTTATTATTCTTAAATAATATTTCTATGTGGAAACATTATAATTATATAGATAAAAAAATAATTATATGATAATCTTTAGTAAGAGATGGATCTATATTACTACTTCTACAACCATGTAAAATAACTTTCAACATTCTATAAATATAACATATACTGTTACTGTTATTGGTGCAGCTTGAAACCAATTACACATTTCACAACATTTATATTCATAAAAATTATTTTGTTTCAAAACTACTTTTCCATAAATCATGGAACCATTATCTTTCAAATTACTTGCATTTAAAATTTGTTCAAAAATTAGTATTGTAGGTATGTTACTTTTAAAGATACGAAATTTATGATTTTTTACGTTTAGCTTCTTTAGTGTACGGTACCTAAAAAGGGCAGAGGTCCTACTAAATTATGTATTGATTTTACCCATCAATTGCTAAAATATCAACAATATGAAAACAAGTTGATTCTATAATTTACAATTGTTATAAGAAAGTGAAATGTGCTTAGAAAGTCAGTTAATGAGTGGAATATACATCAACATATGCATTTTGAACGAGTAAAATATCAATCAGATAAATAATACTGGTTTCCCTCATTCAGAGGGGTTTTATAGCTATTTTACGAAGAGGTCTTTAAGTGTGGAACAGATAGAGTTATCACATGATGATGCCGCTTCCTCATCTGTTGTCTTGTTCTTGGAAGAGGATCCAAACCAAGATGTTTTGGTAGATTTGCTAGGATTTACTGTGGTAGGCTCTTCTTTCACCACAGTTGGAGTTCCTGCTTCAGACCCCTTTTGGTTCAGATATTCCTCTATTGCACTTCCAATAAGTTTGGGGTCTACCACTGACCCAGATGGCTTATCCCATACAACTTTTCCAGCTGACGTTTTTTGATCGCTCTTGTTTTTAGAGGTTTCATCTTCTTTTTTATTCTCAGCTAAAACAGTTTTTAACTTTTCATCTGCAAACGTAACAATTGCTTTAACTTTTTCGTCATCTCCAGTAGAGCATTTTTTGCTAGCCATTGGCTGGTGTCTTCTGATGAACCAGTTTGAAGCTTCATTACTAGTTTTTTCGGATGAAGTTAGTCCTTTACCGTCAGGTAAAAGGGAAATGTCAAAGCTGTTAGACCTTGATCCTCGTAATCGTGATCGTTTTAGGTCAATTGGACTCTTTAACGTGTCTATTTTGCAAAGATTATGAATCTCTTGAGCAGATGATGTCAGAGACGAAATCATGGAAATGAGGTCTGTATCGGAGCAGACTATACCTCTCCCAGACGTAGGCGGTGGAGTAGATACCCGTCGCGGGAGCTGAGGCATTTCAGAGGCTCTTCGTCTTGGAGGAATGGCAGGAGGAATAGCTGATGATATGCCAGTCACATCGGAAAACCTTCGAGAGGTGCCAGGGTATTGGTGATACCTGGACGACGGACCGCCCTCCAGTGGCTGCACCTCACATACTTTATCTTGATTATCTTCCTGCCACATCTTTAATCGTACCTTTCTTGCCGCCTTGATCTCCGCAATATTATCCATGATATCAAGCTGTAAATTGAAGTTGCTCCCGGTCATGCTAGAATTGGAGTCTCGTCGTGGGAGTCCTCGACCAAAGGCCGCGATGGACTCACGACGGTTACGACCAAAGATGACAGAGGTCGGAGGGGCTCGGGAGATGGTGACCACCGAGTGACGTCGCCCACCCGCCTGAGGTACGGGCGCTTGAGACAGAGTGGCCAGGAACGCTGCCTCCATGGGTGATGGTCCCTTGCCCTCTGCTCCACCTTGCTCTGACAGACGCCTAACCTACACATTCATAATACACTGTAGGCTACACAATCAAACTTTGAAAATGAGCTAATACCAGCCAATTTTCCTAAAATATATATGAGTATTTTATTTTTGTTTGCATAATCATTGTAATATCTGCTCGAAAAACTTTGCACTAGTATGGTTTTACCACTAATAGCCAATAACAGCAATGGTTGAATTAGAATGTTATATTAATAATCGGTATCAGTAAAATGAGTAGTAAGTTTAAGTCACTCACGGTTACGTACAATTTTCTCTTATGCCTCAGAAAATAGACCCATTGATTATTATTTTTCTATGTTCTATGGGTAGTTATTTTTATTTAACATTAGTTGAATTTTCTTTCTTCATTTATACCTGAAATTATTGGCCATCTTTGTCAAACCATATTACCAAGCTCTATTTTTGTTGAAGATCTTAGTATATTAAAACTTATATTATACTTGCCTTTACATATTTTTCAAACTTCAGTTAGAGTTATGATATTTTTATTAACAAAATAACATTACACTTTAAATAACGTTAATATTACGATAACATGTTTTAGTGTATAAGGTAAATGGTGGCCGAGCTTTGTCGGATAGAAAAAGACATGTATCACTATAAAAGTTAATTAGCAAAATTAAAACACATTTTATTACTCAATGAAAACATTTACGTGGTTTAAATAAAACCGATTTAATACACCTGAATTAATACAGCATAAACACTGGACGAAAATTTATTGTCCAAGGATGGGGATCGATCTCTAATTCTCCGGCTTGTGAAGCCAATGCGCCAGCACTGAGCTACGGCGTTGGCCAAGTTTGAGACATCGATTAAGGTCTTTTGGCTGTCTTGTTTTATCTTGTTTTAGCTGATCACATACTGTTTATTTAATTATCAATACAGTTACTATTAGCCTGTGATTGTGTTAGAAATGGAATGAGGATTGAAACCCATGAGAAATTTAATTTACACCAATTGGTATGTTACATTGGCTTCAAGCAATATAATGAATAAGTTTTCTATCAAAACAGGAAAGAATACTTTACTCTGCTTTTATTTCGCACAGTTATTTCACCCTTCAGTTTTTACAAAATGATTAATAATTTGATAATTTTGTATTTATTACATACAAAAAGAATATTCATGCAAAACCTCTATTCACATATTATTGTTCACTACCATTTTCAGTCAACAACTGTCAAACACAGATTTTTTTATTTGTTTTGTTTACATTCGATTCTCCATAAGCGTAATGTTAATTTTTAGATTGTAAACTTAATATTACAAGAAACCCGGAATTTTCCTGGACATTAGACCTATCTAGAACTCATTTTTTACTCGGAAATTAGTTATTTCCAAAATTTAAAGAAATTCCTTAGAGCCGTTTTTGAGATCTGTTTGCAAATATATATCCAATACTATAATACGAGCAAGGTTTATACATATATATATATATATATTTGCACACGTATCTCGAAAACGGCACTAAGGATTTTCTTAACATTTTTGAAATAACTAATTTGTGAGTAGAAAATAAGTTCTAGACAGGTCTAATGTCCAGGAAAATTCTTGTTTTCTTGTAATATTAAGTTTAAAATCTAAAAAATCAACATTACGTTTATGGAGAATCTAATGTAAACAATACAAACCAATACAGCTGTTTATAACCGTTTGACAGTTGTTGATTGAAGACGGCGGGGAACAATATGTGAATAGAGGTTTTGCATTAATATTTATTTTATGTATGTAATAAATGAAAAATTATCAAATTACTAAACAATTTGTAAAAGCTAAAGGGTAAAATAACTGTGCGAAATAAAAGCAGAGAAAATTATTTTCAAAATCTTTTGTGTTTTGAAAGAAAACGTATTCATTCCATTGCTTGAAGCCACTGTAACAAACCAATTAACTGGTGTAAATTATATTTATCTTTTGCTTTTCAATCCTCATTCCTTTTCTAGCAAAATCAGTTGATCACAGGATAATAATAACAAACTGTATGGACATTTAAAATTCAGTATAAGATTAGCTAAAACAATTGAGGTTGGCCAAAAACTCTTAAACGATGACGATAATTTGGCCGACGCCGTTAGCTCAGTTAGAAGCGCTCAGGTCTCACGTGCGCAAGGTCGCGTGATCGATCCCCACCCGAGGGCTATAGTTTTGTTCAGTATTTATGCCATATTAATTAAGGGGTATGAAAACGGTTTTATTTAAACCACATAAATGTATTCATTGAGCAGTAAATTTGTTTTAATTTTGCTAATTAACTTGTAAAAACATGTTTTATTCTATCCGAACAAAGCTCGGATATATATATATATATATATATAAACCTTGCTCATATTATAGTATTGGATGGAACTGGATTAGATTGGATGGATAAATAAAAACGTTTCTCTGATACATTACCAGGTTTTCAGAACAACTATAGTCAACAATACGAAAACAACATGAAAATACAATAATACATAAAATACAGGATTTATAAAACACATACCAAATTTTTACAATTTATCTAAAAAACATTTCTTTTATTCTTTATTTGAATGAGACAGAACTCAGCTCTTTTAAGCTATCGGGGAGTCATTGTACATTTGGGAGCCAAAGTATGAAAAACTCCTTCCAAACTCATGACACTAGGAAAGTGAAGCCTCCAGCCACGGCAAGTCCTAAGCTCGGAAAGCTCGTCCCGGGAGGAGCCCGAGAGTCGGGCTCGTGAGACATCAGAACTCTGTGAGTCATGCAGCAAGTCAAAATCGTGCAAACAGTTTCCATAGGCAACAGCTCCGCAACAGACCGCTTCGCGGTAGAGGCATATGGTCGGATCTTTTCAAGCAGAAAATGAAACGCACAGCTGAGTTTTGAGTCTTTTGGATCCGACCCAAATCCTCCCTAGAAAGGCTGTTGCCATAAGCAGGAAAGCAGTAATTGATTACTGAAAGTATCATTGACTGCACTAGCTGCACTTTGGTGGCCTCTGAAAGCAGACTTCTGAACCTATACAGACCTCTTAGCCTTCCCAGAGCTTGTCGGGAGGCATGTGTGACATGATCTGTGAAGGTGAGACCTTTATCAACCACGACATCAAGAGTCTTGACTTGGTCACACACTGTTAGACTCTGGCCGTCAAGTGAGATACCAACCCTGGGTCTTTAAGAGTCTGTACTAGGTCAAGTGGTGCAGTGTGAAAAACATTGCAATTATTGGAATTGAGCTTGAGGCCATCATCAACAGACCATTCTAAAATGTTTTGCAGATCAGTATTGTCTTGATTGAATGCCTCTCTCATAAGCTCAGGCTCATATGCCAACACTAACTAGGAGTCGTCAGCATACAAATGAGCCGTGCTGTGTTTTTCACAGTTAGGGAAGTCTGCTGTGTAAAGTGTGTACAGAATGGGCCCCAAACAATTGCCTTGAGAAACGTCTCCTATATAAGACTTTTTCAGTAAACTGTTTTAGGTAACTGGTACGATATTTATTTTCTCTATTGAATCCTTTAGAGGGAAGCTATGTAGAGAAGATGAGGAGATAAAAAACAAGTGAATATCTACTCCCCTTAACACTATCGGTTTCATTCAGGGTTGTGCTGCATGTCCTCCAGCCACCGGTCGAGTTGTACAATATATTGTACTTTCGAATTTGTAATCAACAGCTACTTACAACTCTAATTGATGTATGTTCCTAAATGTTAGGTTATAAGCTAACGTTAAACAATGTTACCACCTAACAAATAAATGCCTAAAATAGGATGCATTGATTTAGGAAACAACGCTTACGAGGGTAAGCGCAAATGTTAAGTTGAACTATTTTCATATTTGGATACCTGGCAGGAACGGTGTGAAATTTACATGAAACTTTCGCCCAGGTTTAGGGGCAGCAATGTGGAATTCCTTAAGCAGGTGTCATGAGGCAGGCATTTGGTAATTATGAATCAGACATTAAGACACTATGGATCTAACATATACTCCTGCCACCGATTACAATGTACGTGTAGTAACATGCGAAATGTTACTGACACCTTGATTGTCGCCTGACACTCGGCAAATTCTCCGAGCTAGAGGCGAAAACCAGGCGCACGGGACTAAGGACCAGTACAAAGGTTGTCACTTTGTACATTCCAGAACGGAGTGTACAAACCACCACATGTAGTTGTTGTAGTTCTGTGTTTTTGAAAACACAAACACGTTGGAAAAGTCCCACAAAAAATATTAGAATAACTTGTTTAGTTTGGGACAGGTTACGAGGAAGAAGTTACTGCCAGTGTCCGATTCCTTGTGATTAGAAGTAGGCCACACCTTGTCCGTAGTGATATGTAACAGATCATGGAAAATTACCTGATACCTAACATTATTAACTATCAATTTCTGCTATCCATTCAACACCCATCCACCAAAACATTTTCCAGAAAACAATTTAATTGGAGAAAAAATGTTGAGATGATGTTTTTGAAATTATATTTTACTGCTAACTGGGTTTTATGCACGAACTAATCAGGCATTCCCAGAATACCAAACGTGATAAAGATTAAAGTAATTCCATAACTCTAACAAATGTAGAATTGAATATTACACTGATGTGATATACTAATAAGACTGGGTTGATGACACGTTCCTTAATTTGGCTACTTGGAGGTCACGAATTGTGAATTGTAATAAACAGTGGTTGGTCGATGTGATATGTGGACGTTTATCCACAAAGACCATCCTCATAATTATTACCAGTTCGTAACTAACACGTCATTAAAAGTCATTTAGATAAAAAAATTAATACTTGTAGTCAAATAAATAAAGATACAAAGTATTTTTTTAATTTCATTAAAACATATATTTATTCATCTATAGATCTATATTTTACTGGCATTATATTCTAAAACTTTAGAGATTCAATTTTAACAAAAAATACTTGTCTGGCAAGCAGAGAGGCTTCAGTTTATGCTAATTAGGTTCACAAAAATCAAGTTTTATGAAAACTCAATTTATATTACGGCTTTTCTAAAATTCGCACAAATGGTGCTCCGTTATAAAGATTATGTCATACAAATTTATTCTGCACTATATTTTTCGAGCATCATATTAATGCATTTGAGGTATAAGAACGTTTGAGGCTACCTGGCTAGCCGTGATGCCCGTAGTGCACTGTGGGGTCGGCAGAGAGCGTTTGCGCATGTCTCGGTACGGGGACAGTAAGAAGGGATTGAGATGGGGAGAGTCGGTTCCTGAGCGGGGTGTGTCTGGAGGAGCTCCGTCATCTTCACCCTCCTCCTCCTCCAGCAGACCTCCAGACTCCTCCACCACAATCAGGGGCTCCTGTGAGTTCCCCATCATCGAGGTGCTTGGGGTGTAGGAAGCTCTTCGAATCATTGTACACCTGGAAAAACACTTTCTGTTAAACTGGTTCTCAAAAGAACCTTACACTATATTCAGTTTTATTGAAGGCTTAGCAGACTAGTCTCACTTCAGAGCAGGTTTTAGAAAGTAAAATTTTTTGCAGGACACTTACATAAATAGGGATGAATGTGCGGTTCTACATTTATTACAGAAGCTACCTCATATAAGTCTTCCATAACTTGTATTGCCCCCGCGCGGGCTGGGCTGGTGGGACAGTTTTTGCCCTACCAGGACCATGTTCCCCCAAAACAAAGATGTATCATCACACTGAGCTCGTTTTTAATAAAAAGTTCCCTTTATGGTTTCTTTTATAATGTATAAATCTGTTTTATTGATTACTTTTCTGGAGAGGGTATTGTATTCTAAATACAACAGTCGTTCTGTAATGTTGTAAACATTGCCAGAGTTTACATCTTAACATAGTGTTGAGACTACAATAAAATCTAATGATAAATTAGTTCACTCTCAGTTTCGAAACACGTGTCGTGTATAATGTAAGAAATAAAATGTTTAAATGGAGCACAAGTTCTTTTAATTTAATAATATATATATATATATATATATATATATATATATATATATATACTCAGTTAATTATTTTAACTTTACTTTATATATATATACTCTATATTCAAAAATATTTTTATACGTTTTTAGCTCATAAATGTGAACTATATATACAGGGTGTTCATTCAAGTCGGGGACAAACTTCGAGGGGTGATAGTACTCATCAAAATAAACAAAAAATAAACATATGTCAAAAAATCCTTCGTTTAGCCGCTAGCCGCCATTTTGTATTTTATACAAAAACGTTATATATAAATAATTATTTAAGATACAGAAACCAAACTTCGCACACATATTTAATGGCTAAAGAAAAAAATATTCTCAAATTATCATTAAGTTTGCTTTTATATTTTCAAAATGACGGCGGTTAAAAATATTTCAATTTAAATAACAAAAAACCATTAACTTTAAGAACCGCCGCCATTTTGAAAATATAAAAGCAAAGTTAATGATACTTTCAGAATATTTTTCTCTTTGGCCAATAAATATATGTGCAAAGTTTGGTTTCTGTATCTTGAATAGTTCTTTATATATAAAGTTTTTGTATAAAATTCAAAATGGCGGCTAGCAGCTAAACGAAGGCTTTCACCCCTCGAAGTTTATCCCCAACTTTAATGAACACCCTGTATATATATATATATGGAGAGAGAGAGATTACAAATAATATTTTTAAAACAAAAAACAATAAAAATACTCTTTACATTATTTTTTATATTTAATAGTTTGATGCAAAATAAGTTCACATCAGATTTTTAATAAGAAAAAAATGGAATAATGGCACTAGTTTCAATTAGTATTCTCAAAAATAGTCAGCAGAGTTAAGCTGCAGCTGTAATTATGGATGGCTCAGTGGTCAGTCATCGCGTAGCATCTGAGAAGCGAACTGGAGTAGGTACTAAGTAGAGTAATGGAGGTTGGGATAGCAAGGGAATCAACTGGTTCTATTCTATTTTTCGTGATCCACGATTATCATCAATTCAAGTAATCAATAATAATCAAATACGATCAATCTATAACAGAATACCTGCTATTCGAAAAAATATGGGATGGGGTTCTGATAATAAATTCAAGTGTATACAAGAATACAAAAATATATGAAATAATTTGAATTTTAGTTTTTTAGCAAATAGAAAATACTGCTTGTTGTTTTTCGTAGTATTATGCATTATTTAGTATCTGTGTTCTAATAGCCAGAATCTGTTGTCGTTGAAGGAGAAGGAACAGGCAAGGGCGTGCGCGACGCAGCAAAATCGGTCAATTAATTCCTGTCAGGTTGGAACCACTGCAGTAAGCGTTATCCGGAGGTTGGAAGTGATACTCCTTTAAGTCGCTTCATCCATCAGCGCAATGATCAACTACCTCGAGTTGTCGAGAGTCAATCTTTTACTAAATGTTATATGTTAGTTTCTTGTTGTGTAGTTATTATGTTTTTATTATTTTTTTAATTTTAATGACATTTTATTTTATTAGTAATGTGTTCACAGCAATTGTTTACAATTTATCTTATGCTAGTATTTTGAATTTAGGAATAGATTTTTCTAACAATTTATTCGTGTTTGATGTTCTCTACCCCTCCATATTTATGAACTCAATCTGATCAGGGACTTTCTTCCCGTATTTTTATTCGGATATACATAGAATGCTTTAAACCTACATTTTACCCATACAGTAAGAGTAACATGGCAATAATTATAATAAACGTGCACATATTAAACTTACAAATTAAAAGGAAAACATGTATAACTTATAATAATTACCATACGCCCTAAATATCTCAAGGTCAAACTTTTAAAATGCTTCTTTAGTAAGATATGTTATTTTAACATTTAAGAAACGACCAAAAAAATTACCATGAGAACAGAGAGACGAAGATGGGTAAAGTATATTTTATTTGATTATGACGTAAAGCAGAGGAGAGAAGAGTGGATGAACCCATACGATGGTAGGCTCTACGTTGAAATGGTAACGGACGGGTGAAATAAGGATTACGACAATAACCTAAGGATTAATAGGAATCCACCCAATCGTAGACGACTAGCTTCCGCTCGGTAGGTTACCAGACTCAGCGAAAATCGTTATGGTTCGCCTGAAGACATAGTTAAGTTATCGGAAGTTACTTGCCTGATTCTTATTTAACCTTACGGTAATGCATGGAGTTACCGGTATGACCGGCTGAAAAACACTAATTGTATTTTAGAATTTTGATATACCTCCATCAAGATAACATCTATCATTAAGATAAATGTTCACGTCAGGCGCACAGACACAATTACTATCAGAACTTAGCCGTGGCAAGCTCAAGCGCCAAAACGAAACATAATCAAGGAATATGTGAACTAATATAGTGATTTATAACAGAAATAAATAACCACCTTTCAAATTAAAACAATCTTAGTTTAATGACCATCAATGGTTTTAAAATTAAAATACGTTTGATTTGTATCTTAACATATCACAAATTTAACGAATAATACGAATGTTCTAATTTAAATCTAATGTAGGCTATTCAATTTAAATCATTACCATATAATTGAGCTGACAGTTCTTTTCTTTAATTGTTTATGATTTTAGGTTAATATTTTGTCATTGTAATAAGTATTTTATTTGTTAATTAAGTTGTATAACTCGTACAAAGAACGGGACTACTAATACCGTAGTTTTAGAATAATAAACTTTTTCATGCTGTATACTATGATTAATTTTAGGCGAATAATAGTTGTTTTTTTGTTTTTATTTTTACAAAATTAAAGCTGGGGTATAAATATATATTTACCATCACTTATACATAGAGTATTTTGTGTGAACCATGGACCATTTGTGTTTGAAACTATTAGTATATAATCACATTTAAACTCAAAGCATATAGGTCCCACCTATATGCCTCAGCTCTTGATGGCCCAATATTATGGACAATAACTTATTGATTATTCAAAAACCTTTAGTCAAATAAATGTCACATGTCAAATGTTAAAGAATTTAATCTCTACAATAGCGGATCTTGAAGAGGTTATGGAGCGAAACATTCAAGTAATAGTTTAACTATCCTACCTGTATTTCAAACGTAACGAAATAGAGTACCAAATTTAAGTCTTATGCTTATTTTGGCAAATTGGTGAATTAGTGAGGAATAATTTAATCTATCTCTATATATAAAATTGAATGTATGTCTGTCTGTCTGTATGTCCTTTATGCGTTGCCAAACTACTCATCCGATCGCCATGAAATTTTAGGAAGTTGCTCTATATGTGTCCGGGAAGGTTTTAGTGAAAAAATATTTTCGAAAACCCCATAAATTTCCATTTTATGGCGTTTTAAATTTCTAATGTTAACCTTATGGAGAGTAAGTTTGTTTACGAATTGTCTATAATGAAAACATTTGATTTCTTAGCTACAGCTGATTGGTTTACTTTCCATTAGCAATACCGTATGCCTTACTATCCAATGCCATCTTAATCATTCATTAATGTTAAACTATGAAGTAAATGTGTACTGTAAAAAATGAACAGCTTTATTCACCACGTTAATAGTTAACGGTTTTGGGGGATTATGCATTTATATTTTTATTTTCTGTCTGATTAAAGTGACGTGTTTATATAATAATTACAATGTTTATATTATTACGTTTATTATAATAATCAGCTGTTGTATATCTTTCCTATAAAAGCCGTATTACAGTTATGTTTCGTTTGGGTTTGGATTGGATTTGAAAATTGTGAATTAATCCACTAAGATTTATTTGTTTTATGGGAATGATATTAATATGTTTTATCGTTTCAGTATTGTTATTCACTATGCAGCGACCCAGAATGTATAACCTTTCACAATGAAGCCGTATTGCTATTCGACTTCAGAACATGGCCAATCTTAAAGTTAACATGTGTTTACTGTGAGGCGTTACGAAGTTCGCCGGGTCAGCTAGTAATATTATAAAGAAGAGGTGGTTTCTGTATGTTTGTTTGTGGGTTTGTGGGTTTGTGTGTTTGTGGGTTTGTTGTGGCAAGTGAACGCAAAAAATACTGAACCAAACAGTTTGAAATTTTACACAAAGACAGATCTTAAACTCATGCAACACATAGGCATACTCATTTCCTTAAAATCCTCTCGGGCTACGCCCTGTGAACGTCCTAAGTTTCAATGTTTACATTTCTAGAAAATGAAAACATAAAATTACTTGAATGTCAACAGCTGTGAACACTAAAATTTGACATTTCGAGAAGCAGAAGACATGGTTGCTGTAAATACCCTGGGATTCAGTGTTTACAGTTTTTAATGTCAACATCCGTTTACTTTACACTTTGACAGTTCGGGAAGAAAAAGAAATAAAGTTAATTTTTACACATAAACTGCTGGATCGAAATTAGTGAATTATTAGTTCGAAATAGTGGAATGGTAGATTTTTAATTTTCTCCCGATGCCTGCCTCTATTACGTTAATGCTTATCCTCTCCCAATTTGACATATGTTACTTTGTCATGTTTAGATATATAGTTAGACACGTGTTTTGTCATTTTGTAAACAAAAAAGAATTAATTATCAATAACTTAAATGTATCTGTAGAGCCTACACCTCTCAGCCTTTTTTACCCATGCGAAGAACGGGTACTTTGGCTAGTGAATAATAAGTGAGAGAAAAATACTTTTCTTTTCTAAAAAAACGTGTAGCAAAAAAAGTTGGTTGAAATATTATTAATAGGCCTAGTGGATAACTTAAAATTAAAATTTAAAAAATAGTGACAATGTGGCAAAATACAAATTTAAAATTGGGGAAATTTTAAAACATTGAACCAGTATAACTTTAAAATTGGTGTTCTTCTAAAAATAGTATTGTACATTATAATTTTTTTTACATAATCTTACGACAAATCTACCAATACCTCTCTTTTTCAGGTAAAATAAAAATAACAGTTAATGACAGTTTTTGTTGTTTTATGGCTGTTGAAGACATAAGGTAGGATCCATTAGATCCATTTTTGTAGAGAAAATTGGCTAGTAACATTGAGCTGTATCAAAAGCCGTGCACCACAAAAAGCGTCGTATATTTTTTGTCTTAAAAATGGAACGTTGTTAGATTTGTGTTAAAATCTACAAAAGAATTATTCGTGTAAAATAATTATGAGAGCACCAGTTGCATAGTTTTTCTAGCTCGAAATTTGTAAATGGACAAAGTTTTTCATTTTTAAAAACAGAATGGTGGCTCTGTAAACAGCTTAAGACTTTTGTGCAATATAGACGTACCACTGTTTCAGGTTTTATAAAATCTCAGAAAAAGGTTGTAAATACAGTACCTCTTTCGAAGGTTTATAGACAGGTCTGAAACACCTTGTATAAATAACTGAGGAGTCAAATACAATAGTATTTCAAATTCTATTTATAGGTTTTCAACAGTAAAAATTTACATACTTTTTTGAAATAATAAAAACATACACTGTTTCAACTAAACAAAGTTAAAACTGAATTGGGTTGATTTACATGATTTTTAAAGAAGAAAATTATATTAGTAAAGATAAATACTAAAGGGTAAGGTAGTTTGAAGAGTCGAGCAACACAGTTAGCTACTCAGTGAACGTTGTACGTACGAGTAGATGCAGATCTACAGGGACTCTCCAACGGCCATTACACTTAATATGGCTTTGATGAAAGTAATACATTACAGTATATTATATTGTCTCCTCATTCCTAGTAAGGGTGAGTGTAGTAGGTATAATACAACAATACCATAAATAGAATTCATATACAACAAGATAGTGGTGTGCCCGTATGCTGTGTGTCTTCCAGTTGTCGACATTTCTTGCAGGGTAGGACTTACTGCCTTACTAGCCAAAGTACCCGTTCTTCGCACGGGCTAAAAAGGCTGAAAGGTGTAGGCTCTACTGATACATTTAAGGTATTATTAATCAATTCTTCATTGTTTACAAAATGACAAAACAGGAGTGTCTACAACATTTCAAAGTAACATATGTCAAATATTGGGAGAGGATAAGGATTAATGTAATAGAGACAGTCGTCGGACAAAAACTTAAAATCTACCATTTCACTATTTCAAATAATTCACCAATTTCGATCCAGCAGTTTATCTGAAAAATCAACTTTATTTCTTCTTCTTCCCGAACTGTCAAAATATAGTGCAAACGGATATTGTCATTAGAAAATGTAAACATTGAAACCTAGGACGGTCACGGCAGCTCTTTCTTCTTCTTCTCCTTCTTCTCGAACTGTCAAATTTTAGTATTCACAGCTGTTGACATTCAAGTAATTTTATGTTTTCATTCTCTAAAAATGTAAACATTGAAACTTAGGAAATTCACAGGGCGTAGCCCGAGAGAATTTTAAGGAAATGAGTATGACTATGTGTTGCATGAGTTTAAGATCTACCTTTGTGTAAAATTTCAAACCGGTCGGTTCAGTATTTTTCGCATTCACTTGCCACAGCAAACCCACAAACAAACCCACAAACCCACAAATAAACATACAGAAACCACCTCTTCTTTATAATATTATAGATTACAGATTAAGAAGTAATATTTTAACGTTATTCTTGATTAGTATTACTATAAAACTTTTCGTGTGTCATCTTCTCGACAATTTATAGAACATCCTATGATGGAATAAATTTCCATCATTCTTTAACGTTTAAGGAAGGTTTTTGTACACTTAATAAACCCAGATTTGTGCGGTATTAACAAAATTTAATAAAAGTTTTATGAAAATTTTATCTATTAAAGTAATTTAAGTATGTAATTTAATGGAAATAATAAATAATGAGAAGATTGCTTAGTTTACATAGATCTTTGATTTATGTTTTAATATCATGCTATATTCAGAACACACGCTATGTTAACTTATAATAATTTTTATAATTTCATCAAATGTAAAATCTGGGATAAATAATTGAGCTAAGAAATTAATTCTTATTTTTTATGATTGCAGGATAATATTTTCTGTACTTGTAAAGTATCTTGTTTCTCGGCACTCACTGCAGAGTCATACAAGACGTATGGCAGTGCTTTTTGCAGTATAATATTTTCTGTGCTTGAAAAGTATCTTGTTTCTCAGCACTCACTGCAGAATCATACAAGACGTATTGCAGTGCTTTGATTGCAGGATAATATTTTCTGTACTTGAAAAGTATCTTGTTTCTCAGCACTCACTGCAGAGTCATACAAGACGTATTGCAGTGCTTTGATTGCAGGATAATATTTTCTGTGCTTGAAAAGTATCTTGTTTCTCAGCACTCACTGCAGAGTCGTACAAGACGTATGGCAGTACTTTGATTGCAGGATAATATTTTCTGTGCTTGAAAAGTATCTTGTTTCTCAGCACTCACTGCAGAGTCGTACAAGACGTATGGCAGCACTTTGATTGCAGGATAACATTTTCTGTGCTTGAAAAGTATCTTGTTTCTCAGCACTCACTGCAGAGTCGTACAAGACGTATGACAGTACTTTGATTGCAGGATAATATTTTCTGTACTTGAAAAGTATCTTGTTTCTCAGAACTCACTGCAGAGTCTTACAAGACGTATGACAGTACTTTGATTGCAGGATAATATTTTCTGTACTTGAAAAGTATCTTGTTTCTCAGAACTCATTGCAGAGTCATACAAGACGTATGACATTGCTTTGATTGCAGGATAATATTTTCTGTACTTGAAAAGTATCTTGTTTCTCGGCATTCACTGCAGAGTCATACAAGACGTATGGCAGTGCTTTGATTGCAGGATAACATTTTCTGTACTTGAAAAGTATCTTGTTTCTCGGCATTCACTGCAGAGCCATACAAGACGTATAGCTGTGCTTTGATTGCAGGATAATATTTTCTGTACTTGTAGAGTATCTTGTTTCTCGGCATTCACTGCAGAGTCATACAAGACGTATGGCAGTGCTTTGATTGCAGGATAATATTTTCTGTACTTGTAGAGTATCTTGTTTCTCGGCATTCACTGCAGAGTCATACAAGACGTATGGCAGTGCTTTGATTGCAGGATAATATTTTCTGTACTTGTAGAGTATCTTGTTTCTCGGCAGTGTTTTGTTTCACCCGACCTTTGCATAAAGGTCGGGTATACTGCTAGTATCAAATAAGAATAGAATCAACATAACAACAAGATTAAATACAGTTTGAGAAGAAAGGGCAAACATAATTTTTTGTTTTAGTTAAATAAATTGAGCAGTGACAAAAATATAAATGATCACACGCTGGTAAAATTGAATTTTAAACTCGGTCTTAAAACTTAAGATAAGTGTCATTTTGAACCCTGTTGATGGAATATACTATTTCATAATTGGATTCAGTGAAGACATTTTGCATAAATTATCATCTACCGACGGTCTAGCTCCATGTCATTAGACATGAATATCTCATTATCTTTATAATAGAATCTGAAAAGAACAAATAGGCTTCATCGAAGAGAGATAAATAAAAGTAAAATTAAAAGAACAAATAATAATTTCCTCAGTTCACCTTTATTGTTTGAAATGAAAAGACTTGATGGAAATAATGTTATCCACTCCTTAGTCATAACAAAATAAAAACTTCTCCTATCAGTGTGACGAATCTAGTGGCTGTATATTAATCGAATGTTGTAAGATTTTCAATATAATATAATGTATGGACAAATTATAAATCTTTTTTCTAAAATGAGTTTATTACTGTGCTCTAATTTTATAGAGCTTATTATATTATATTATAGAACCAATAACTAATTATGAGCTATGCATTATCTGATATGCCATATTAGATTAGGCTTAATTCAATCAGCTATACATAGGTGTATTCAGTAAAACTCACACACACGCGGATGGGTTATCAAAGTGAAGGGACGTCAAGAAGCTACGACAAACAAAAAACTCCAAGTGATGCTATGGAATGTTCGTCATATAACGTCAAGAAGCGACGACAAAAAATAACTTCAAGTGATACTATGGGAGTTAGTCATATAGCGTCAAGAAGCGACGACAAACAAAATACATCATGTGATGCTATGGGATGTTCGTCATATAGCGTCAAGAAGCGACGACAAACAAAAAACTTCAAGTGATGTTATGGGAGTTCGTCATATAGCGTCAAGAAGCGACGACAAACAAAAAACTTCAAGTGATGCTATTGGATGTTCGTCATATAGCGTCAAGAAGCGACGACAAACAAATAACTTTAAGTGATGTCAGGAAGCGACGACAAACAAATAACTTCAAGTGATGCTATGGGAGTTCGTCATATAGCGTCAAGAAGCGACGACAAACAAAAAACTTCAAGTGATGCTATTGGATGTTCGTCATATAGCGTCAAGAAGCGACGACAAACAACTTCAAGTGATGTCAGGAAGCAACGACAAACAAAAAACTTCAAGTGATGCTATTGGATGTTCGTCATATAGCGTCAAGAAGCGACGACAAACAAAAAACTTCAAGTGATGCTATTGGATGTTCGTCATATAGCGTCAAGAAGCGACGACAAACAAATAACTTCAAGTGATGTCAGGAAGCAACGACAAACAAAAAACTTCAAGTGATGCTATTGGATGTTCTTCATATAGCGTCAAGAAGCGACGACAAACAAAAAACTTCAAGTGATGCTATTGGATGTTCGTCATATAGCGTCAAGAAGCGACGACAAACAAATAACTTTAAGTGATGTCAGGAAGCGACGACAAACAAATCACTTCAAGTGATGCTATGGGATGTTCGTCATATAGCGTCAAGAAGCGACGACAAACAAATAACTTCAAGTGATGCTATGGGATGTTCGTCATATATACGAGAACTTCCCTCAAAAGTCAAGTCAAACCTCAAACTTAACTGGAATCACAATCGTTGTACAGTAATTTTTAATTCATATTTGCATTAAAAGGTATACCCCATGTTGTATTGGCGTCTTTGCAATACAGGTGCTAAATTACGAAAGGCATCGGTAAAGCTGTTCTACCAGTGTTCTTGGTCTAGCATTTCTTCTATTTTGTAATTATTTGTTACTACGATTTTATGTAACTTAAGTCTACTTCTAATCATTTTTTTACTTTCAGCTCAGAATTTAAAGTGACAAGTTTAAAAACAATGAATAGTTAGTTTTAGTTAGTTAGTTGAAGTTAGTTTTCAACTAACAAAATTTTAGCTTAATACAACATAGGACGGGAATAAATTATTTTAAGCGTACGGTCCAATATTGAAACCAGTTGCTGATGTTGGATCAGTGAATTTCTCAAATTGGACCGCTGACAATAATACAAAGCTATTAATAAACTGAATAGGTATGATACAAAATATTGAATTAAACTTTTATAAATACCTAGTTAAATGCAAAAAGAAAAATATCATTTAGATTACACAAACCTTTTTTGTACCTTTAACATTTACTTTAGCAAAAGCTATATCATAACGTCTAGTGGAATTAAAATAAAATAAAAACTAAAAAAACATCAAAAGCAAGTTTGTGGAAATTTTTGATCGTGAACCCAAAAATATTTCTACAAATTACAGTCAATTTTCTTTTAAGGTACCATACTAACTTCTACCCCATTAGTTAACGTAGGTTGTCTTCCTAATGCCGTTTTCATTTACAACTTGTTTTTTCCGTCTGCATGTCTGTTTATCGTTTCTTTTGGGTAATGAGTAGATCCGAGAAAATTCATTTTACTCAAGTCCCCATTCTCGAATGCAGCAGCAACTGCACGCAGTAAGTCATCCTACAACCATTTCAGCTATATCCTAATTTTTTTCCTAAAAAAAAACAACAAAATGGTGTTCTTGTTTTGGCTATGAGGAAAATGAAAGCAGTTTCATACACTGGACTGGTCCAATCAAGAAAACTCGTAGCAGTCCAAATTCGACAGCTGCACTAAATGATTTATCCTCACCTTAAAGTCAAATATCATTTTAAAAATTGACTTAAATTTGCCTACGCAGCTTAACTAACACAGAAAACAGTGGTTTTTAAGAGCATATTATGTCATTGTTAGAATCCTTACGCAATGGAGGTGTATTGGCATTGTAAAACTAGATGGAAAATCTAGTCAAATTAACATATTTTTCACAATTCGACAAAACAGGCAAAGGAAGCAAGACCAAGAGAGGAAGTTACCCCCAAATTAAGATGGTTATTGCAACCACTTTTAGTGATTACCAAATATTATGGAGGTCTATTCAAAGAGCCGGTCCAATATTTATGGCCTCTTCCTATATTATAAATAAAAAATATAAATTCACAAAAAAATATAGTTGAGAATCTTTATCCTTGATATTACGGCACTGGAATAACGGAGAATGGTTTGGTCCAGGTGACCGGCTTGCAGCCGCCAGCATTTCTCAGTCAGACTAAGCCGATTAGGCCGAGTCATACTGTCCCAGGCTCCCAGCCCGTGTAAGTGGCGTATGTTATTCATGAGACGATATGGATCGTTACATAGAGGCCTGTCCTGTCCACACTACACCACTACTGTATGTCAAGTGCGCACTACATGCTAAAATATGGTTCAATATCTTTAATAAATACAACAGCGTATCGGTTGTTATAAATTACCGTAAGTATTTTGAAAAGATGTGAACTTACTTCAGAGATATTTCATTATTTTAAATGAACAACAAATTTAAACAAATTTACCAAACTTAAACAATTCACCCATCTGGAAAACTAAATACTAATTGCACTAAGTGGAAATTATGATTCGTTCAACAGAAAGCTCGGTCCTGATATATTAAAAGAATTGTTTCGTAAGGTATTTAAAAAATAACCTTCCACTGGATTCGACTCAAAACCAGACGTCACAATACCCCGTTGTGAACATAAAAGATGGAAGGAATACGTCAAGTTTTTCATCCCAGATATTTCTATAGCGCTTTCATTCTAGACCGAAATAAAACGTAATTGAAGCAGAGCTTTTATAGTTTGTTTAGATAATTTATTAGTTGATGCTATTTATGAAAATCACGTTTAAAAATTATATTTACACAAACTAAAACATTAGGACATAATTTATTAATCTGTTTATTATTTATAAATATTTATCAGCCCTATAATTAAGAAAATCATCAAGTAATATATGATTAAGTTTATGATATAGATGGTAAATATAATTTATGGTTAGTATATTTAAATTTGAAATTTTTGCTACATAACATAATATAATATTTTATACATTTTTGGACATGTTTTGAACTTTGTTAGTGGTATAGAATATAAATGTTTGCATCTTAAAAATTTATAACTAAACATTGGAAAAAATTACTGATTTTTAGTTTGGTACAAATACAACAACATTTATGTGTGTGTTCAAATTTTCTGATTGTTCATGTTTAAAATTTATTATAGGGTTTCAATAGTACTTAGCTAATTGCTGAATTAATTAGCTTTTATGTTTTAATATTATTTAATTATTCTATAATTTTATTTTATCAAAGCGTAGCGTTTTATTAGCGTGGTAAGACATGTGGCGTTTCATATATGCCGTATGCAATGACAGTTTAACACCCATATGAATGGATATCCGCAAATGTTTATTACAAATATTTAATTTCACATTCAAATATTTACACAATTAAAAATGATTTATTTTTAGGACAATTATTATTATTCTATTATTAAATGGAATGATAATAATTGTCCTAACAGCTAAGTGGTTTTAATTATGTATATTATTTTCATCTCATTTTGCTATGTACTTAACTTCGCACCACGCGGTGTAAAAGCGTAGTTTCCATCGTTGTACATTTTATCTTACGGATTAAATTTTTCTACCCTCCCTAAGAATAGGATCAGGCTTTTAGGACATTTGCTTCAAACTCAATAACAAAACAGAAAATTATAATTGACCTTTGTCCTTCATAGATAAACAACACCTACCTAACGATACACATATATTACATGTAGGCATACAGACATTTTAACAATTAATTTAATTTTGTGGTTGAACTATTTTTCCTCAAAAGCATCGCGGAAATGGGGAGGAATGTGAAACATAGGCCAACTTTGGTTTAGTTGAGAGATTTGACGTAGCCTCTGGTCGATCATATTACCATCCGGCTAACGTTGAGGTAATGTTGTTGTGAAGTCACCGGCCCTGCATTATCACTTCAGTCAAGGGCTATTAAATGATTAATTTAACCTCTCCTCTCATTAAGTATAAATTTTAGATATCTTTATTAATTTGGTTATCTGCACTCCGAATACAATCTGAGAAATTCTCACAATTATTTTTATAATTTGTTTGGTTAGGTTATTGCAATATTATATATATATATAAATTAACTTTACTTTAATTCTCTCATATTCACTCATATTCTCTCACATTATCTTTGCTTTAAAATCTGATGTGGTGGATAAGTGTATTAGCATATGCCTTATGAAGAATAATAAATAAGTGCATGTTGAGAGCTGACATTCAGAATAAATATCGCTAACAATATGTGAAAACTTAGTAGGCCTTTGCAATTACTAACAAATTTAAAAATGTTCATAAAAATTCATTTTAAATGTATCAAGGCTGAAAAATGTTTATGAGAGTGCATTAACATTAACATTGATATTTATGAGTGCCCATAAATATAAATGTTAATGTCAATGTTGAAAACACAATAAAATACTGAAGACTAGGTACAGTATTAACATAAAATTCCACTCCTTAATATTTTCGCAAATGTCCAAACCCTAACCTCTCATACAGGAGGTACGTGGATTCATCCCATGCCGGCCACTCTGGGATGAGTTTGTATGGTTTCTTATCTCATATAGGAAAATATGGGAATGGTTACTGTCTCAGGAACATGCCAATCATATTCAGTATCAAGACTACAAGGTCTCGTCATAATCATCTTTCATTCATTTCTCATTTATACTTGGATTAAAGTACTTATCTTAGTAGGTGACCATATCAGTAATAAGTATTTAAAGTATCGAAGGATTAAGGATTAAATACAGTTTAATTTCATACGCCAACAGAAAAAAGCAAGATACTGTATGACATGTCCTACACAGTATCTATCATAGTTTCAATTTATTTACCATTGGTATTCTTCTCGTGGTTGACTGAATTGTTCTGTAGGGTTCGCCATGGAAGAGACCCAGCCCATTATCCGGGAAAGCATTTGATACATATACGTATAAAATATAATAAGTTTATAAAAAATCCTATTTTTACCTCGAGTTGTTGTCTAGCATTAAAGTCAACGAATGTAATTATAGTCAAGAAGAATAAAAGAAGCAAATCACGTTCAAGTTCATTTCGTTTGAAATGAAAATACCTTCTCAGCAGAGTAGGCCTACTGTAATTGTATTCAGTTTCTTTCAACAAGTGTAGTCCCTCATTATTCCGACGGTTCGGTTGTCTAATGCTGTTTTAATTTTCCCTCAGGGGTAGTCGGCTTTCGACTACACGAGAGACTGGCAACCCCGAGGTACCCTAGGCAAAAACGGCTTTCGACTATACGGGTGGTCTCTCCTTTTCAGGGAGGCAGGCAACCCCGAGGTACCCTAGCCAAACTGCAAGACTGTCTGTCCAGCTTGCAGTCCTTCCTCCACCCAGAGCGAAGGCTTTTTTTCTTTTGATCCATAGCTGCTGGCAATCTTAGTTTTTTTCTGGGCTAACCTTGCCCAACCTCTTTTTTTGTCCCCGAATTCTGGGTGTCTTTTTATTCTTCTTTCGACCGAGTGCACTGGGGCGCCCTGGGAGTGTTGCTGTTGTCTTGCAGGGCTGTTGTATGTCTCACGCCGCCGATGGGTTTCTCTAGCCAAGAGCCATCGCCATCGGGCGCTGGTCAGGGAATGTGGCATGAATGCAAAAGTCGGGCTTTGAATAACGTCAGGTGACCCCCGGCTGGTCTGGTATCCGGTGCTGGGCAAACGGAAGCCAGGCCTCAGGGAACTGGGGCAGGGGCTTTGTCCCCGAAGGTTCCTGACTATTCTGGACTGCTCCTTGCCGCGCGATGCGCTGGTTAATCCTTAGCAATCCTTTTAATCCTGATAAGACCACACCAATCAGCTTTGAGCTTTTCAGCTCAAACTCTAGAATTGGATATTAGCGTTTTCTCATTTAAGAAACAAGAACACATACAAGTATGTTGAATAATCCCATTCAGTTATAAACTAAAAATTGAAAACCCCCCTTTTTACTGTTTTTTTTTCTAAATCCCCCAAAATTTCGTCTGATGTCGTAAACCAAGACATGCTGTGGTCACCCCTGCCACCGAAAATGTTTTCCTCTGGCGTCCCGAAGCGAGCGGCTGAGCTCCGCAGAGCCAGAGGAAGGCTGAGAAGAATAAGAAAGCGGACGAGGCCATTGACGTTCAGAAGCCGGATGAGTGGTCAAATAGAGCCCAGACTCCTGAAAAGTTAAATTGAAATTCCACGGTAAACGCAGTACATTAGTACATTATCTAAGAGCAACCAATTTTAATCTTAATGATATATTACAAAACTGTATCTTTATCATTTCCCAACCGTTTCCCATAAAAAACTTGGTATGAAGTGTTTCAGTGCAAGGTTACATTACCCATCAAAACTCACTTAAAAAGTTAGTATTAACTTTTTAAGTTAGTATTAACCTACTTTGACTGGGACGGTGGCGACGTCCTGTAATCCAGCTACTTGGAGGTTACGAATAGTGGATAGTTGTAAGCGATGGTCGGTGGGTGTAGTATTCTCTTTTGTGGAGTAGCGTCCGTACTATTGAATACTACGTTAATCCACAAAGACCATCCTCATAATTAGACCAATTCGTAGTTTAGAGGCCGTGGTTCGGATTCCACGTTAAACTGTACGTCCCTTAGTTGTCACCGGCTGTTGGGCTATTAAATAACAGTCATTTCTAAGGAACATGTCAGCCTTAGTCTGTAATAAGACTACAAGATCGCGCCACAATCATCCTACAGTCATTTCTTATTCATACTTGGCTTAAAATACCTGAGTAGGTTTTCATTTCAATAATCTATAATATTATAAAGAAGAGGTGGTTTCTGTATGTTTGTTTGTGGGTTTGTGGGTTTGTTGTGGTAAATGCGAAAAATACTGAACCGACCGGTTTGAAATTTTACACAAAGGTAGATCAAACTCATGCAACACATAGGCATACTCATTTCCTTAAAATCCTCTCGGGCTACGCCCTGTGAACGTCCTAATTTTCAATGTTTACATTTTTAGAGAATGAAAACATAAAATTACTTGAATGTCAACAGCTGTGAATACTAAAAAGTTCGAGAAGAAGGAGAAGAAGAAGAAAGAGCTGCCGTGACCGTCGTAGGTTTCAATGTTTACATTTTCTAATGACAACATCCGTTTGCACTATATTTTGACAGTTCGGGAAGAAGAAGAAATAAAGTTGATTTTTCAGATAAACTGATGGATCGAAATTAGTGAATTATTTGAAATAGCGGAATGGTAGATTTTAAGTTTTTTTCCGACGACTGTTTATATTATATTAATCCTTATCCTCTCCCAATATTTGACATATGTTACTTTGAAATGTTGTAGACACTCGTGTTTTGTCATTTTGTAAACAATGAAGAATTAATTAACAATATCTTAAATGTATCAATAGAGCCTACACCTTTCAGCCTTTTTAGCCCGTGCGAAGAACGGGTACTTTGATTAGTTTAATACAATTACCATTTACCTTGTTTACTTTTGTTGTTATTTTCAGAAATCGGTTGATTATTTTTGAAACAATCAATTTTTTATTATATTTAGATAAAGTTTAAAGAACATGACAGTTTTGTTAAAAGCTGTACTTTTTAAATTGTTTCGCTTACTCATCCGATCGCCGTGAAATTTTAGGAAGTTGCTCTATATGTGTCCGGGAAGGTTATACTGTAGTGAAAAATATTTTCAAAAACTCTGTAAGTTTCCATTTTATGGCGTTTTTAATTTATAATGTTAACCTTATGGAGAGTAAGTTTGTTTACAAATTTTCTACAATGAAAACATTTGATTTCTTAGCTGCAGCTGATTGGTCTTATTTTCCATTAGCAATATGCTTTACTATCCAATGCCATCTGAATAATTCATTAATGTAAAACTATGAAGTAAATATGTGCTGTACAAAATGAACAGCTTTATTCGCCACGTTAATAGTTGATGGTTTTGGAGGATTATGTATTTATATTTATATTTTGTGTCTGATTAAAAGCCACGTGTTTATATGTTGGACAAATGAAAAATATTACAATGTTTATATATATTAGGTTTAATATAATAATCAGCCGTTGTAGATCTTTCCTATGAAAAAGCCTTATTACAGTTAGGTTTGGTTTGGGTTTGGATTGGATTTGAAAATTGTGAATTAATCCACTTAGATTTGTTTGTTTTATGGGAATGTTATTAATATGTCTTATCGTTTCAATATTGTTATTCACTATGCCGCGACCCAGAATATGTAACCTTTCACAATGAAGCCATAATGCTATTCGATTTCAGAACATGGCCAATCTTAAAGTTAACATGTATTTACTGTCAGCCGTTACGAAGTTCGCCGGGTCATCTAGTCAAAAAATAAATTGCAGTTCGCTGAAAATGCATATCTGCTTATAGAGGGGTATTTTGTATTGTCACACGGAAAATACATTTGTGGTACGAGTTTTCTCACAGCATCTCACAAAAAATACCTCTAAATCAAAAGAGTGACTAGCTGGTGTAATGTCATAGCAATATTTCACCAAGTAAATTCAACCAAGTAAACTCTGTAATGATGTCTCGCTGTCGTAAGATCACGGCAAATTTCACCAAGTAAGCCAAATGGACAACCAACCTGATGATATCGGCAATGTTATCTCTGTATGGTAATATTTTATAATTATGTTTAAAATCGAGAACGGTTGGTGTTTTAAAGATAATTATTGTGTAAAAAGTATTATATTAAAAATTAATTACTATTATAAGTATTAATCGTTCTCTTTAAACGCTTAAGAGAACATCTCCAGTATCGAAGGACAGGAGGTCAGCGGGTAGTCATGGCAACGAGTGACGCTTTTTACGTGTTCAATATCCTGTAACATCGATCAGTTTGCGTTTTATACTTTGCTATGACTAAATTTCTTTTCGATTCTGATTGGCACTTTTTTACAATTTTCGTATTGAGATGATAGGTCTAAACGTGGTATATTATATATTACTATTATTACTATACACATTTCGCGAATTTCGTGATGAATGTTTCATGAAGGGATTTCTAATGATACTATTTGGAATAATAAATACTGTAGAAATGATATATTTTAAGACAACGTGTATTTACAGTAAATATGTAAAACCATTGAGGAGTGATGAAGTCGATTAAAAACACCTTGAGTTTATTATATTTTCGGTGATTTTATCATAAATATACCTTGGGGTATTTTTGTAAAGTTTTGACTCAATATTTTTCAAGTTAAAGGGTAATTAGTTCTGAAATTTGGTGGCATTTGGGAAAGGAGAGTAAGAACACCATTAATGCTTTTGAACTGAAATTTTGTCAACTTACATGAATAACAAAGATTTTTCACGTGACCTATCTGAAATTTTAAATGGAAAAATTGCATGTACCACAGAAAAAGATTTTTCAAATGTAAATTTTCATCTTATAAAATATGTTATTCTGAAAGTCTAAAAATGTATAATATTGTACAAAATATCTTATCTAAACCTGTTATCAGAAACAGGTTAGTCAGGAAGCTTGCTCGTATGAAATCCTCTAGCGATAGTCCTTGCGGATTCGTTGACCATTCAACGCCGCTCGCACAGCCATGAGACGGACTCCGTTGTACGCTCCATACAACTCGAAATTTCTGTTATTGTGTTTATAAAACGTCATATTAAAAGAATGTTATTTTTTGTCTTTAGGTGCCCAGAGTCCAAAAACAATAGCCGTTAAAACTTTTATACATGTATATATATAAAGTAAAGTTAAAATAATTAACTGAGTATCCTTGACAAACATTATTTTATTTTAACAACATGTTTCAACCTTTAAAGGCCATTTTCAAGTTAATTTTAATGAATTAACTTGAAAATGGCCTTTAAAGGTTGAAACATGTTGTTAAAATAAAATAATGTTTGTCAAGGATACTCAGTTAATTATTTTAACTTTACTTTATATAACAGTTAAAGGTGAACTATATAGATCAAATATATATATATATATATATATATATATATATATATATACATGTATATTGTATATCTCATGAGGGATCGCGTCGCTGTCTTTTCCACTGAGTCGTCTCTTTTTGTTTAATATCTTTGGAGTGTGAAGATCGCGAGTTTTCTCTCTTTCTATACCTTCGAATGGACTTATACACTGGCCACTTTACTATATACTTCATCTCTTTTTTGCGCGTCAGTATTTGTCTGGAGTCCGTTTTCGGCGTATACTGGTGGATTCCACTGTGCGCGACTCATGCCGTTAGTGTGATTTTGTTGTTTTGTCCAGTGATATTCAAGTGATTTATTGACTTTTACATGCCAATATAAATATTTGAGAGGAGGAAACACTTCGCAATTTTTTATTATATAGTGTTAACAAAGAAGTAAACCTTGAAGAAGAAAACCTATGAATTCCAGGAGCGATTAGATGAGAAGACGATAATGTTTTGTTTACAAACCTCCCGTGCCGTCCACTGACGAGAATTTAGACTCGGTTATTTTTGTTAAAAAATAATTGAAAGAGTAATAAAACGTGCAACACCTGTGACATACAGAGGACGACGAAGACTAAACGACTTTTTATGTCTTGAATTTTGCTTCTCTAGTAAATAATGTTCGTATTTACTTTATAATTTTTATAAATATTGTTATTTCTTTATTTGCACTTACCTATAAATGTGTTAAAATAACAATGATTACTATTATAATAAAACTTATTTTTTAAATTTAGAAAAATAGCTCATAGCATGATATTTTTTTCCAAAAATTTATTTCATATATTTTAAATCAGATATACTACACTACATTCGTATAATGTTTGAATATGCTTAATCTGTTGCAATTTTTCAATAAAAACAAATGTTGTAATTTATTCTTTTACTAGCTGACCCAGCGAACTTCGTAACGCCTCACAGTAAACACATGTTAACTTTAAGATTAGCCATGTTCTGAAATCGAATAGCAATACGGCTTCATTGTGAAAGATTATATATTCTAGGTCGCTGCATAGTGAATAACAATACAGAAACGATAAAACATATTAATAACATTCCCATAAAACAAATAAATCTTAGTGGATTAATTCACAATTTTCAAATCCAATCCAAACCCAAACAAAATCTAACTGTAATACGGCTTTTATAGGAAAGATATACAACAGCTGATTATTATAATAAACGTAATAATATAAACATTGTAATTATCATATAAACACGTGACTTTAATCAGGCAGAAAATACAAATATAAATACATAATCCCCCAAATCCGTAAACTATTAACGTGGTGAATAAAGCTGTTCATTTTTTACAGTACACATTTACTTCATAGTTTAACATGAATGATTCAGATGGCATTGGATAGTAAAGCATATTGCTAATGGAAAGTAAACCAATCATCTGTAGCTAAGAAATCAAATGTTTTCATTGTAGACATTTTGTAAACAAACTTACTCTCCATAAGGTTAACAATAGAAATTTAAAACGCCATAAAATGGAAACTTATGGGGTTTTCGAAAATATTTTTTGACTAAAACCTTCCCGGACACATATAGAGCAACTTCCTAAAATTTCATGGCGATCGGATGAGTAGTTTGGCAACACATAAAGGACATACATACATACATACATGCTTTTTCCTAGCCCGATGTAATCCACCGTGCGCGACCCCTGTCGTAATTTGTTTGACGCGACCCCTTACGGGATACACACACACACACACACACACACACACACACACACACACACACACACACACTCATATATACACAGTACGTTGTATTTAGTGGCTCCAATGCTAAATCTCCAATTCTTATTCTTAAAAAATAATATTTCCCTTATTAACCAATAGTTTTAGACGAAACTTTTTTATTTAGCTTCATGTGAATATTATCCATACGTTTATGCCGAGAATATGCAAATATTCCAATTTATCAACATGTATTGTTGATCAATCTTGTCACATGCTTGTATTGTTATTGTCATTGTATTAATTTGAAAATTCACTGAGTACCCAGGTCTGCTGCGACTGGAGTATTTAAGGGTTGTATGACTTAATATTAAGAAGGTAGATAGCAAGATATTTATTATTACGATGACACAATCTTAACCTGAATTTATAAACTATATATAAAAATTTTAAATCCTAATCTATCTTGTTCTTTAATCTTTAAATCTTACCTAAAAGTATAGAATAATGGTAATAGGTTAGATAATTGTGCGCTATTCCCAATTTTACGGAGAATACGAACATATGTCTTGTTTAGCGTAGAAAGACAGGCTGATAAACAGACAGAAATTGAGGTTTTGCTGAGGTAGTAAAGGTATAGAAATGGAGGCTTTGCTGAGTTATTGTTACGCTTTATATAAGCGTAACAATAACAAAAAATATCATAATTTTAAGCAATGTACAGACAAAAGTCTAATTTTATTTATATAGATTGTAATTAGTAGCCTACAAAGTTATTTGATACAGCATTCAATGGACTAAACACTACACAAAGTTGAGACGTCTTTGAATTCAATAAATTTTCCTTAAACTTACTGAGGGAAACGGATTATAATCCAAACAAGTGTGAAATAAATGAATTCTCTAATTAAATAAAAATAAGATACTACATTAATAACAAGTAGAGTTCCCTGAAAATTGTTTCATAATGACCCATTCACAAAAATTTAATAATACGCAACACACCTAGTATAACAGCTGTAAACTTTCATATGTTCATATCTTGTAATTTAAGATCGATTTTAACCTGGTATTTGAACTCTGAAGAGATGAAACTGAAGCTAGGCATCAACAACCATTCGTTGATGTAGGCTTGATGCGGAGGTTTCGTGTATCCTTGTCATCTGTGCAGATATGATATGGTGATATGATCGCATTTACGTTTACGTTATACTCGTATCACTAACGAGCACAGGTTGTACGATGTACAGCCCAACTTTCCTCTATAACCTGTAGAGATCGCTCGAGTTTAGTCAATCTCCATGTAGCTGTCGCTGATCAGTTATCAGTTGGTGACTGGCAACATTATCCCGTAGCGTCGTTGTGTCCCTTCAACCACTCATGGTTTTTTCCTGGATCTTTTTGACATGGATATGTCTTAGGTCTGGGGGGTTGTTGGCAATTTACGCGACCAAAATTTAAAACAGTGACGTAATCTGGTTAGTGACGTCATAGTTTGGTTATAAGAACAACTTTAAATTGATAAGTAGATAACTGAAAGCATTCTCTTTCAGACATAACTTGATCTAATCAATTTCCCACAGTGAAGTAAATACAATATTTTTTTAACAATTATCGATAAAGGACTGGTAAAACATTAATGCGTAAAAAGGTAGATGTTTAATTGCTTCTATTAGATAAAATTTGAATAAATTACAAGAAATTATAGGGTAAATTCAATTATAATACAACTATGCATTCATTAAATACATTAGCTATTAAAAAAAATCATCTCTGCGAAAGTGTATTAAGTTATTGTAAGTGTGCGAAGACGTGTGTACATTTATGAAATAATTATGACTCATCATAATAACTCCATGAATCATTAGCTGAAAAATTATCACAAACTATTGCAATTATGTCAATAATAATGAAGACTTAATTTAATGGTATAATGGTGGGTAACTATACTCTGATATCAGGCCTAAGTATTTGATCAAGCTTATCGCATTCTATGCACAATTTATCAATAAATGCTAAACTTGGCCTACTGTAATAGGTTTTTACTAAGATATGAAAACATGTTGAAATTATTCTAAATAACTATGGAACTTAGTAGTTGTAACTCAAATAGTGTTTTGATGACAAGTTTTGGCAACCTCGAGGACGTTAACTCTTCACAATACCAACAAAGTTGACTTGACCAATGCAGCATTCATCGGTAACGATCCCATTCAATTAATAGGCTACCAATTTGCAACTGCGGTCTGTTGAAAATAATCAACGGAACGGGATCATTATTATAGCTATTTTTTATATAAATTATACTGTACATACTCACAATTATAGCGTTAGGTTTCGTATATCCTGAAACATAAATAACGACTGTAAATATAACAATTATTATTATTATTGTATTATTTAGTAAAAACTATATCATTTAATATTAGCTAAGTTATTTACCCTTTCATATTAATCAATTCCGATTTTAGCGTGAAGAAAATTGCTGACCAACTCCCAGAAGCCACAGAGCAGAGACGTCAAATAGTGTTTTATTATTTGATTAATAACAAATAATATGCTGTAGTAATTTAAAAGAAAAAGTTTAATATCACGAAAACTTCTTCTGTATTTAATGAATTGGGGTTTACTTTCATCGTTTTTGACATTAATAGTGCTCATGCTATTTAGATTTCAGTAGTAAAAACATGCATCACAGCTATGAGTTTTCCTAAAAACCTATCCAGTAAAAATGCTTAATAACATAATATTATTAAAATACGGAGGTACTGTAATCATTCAACTCATTAAGGGAAACTGTTGGCATTGTGTTAAAGGGACTGTAACGAATCTGTTACCTCTTACAGCAGCGCCTTCTACTAACAAGACTACTCTACGTGTCAAGTTTAAAAACTATTAAAATACATAGAACTATGTGGACATTATTGTCGCTGATGAAATAACATTACATTCACCCGTTCACAGTTACACCTTCATGCACTTAGTTAAAAAAGGGGTTAAAAGTTAAAAAAAAAGTTTTTAGTTTAAAACATGCCTAATAAGGTCAGTTGCTTGTACTTGAAATTTGGAACTAAAAATATTAAAAGATAAAAGACATGGTGTTAGAACAAATAAATAATAATTAAAATAGAAATTGCTTTAAAATAGAATTAAAATAGAAACATAAAACTTTGCAGAAAATATTGGTCTTATGTAACAAATAGCCGGTCGCATGTCACGAGGACAGTTGTAACAAGTGAGTTTTTAAAAGGCTTTTGAAAGAAGTGAAGGAAAAGGCTGATTCGCATAACTCATCATCCTTCATCGATTAGTCAGCCGCGTTGCTTCGTTTTACCACTCTCACTCTCTCGCTTCTCACTTCCTTTCCTATTGCAAAACAGTCACTACAGCACTGTTTATTTCATATTTTTGAGAAATATTCTACATTTGCAGAACTGATATGTGTTATGGTCTTAAGAAAACTAAATCAATATTAAAAGCTACAGTATTCATACAAACTTTGATAATTGGTAATTATATCTTAGTCATAATCTAACTGTTCCGAAACCTCGGTCAGTATTTCTTCAGCAATCTTATCCTCTGATGCATAAACAACTCAGAGAGATTCATTCCTACTTTTGAATTATCTTTGAAAATTGAAAAAATAAATAATCAAAATTTATTTGATTAGAACTGACGATAGTTTTGGCAACACAAAACTAGGTGTATTTTAGAATGTAAGGATTTAATTTTACGCCTAAGAAAAATACCTTCGTTAAGGATAATACTCATTGTTTTCGTTTTCATATTAAACCTTTACGGATACATAATTACAGAAAAAAATCTTTTTTAAGTACGGTACAGAAATATTTTTAACTATAATAGTACAATTAATTTGGTTTTTGTTTTGGAAATGTCTTACAAACATGTTCGTTCCTGAATATTTCAAACCATTAATCAAATCTTATTTAGTATTGTCATTGCATTTTTATCATTTTTTTCCTGTCTCATTAAATAATTTTGACTGAAAGTTGTAATTTAATAAAGATTCCAAGTTTTAAGATGAAGGCGGTTTTATGATATTGAACATCGTCGTGACGCCGTGGAGCACCTGTGTCGCTATGTCGCTGGCTCTCACTGAGTACAGTATACAGTTCCTTCAGTCGGGGCGTGGTTAGTCTACTGTTCAAACTAAAATCTCTTTCAACCTACACTTCGCAAAGTGCCTGTCTTAAACTCGAATACAAACCACTGACACCTAAATACTAAATACTCGGTCAATCAGGCTCGAAATCTCATTTCCGTTACATAGTGGAAGTAATACAGGATTAGAGAAAAGTGGGAATGTTGAGGTGGAACGAATCAGCAAACCTTACATTTTAATCCATTTAATAATGAATGACCAATAGCCTATATAATCTTTATTGGTTATGTTACCAAAATAATAATGTTGCATGTAATGTTTGATAAATATATATATTGATAGACTCTTTTTAAGGGTTTTCAAAACTACGGCCACAGTCGTCATGTTTAACAGAGTCTTCTTCAGCCGCCTTCCGCCAATTTTTCTTAATAGAACTCCACAACCGGAAGGTGAAGAAGTAGAAGAGCTCAAACATAACCATGAAGCTGAATCCGTTGAACACACCCAAGAACCCGCCACTGTCAGCTGGAACATAGTGATCAATCATTTTGCTATTGTAATGAGTAATTCTTAATTTTAAAGGAGAATTATTTCTTAGTAAACCTTTCACTTATTATTTAAGTACGCATTACATGGAATGAATGTACAAGTAAGTATGGCTGTTGTAGTATGAGTACAGTACGTATAATAGATAAAAGTAGAGAGACAGATATTAAACTTAAAGTACAAACGAATATTTTTAAGCCAACTTTTTTAAAATTATTAGATCGTCACAGAAATTGATGATAAATGTAAAAACGCATTAAGAAAAAACACGTTATCTTTTAGCGAATTTCCCATAGAGAAGGAGCTATTACCGTAGGTCTCATGGTATGGCTTAACCCCGGGACCATGTTATTTTTTGTCTTTAGGTGCCCAGAGTCCAAAAACAATAGTCGTTAAAGAGTTTGTCCGACATATCGTACATATAACCAGACATATCGGTCAATCAGAATAGGTAGTTTGGAGGGGGTTTTGTACTCAAAAATTGAGGTTTTGCGTTTTTCATATGTAATTTAAAAGTTTGTAAATTTTATCTTTCAGCATTAGAATCAGCTTAAAAAACTACACGATTTAGTTCCTCAAAGTTCTCCAACGGTTACCGAGATATTTAAAAACCTAAACACAGGTCGTTGTATTTTGGGGCTCCAATGTTTATCTTATGGAGGATAAAGAAAAATTAATATTTCACCCAAATAAATAAATATATAAAAAAAAATCTATATTTTTTTATTAAACTTGGTATTTACCTTCATGTGGTTGAGATCTGCTTCAAAAGCTTTGAAATTATAGTTTATGTGTTTATCATGGCAGCTAATCTGCATGCTCTTTTCCCATGTTAATGCTATATGAATAGGCAAACTCCTTTATAAATAAAGGACGGATTTTTATGAAACTTGGTATAAATGTTCAAAGTAAAAATTGTTATGCTAGAAATGGCTACTTTCAATGTTCCTCAAAGCAGCAAATCTGCATACTCTTTCCGATGTTAATCTTATTTAAAATAGGAAATTAATTCATATTTATTGACAGATAAACTCAACTGACCATCACCATCGTATGCCAAATTACGTCATATGTTTTGATGTCTGAGGTTCCAATTTTGTAATGTAGATTTTTCGAGTTTGACTCAGTCATACATCAATATTATTATTATTATATTATTGATTTGGAAATTCGCTGAGTACGCAGGTCTGTTGCGACGAGGGTATTTGCTTTCTTTTGGGAAGGGGCAAATTATGAATTACCTACGAATATCTCGTAAACAGTAGAAAGAAGTGGTATGGGAAAATTTGGTAATAAATACAGTTCTTCCTTTTTTAAACACACATTATACTCTACCGGTATACGATGATTTTGAATCGTCCCAATGAGTTAATCCCTGCCCTACATGAGCAGGGGTTAACTATTAATTTAGGATGTTAATCCTTAAGAGTTATTCAGTATTTGATATTTAATATTTTTTTTAAATATATTCCTTTAGGGAAAGTAATAATTAAACAGAGAAACAATATGCATCTACAGTTTATTGAAACATATACACTTACCAACAAAATCTGCCAAGTTACGAAGTTCGTATCGAATTTTCGATGAAAATTCAAGATCTTTGTATTTTAGTGTTATTCTTGTGCGATTATGTCCCCTAAACAAAAGTATAGGTTAATAATACAGTGAAATTAAGCATTAAGAATATATCATGCAGAAAAGACGTAGCAAAATGTAAAAAATAAGCAAACGCTTTCTAAAGAAATAATAGTATACAATTTTTATTAGTTGTCATAATTTTACGAATCGAAGTCACATTTAAATAGTCAGAGGTATTGTCGATGACGTTACTTTTGACTGGGGTCGATCTCGGTGTCATCAACGGTGAAATCATAGCTGAGTGCCACACAGTCCGGTAGGCAGTCGCACTGACATGCTGGCTTCAAGTCGGACTCTAAAAGTCAAATATACATCAAGTCTATGAAAATAATAATATTTAGAGCACATTTCACATTTAAATTAAACTAAATATCTATTCACTTGTATATATAAATTACTTATAAATGTATAAATTACTAATACTTGTATTGTACCTAATTTTTTATAAATGCAAAAACGGTTGTATAGCTATGAAAGTGTTTGAAAATTTACATCAAAGGTAAATAAATGTTTTCATGAAAAATTGTACGGGTTTTTAATCTCCTGAAAATTTTACTCTCTGGCACTTAAAACCTTTTGGAAATGCACGCTTCATCTATTTATAATTTTGTCTTTGATACCAATTTTTTGTTTATCTTAACAGCATGTTTGCGTAATACATTTTCTCGATTGCTGTTGATATTTCAGCCTGTTAGATACAATTTTGATAGAATAAGCTTTTACATTTAATGCAACTTTTATAGTCCTGTATTCATGTATTTATATTAGAGGATTTCCTTAAAGGTTTGTAATATATTTCACTAAGCAACGCTCGTCCATGAACTGTAAATAATATAAAGTAAAATAAAAATCAATAACATGAATATGTCTGGATCAAACCATTGCTTTACCTAAGTATAGATATTTGACACATTTTTCATCTTCTTGTGTGTGACAAATTCTCGTTGGATTAATCCGACCTGAAAAAACATATGGTAAAAGGAACTACATACAATCATATTATATTGATCAATAAAGCTATAGTAAATAAACGGTACCAGTGGACTGACACATACTTTCTCCCTTAAGCAAATTTAAAAAAGGCAATCTGTAATAAAACTATCATGTTCTACAAAGTAATTCTAAATATCATTTAATAATTTATTGTTCAAATTGTATGGGGGAACCCCCCCCCCGGTAATGCCAAGCTTTTTTGAGCTGGTTTTGTTCGGTGATTTGACCTTACACTTCATACCAAGTTTCATGGAAAACGGGTGGAAAGTAAGGAAGAAATTGATTTTTTTATATTTTCCATAAGAATAACATTGGGCGCTTTCAGACAACGTACTGCGTTTATCGTGGACAGTAAATTTAACTTTTCGCTGGAACCGTTAGTCGTAGACAAATAATTCAAATAATAATAATACTAATTTGTTTAGTTTTTTTAAGCTGGTTTCAATGGTACCAGTCAAGTTATACTTTACTTTTATTGTTTTCGCTGAAAATTTAAAAAATTGATTTTTTGACATTTAAAAGCCCATAACTTTTGAACCGTAATTTTTACAGACACGCGGGTGGTGTCAAATTATTTAATGCTATGTGCACTATAAACTATCAAATTTTAATAAAAATCGTTAGAGCCGTTTTTGAGAAAATTGTATTTTTCACGATTTTTAAGGGTTTTTAGGGGTGAACTACCCTTAAAAATAAAAAATTCAAAAAATGAAAAAAAAACTGGAGATACGGTGACTATATATATACATGCCAAATTTCATCTAAATCGGACAAACGGGGTAGGCTGTGGCACTGTACACATCCAGTCACACACACACACACACACACACACACACACACACACACACACACACACGGACGGACAGACATCACGCCAAAACCCACTTTTTTGGATTCAGGGGACCCCAAAACGGATATATCCACCCTCAACTCAAATTCGAAAATTTTGACGAAAACAATACTTTCTCCATATACTATGTATAAGGGGAGAAAGTAAAAACTACTACTTTTTATCACGAGAATAATTTTAATTATGTAACCTTATCTGAGTCGTGGGTACTATAATGATTTTATTACAATAATTGTATTTTTTGATGTATGAATCAAATTGTGGTCAAGAAGAAGAATATTATTGGAAAAAGCTAAATTACTTTTAGAGATGAATTATAATTTACTTTGCTTTTACTTAGTATAATAATAATAAATAAATAAACCTCTAACCCGAAGAATATTATTGGAAAAAGCTAAATTACTTTTAGAGATGAATTATAATTTACTTTGCTTTTACTTAGTATAATAATAATAAATAAATAAACCTCTAACCCGATAAGAAACAGTTAAGGATATTCTTTTATACGGTACCTTAAAACATTTAAGTATATTATAAAAATACTTACGGGGAAGAAAGTTTGGCACGCAACTACAAACATCCATGGTGCAATTATATTTGCATTCTATCTGACAATTTTTGCGTGTGTAAAATTTAAACAGTGTTAAATTTCTCTCGTGCGAAAAATAGCATCCTCTCACTGAGGGTTGGTATTGCCGGAGATTGCTTTGGGCAGTTATAAGTGTTGGACTGATATATATTTTAATATCTCTTTCTACTCGAAAACTATAAAACCTAGTATTCTCCTTCATCGGGACCTCTCCCGAGTGATGAAGACCAATCTGTAACGTATAGGCAACGTGAGACAAACTATTGAAACCTGGGTCCTCCTTCATCAGTAACCTCTCCCGAGTGATGAAGACTGATCTGTAACGTATAGGCAACGTGAGACAAACTATTGAAACCTGGGTCCTGCCTCATCAGTAACCTCTCCCGAGTGATGAAGACTGATCTGTAACGTATAGGCAACGTGAGACAAACTATTGAAACCTGGGTCCTGCTTCATCAGTAACCTCTCCCGAGTGATGAAGACTGATCTGTAACGTATAGGCAACGTGAGACAAACTATTGAAACCTGGGTCCTGCTTCATCAGTAACCTCTCCCGAGTGATGAAGACTGATCTGTAACGTATAGGCAACGTGAGACAAACTATTGAAACCTGGGTCCTGCCTCATCAGTAACCTCTCCGGGAAATGAAGACCAATCTGAAACGTAGAGAAGACATGGGCCAATCTACTGAAACCTGGGATACTTCTTCATCAGCAACCTCTCCCGGGGGATGGAGACCGATCTGGAACCTAGAGAGAACGTGAGTATTGGACCTG
Source organism: Nephotettix cincticeps (assembly GCA_023375725.1). Lineage (NCBI taxonomy): Eukaryota > Metazoa > Arthropoda > Insecta > Hemiptera > Cicadellidae > Nephotettix > Nephotettix cincticeps. Next base: position 95,376,251 of record CM041791.1, on the reverse strand, counting down.
GGATCCTCCTTAATTGGCACCTCTCCCGGGGGATGAAGACCGATCTGTAACGTAGAGAGAAAACTGGAGTATTGAGCCTGGGATCCTCCTTTATTGGCACCTCTCCCAGGGGATGAAAACCGATCTGTAACGTAGATAGGACGTGAGTATTGGACCTGGGATCCTCCTTTATTGGCACCTCTTCCGGGGGATGAAGACGATCTGTAACGTAGAGAGGACGTGAGTATTGGACCTAGGATCCTCCTTTATTGGCACCTCTCCTGAGGGATGATCTGTAACGTAGAGATAAAACTGGAGTATTGAGCCTGGGATCCTCCTTTATTGGCACCTCTTCCGGGGGATGAAGACGATCTGTAACGTAGAGAGGACGTGAGTATTGGACCTAGGATCCTCCTTTATTGGCACCTCTCCTGAGGGATGATCTGTAACGTAGAGAGAAAACTGGAGTATTGAGCCTGGGATCCTCCTTTATTGGCACCTCTCTCGGGCGATGAAGACCGATCTGTAACGTAGAGAGGACGTGAGTATTGGACCTGGAATCCTCCTTTATTGGCACCTCTCCCAGGGGATGAAAACCGATCTGTAACGTTTAGACAACGTCAGTATTGGACCTGGAATCCTCCTTAATTGGCACCTCTCTCGATGGGTGAAGACTGATCAATAAGTTAGACGCAATTTGAGCAAATCTTTTACTTATAGACAAAGTCGAAATCTCTTACCTCTAATTCAATGCATTAGAGTCAAACTGTTCATGAAGTTATGAGTTCGGTTAGGATTGGCCACCAAAAATAGGGAGCTGAAACGTATTGTCATTCCAGTGAAAAATGTTTTTCTTCGTTGAAATAAAAATAAATGTTCCATATAAATTATAAATGTAACTCTATTGGGAAACATTGAAATGGTTACCCTCACATAAAATATTTAATTTGGTGTACACTTTTTTAGTAAATTAAAGGTTATACAAAATGTTAGACATTTTAATTCAGTATCATATGAATTATCAGCCAATAATTACGGTCTTTTACTGTAAATCGTTAACTGGTCGTTGTTTGGCAACTTTGTGGTGGCTTATTCTTACTTTACTGTTGGCGTCATATCCCTCGTTGCATGTAGCTACTCGTAAGTTTGTTGGTTTTTTAAACATTATTTCTATTTCATCCTCCTTATAAATGGGTACGGAATCAGTTTTGTCGGCAAATGACATCATGTTGTCAGTGGTCCAAGTTTGGTTTGTTTCAGACATCTTGCAGTTGACTTGCCTTTCATCTAAAGTTGCTGGAACTCTGCAGACGACAACAATTCATGAGTAGTCCCAAGTTAATTATTTACCATACAACATTTAAGTATTCATCCATCCATACATATATACGGATATATATATATATGAAAGAGAGAGAGAGAGAGTACAAAATGGGATCAATACTTTTAGAAAAATTACTTATATAGACTACTTTCATATTTTAGGCAATAACATTTTGTGTTTGATTAAACACATCAAATCTACTCTTAAAGAAAAAGAACAGTCATAAAAGATATAAAATTAACTTAGAAAAACAATTTTTTATTTTTTATTTAATGATCGTTAATGGTAATTAAATGCCACAAATCTTACTTTAACAATTTTCCCAATATAAAATGGCGGGTTTTAAATTTTCGTAAACGTTATAGATTTAACAAAATTTCAGAAAAGTGGAAAATATTTCTAATTAATAACAAAACGATATCTCATTATGTTATCAAAATAATGATTAATGTGATTTTAATTGATAGTTTAATGCATTTTCGCCTTAAGGAATTTACACCCGACTTACTACGCCCTTACACGTCATAAAATGTTCTCTCGTTTAAATTATATTAATGAAATCTTTAATTTTAAGTATTATATATTTTTAAACCTCTACTGCCATTTACTGATCATTTTACTTACTGGTCAAACGAGCAGTAAGATAAAGTTCACGAGTAGTGGACGCCGTTGTTATCGGAGTATTTGTTATTTATATTTTGCTATTCATAAACAAATTAAATATAATTTTTAAATTTTCATAATAAGTTAGTTAAAACTTTAAAAGTAATTATGTAATCATTAATGGTGCCCTACAACGTCTACATAGATTGGCTTGTCATACGAACACATTGTCGCGGTACAGGTGGTGCGGGCAGAGACTGTTGAAGGTAAAGCAAACGGGCGTGTCAGAGAACTCCATGAGGGTAGTGTGGACGTGGTTGCATGAGAACGCGTGGTCTGGGGGCTTCCCCAGATACAGGTTGGCGCGATCACACTCTGGCAGGATCTGGGCAAACCGTACAAACTGAAAATTTGTAGCCTTCAATATGGAATTATAATGAACAGCATTGTATTTACGTGACATAATATGTTGATATACAAATAAAATAATTTGAAATATTATTAGTTTATTTTTTCGTGATGGTATTGATTCAGATTATTTAAGTGTCACCCTTGATCATGCATTCCTTTATAGTTATTTTTAAGTTTTTATCAGTGACACTGTTTAGTGCAATGCTTGCTAGTGTATTGTGCAAAGGAGCAGTGTAGTGTTTGGTCAGTATTGTGCATAGGAACAGTACAGTGTTTGGTCAGTATTGTGTATACTGACCAAACACTGCACTTTTCCTGACCAAACACTGACCAAACACTGCACTTTTCCAGGAAAAGTGCAGTGTTTGGTCAGAATTGTGTATAGGAACAGTACACTGTTTAGTCACTATTGTGTATAGGAACAGTGCAGTGTTTAGTCAGTATTGTGTCTAGTAACAGTGCAGTCCTTGGTCACTATTGTGCATAGGAACAGTGCAGTTCTTGGTCAGTATTTTGTATAGGAACAGTGCAGTTATTGGTCAGTATTGTGCATAAGAACAATGCAGTGTTTGGTCCGTATTGTACGTAGGAAAGTGCAATTCTTGGTCAGTATTGTACGTATGAAAGTGCAATTCTTGGTCAGTATTGTACATATGAAAGTGCAATTCTTGGTCAGTATTATGCACAGGAACAGTGCAGTGTTTGGTCAGTATTGTGTATAGGAATAGTGCAGTTCTTAGTCAGTATTGTAAATATGAACAGTGGCAGTTCTTAGTCATTATTGGGTAGAGGAACAGTGCAGTTCTTGGTAAGTATTGCGCATAGCAACAGTGCAGCTCTTGGTCAGTATTGTGATAGAGAACGGTGCAGTATTTAGTCAGTATTGTGTTTAGGATTAGTGTAGTTCTTGGTCACTATTGTACATAGAAATAGTGCAGTTCTTGGTCAGTATTGTGTATAGGAACAGTGCAGTGTTTGGTCAGTATTTTGTATAAGAACATCGCAGTGTTTGGTCAGTATTGTGTATAGGAATAGTACAGTTCTTAGTCAGTATTGTAAATATGAACAGTGTGGTGTTTGGTCAGTATTGTTTATAGGAAAAGTGCCAGTTCTTGGTAGTTTTTGTATAGAGGAGCAGTGCAGTTCTTGGTCAGTAATGTGTTTAGAAAAAATAAAGTGTTTAATCAGTATTGTGTATAGAAACAGTGCAGTGTTTAGTCAGTATTGTGTATGGGAACAGTGCAGTGTTTGGTCAGTATTCTGTGTAAGAACATTGCAGTGTTTAGTCAGTATTGTGTATAGGAATAGTGCATATCTTGGTCAGCATTTTGCATAGGAACAGTGCGGTGTTTGGTCAGTATTGTTTATATTTTTTTGTATTTGTTTATAGGAACAGTGAAGTTCTTGGTCAGTATTGTGCATGTACCAGTGCAGTTTTTGGTCAGTATTGTGCTTAGGAACAGTGCAGTGTTTGGTCAATATTGTTTTTAGAAAAAGTGTGGTTCTGGGTCAATATTGTAGATAGGAAAAGTGTCAGTTATTGGTAGTTATTGTGTAGAGGAACAGTATAGTCAGTATTTTAGTCAGTATTGTGTATAGGAACATTGCAGTTCTTGGTCATTTGTTTAGATATGAAAAGTGCAGTTCTTGGTCAATATTGTTAATAAGAACAGTGCAGTGTTTAATCAGTATTATGTATAGGAACAGTGCAGTGTTTAGTCAGTATTGTGTCTAGTAAGTCCTTGGTCAGTATTGTGAGAAGAACAGTGGAAGCTTTTTAGTCATTATTGTGTATAGGACCAGTTCAATCCTTGGTCAGTATTGTACATAGCAAAAGTTATGTTATTGGTCAGTATTGTGTATAGGAACAGTGCAGTTCTTAGTCATTCGTTTAAATAGGAACAATGCAATTCTTGGTCAGTATTGTGCATAGGAACATTGCAGATCTTGGTCAGTATTGTGCGTAGGAACAGTGCAGTGTTTGGTCAGTATTGTGCATAGGAACATTGCAGATCTTGGTTAGTATTGTGCATAGAAACAGTGCAGTGTTTGGTCAGTATTGTGTATAGGAACAGTGCAGTTCTTAGTCATTCGTTTAAATAAGAACAGTGCAGTGTTTGGTCAGTATTGTAAATAGGAACAGTGCAGATCTTGGTCAGTATTGTGCATAGGAACATTGCAGATCTTGGTCAGTATTGTGCATAGGAACAGTGCAGTGTTTGGTCAGTATTGTGTATAGGAACAGTACGGTTCTTAGTAATTCGTTTAAATAGGAACAGTGCAGTGTTTGGTCAGTATTGTAAATAGGAAAAGTGCAGATCTTGGTCAGTATTGTGCATAGGAACATTGCAGATCTTGGTCAGTATTGTGCATAGGAACAGTGCAGTGTTTGGTCAGTATTGTGCATAGGAACAGTGCAGTTCGTGGTCAGTATTGTGCCTACGAACAGTGCAGATCTTAGTCGGTATCGGCATAGGAACAGTGCAGTGTTTGGTCGGAATTGTACATAGAAATAGTGCAGTTCTTGGTCAGTATTGTGTAGAGGAGCAGTGCAGTTCTTGGTTATTGGTTGAAATAGGAACAATGCAGTTCTTGGTCAGTATTGTGCATAGGAACAGTGCAGTATTTGGTGTCTATTTTGTAAAGTAAAAATTTCAAAAAATCTAAATATATAAAAGAAAGTCGTGTTAGTTACACGCCGTATAACTCGAGAATGGCTGGACAGATTTTAATAATCTTTGATTTTTTGGATTCGTCTCTGCTCCAGTCATGCTTTAGGTATATTCAGTTTCCATAAATTCAATTAGTTTCCATTTTATAGCGTTTTAAATTTCTAATGTTAACCTTATGGGGACTAAGTATTTTGTTTACAAATGTTATACAATAAAAACATTTGATTTCTTAAGTTACAGCTGTTGTATTACTTTCCATTAGTATTATTCTTTACTATCCAATGCCATCTGGATCATTCCAGATTTATTCACCGCGTTATTAGTTAACGTTCTATCTGATTAATAATTATGTCACCCAAATAAAAAATAATTATTTCGGTGTTTATACATATTACGTTTGTTATAATAATCAGCTGTTGTATATCTTTCCTATAAAAGCCGTATTACAGTTAGGTTTTGTTTGGTTTTTTGTTGGATTAGAAAAATTTTGAATCAATCCACTCAGATTCATTTGTTTTGTGGGAATTTTATTAATATGTCTTATCGTTTCAGTATTGTTATTCACTATGCCGCGACCCAGAATATCTAATTTTTCACAACGAAGTCGTATTGCTATTCGACTTCAGAACATGGCCAATCTGATAGTTAACACGTATTTACTGTTAGGCGGTACGAAGTTTGTCGGGTCAGCTAGTATTTTATATAATGAACAAATTTTAATAAGCTGTTTTATACTCATAACCAAACACAAATGGTTTATATATATTATTACATTAAAATGACTGTAGACATACCTTTTTTTTGATGTCTGGTATGAATGGATCCACCCTCGATAGGTTATCGCGAAGTATATCATTCATTAGAGTTATCTGCGCTGGCAACATGAGGTTCGATCTGCAGTTGCATAGAGTGATGGCGGACGCGAGTGCAGAAACGCTGGAACATGATTATACACAACTTCTTGCACATTGGCGCATACACTTACACACAAACATAACGTATACCTAACGTATGAGCATGAGGATCACCCATAATATATACAATATGTAAAACGGGAGATTTAATCGGCAGTTTCGCAGAATTTAATTCTACTTACAAATTTCACGCTCAAAACATTACTTTTTCATATCCCTAAGATATTTTAATTTTTTTTAGAAAATGAAAAAATAATGAGCAAAAAATACCCCCATTGCAGCATACCTACGTACTCAGAGAATTTCGAAATCAATAATATAATAATATATGACATGTTTTATCAATTTCTTTAGATAAATATATTAGCCTATTCTCCATAAGATTAACATCGGAAAGAGTATGCAAGTTTGCTGCAGAGAGGAACATTGAAAGTAGGCATTTATAGCTTAAACAATTTTTATTTTGGCCATTTATAAGTTTTGTAAACATCTGTCCATAAATAAAGGAGTTGCCTATTCCCTATATGATTAATATGGGAAAAGAGTATGCAGGTTACCTGCGATGATAAACACATAAACCACGATTTTTAAGCATAAATGGATGGATCTCAACCACATGAAGCTAAATATCAAGTTTTACCCAAAAATATTGGATAATAAGTGAAAAATTAATTTTTCTTTATCCTCCATAAGATTACCATTGGAGACCTTAAATACAACGTACAGTGTTTAGATTTTTTAATATCTCGGTAACCGTTTGAAATAGAGAAAAACTTTACAGAACTATATTGTGTAGTTTTCTAAGTTGATTCTAATAGTGAAAGATAAAATTTGGATTTTTTTAAAATTACATGAGAAGAACACAAAAAAACCTTTTTTGGGGTACAAAAGCTTCCCAACCTACCCGTTTCGATTGACCGATATGTCTGGATTACGAGCTTGTTCAGGAAAATGTAGGAATACACTACTCTACCAAATTTGATCTTGATCGGACCATTTCTACAAGAGTTATCGTGTAATAACATAAATTTTAACGACTATTGTTTTTGGCCTCTGGGCACCTAAAAACGAAAAAATAACATAGTCCCGGGCTTAAGTCTTGCTTTGAGCCCTGCGGTAATAGCTTCTTCCCTTTGGGAAATTCGCAAAAACAAAAATGATCTTAAATAAGTTTCTAAATAAAAGTGCATCCTAAATTTAGAAGTTAAACATAAAAACTAGAAAATTTATTCAGTTTTAAACCTTTTAAAATGTATGTTCTCTTAGGTTGCTACGTTTACTTCTAAAACTGATTCAAGATGAGCTACATAAGTTTAACACGACTGAAAGCCTTTGAAAGATACATACCTAAAGATACCTCTTTAGAAAGATACATATGTTTACACTAGGTCCCTTATAAAACTGATGTAGTGCTGAAATTGCACTTCAACATTTGTTTACGTGGAAACAAATTTGTACTAGATACGCATTTAGTTAGTACGCATTATAAAAACTAGTACTCAGTTTCATTGCAGCCGTCTGAGAGTACACAGACGCCGTCCGGGTCGTCGGAGCAGGCAAAGCATTCGGCCAGCTGACGGCTGATGTTGTAGTCGTTGTTGACGGACGGAAGGCTACACAGCGTGACGGCGGGAAACGGGACGTCGGCCACCCGCGTCAGCGTGCTGTTGAGGCTCATCACCACGGGAGAGTTCTGCCAGTTGTCGTACGACTCCTTTATGTAGTTGAAGCTGATGGTGAACGTGGTCAGGTGGAGGATCACCCACAGATATCTGTTGTCATATAACACTTTTAGAAGAGTTCAAAAGCCCATAAAAAGAAAATGGGGAGCAAATCTTGCACATTTCATTTTGCTCCGTCAAAATTGATGCTTTTTCTTGTTCAATCTACTATCCAAAGTTAAACATCTACGCACCAATAAATTATATTAAAATAATTCAAAACTTAAAAATATTAAAGAAATTAATTTTTAATTATAATTTTTATGGTTGTAGTATCCTGATATATTAAACCTATTGAATTACACTACCATATACTATCACAACAACTCAATAATATTTATTAATTTACTGTATCACTAGCACTAATCCATAGCCTACTCGGAAACTCCAACCATTTAACATACAACTTATTTCCTTTCCTCTTGATTACTTTCTCCACTAAATAATCTTCTAATTACTAATTACTATTCTTCACTTCTGCTTTTGTAAATTACTTACCTGCTCTATTAGGTGCATACTCCTTACTAAACACATGACCTCACAACATCCTCCTACCTTAAAATTTGGTCGTTCTGTTTAATTTTTTATAATATTCACTCAACCTCAAATATAAAACCTTGGACTTTTTGTTTCAATTCAATCAATTTTACAACTACATACAACCGTTGAGCATAAAATTCTCAAAATAACCAAAAGTTTAAAGTTTTCCTTAAATGCACATTTAGTTTTTTCTAGGGAGAGGTGGAAGATATGCTTTATGCACACAGGTGGCCAGCTTGTAGTGTGGGACTCCCCTAAGAAGTGGGGTTACTAACTAAAAACCTCCTTTACTCTTTAGGTTTCTAACCTGTAACTGTTTATCACATTACAACAGACTAGGCCTAAATTTGGCTTAAGCCCTTCGGGCTCACTCCATGTCCAGGAATCTTTTAGGTGATCTGGGCCTCTTCGCGGTCCAGATCGCTTTTCTTCTCTAGTAGGTAACCCCGGACGAACTGTGACAAACAATACCAGTTTCCCTCGTCTTCAATGATCTTATGGCAGACCGTGTCCACCGAGAAAACACCAAGTTTTCGTGCAGCCTCCAGGCGGAGCCTTTCCCAACGAGGAAAGTCCTTCGTATCGTCGGGGACACCCGGGCAGTAAATGCAATCCGGTGAACCGGTTTATCCGATTCGATGTAGGTACGACTTGAAATAGCCATGGCCTGTCAGAAACTGAGTGAGGTAGTAATCCACCTCACCATGCCGCCGTTCCACCTACGGTTGGACCTGCTCTATGAGTCGCGCAGTCCATCGTCCTCGGGCGTCGTTCTCCCAACTGTGTTGCCACTGCTAAAAGGTCCGTGAACGCTCTTCAGATCTTGCAGCATCCTTGCCGATCTCTGTTGTGATACTACACTTCTAACTAACTGGGGAGGGTCAACTATATAGATATCATTCAGTTGCGATTTATCACTTCTAACTGATTATTATCTATACTAACAAGGTTTAATTATTAAATATTATTTTAGGAGTAAAATAACAGCCAATGAATTCAAGGTCTTTATGTTTGATTCTGAGTCGCTGGTAAAGCCAGAAATGTGACAATCTGCCACACGAGAAAGGCCTATTCTGGTTACTATTCTGGTAGCTTGAGTAACAGTAGTAGCTTGGTTGACTAGTATTGAGAGTAACAAGACAATAAATATGAATATAGTTTGTACGAGTGGTGTAGACTTACCTGTGCAGCCAGTTTTTCCCTTGACCGACAAACCTGACCCCTGGCAGACTAATGTTCTCGTACAACTCGCCACAGAGGTGCTTCACTATCCGCGACGGGGCCACCGTTCGTCTGCGTTACAGTACAAATAACAGAGTACAAATACCTTCATCCTCTAGCCGACTACATTTAAGTTAGACTAAAATATTGAATATTTATAATACCATCCATACCTATTATAGTTATCCATACTTATAATGATTCATTTTGAAGCGTTTGTACATAAGAAGAATTTCTCAAAATGATCAATTTAAAATGTTTTTTACTGTCCAATTTATGAACATGTGAAATCTTTTTTACCTCAACGGTGGGTTTATAAAGATGTTTAACATTGAATCTAAATAATCAAATTTTAATGATATTACAATTTTTAATCCCATGTGAAATTTTTAATCCCGTACTCCTTTTATATTTAAAAAATATTTATTCTTAAACTTCAAGGAAAGTAAAAAGAATAAAACTAAAGAAATACTATAGGAAATATTGCTATTTTTTGGACAAATAAGAAGGAAACTATTAATTTAAATTGATAGATCAAAAATATTATGCATTTAAATCTATATAAATAAAATTAGAGTTTGTCTGTATATTGCTCAGAATTATTAATTTTTTAGTTATTTTTACTTTTCTTGCGTTAGAAAAGGCGAAACCGGTCTTATCTTAAATTTTGCCTGTTTGTTACAATGAAACTTATTTCATGTATTCTCTACATTCCAGAGAAGGTTTATAAATTCTTAAAATCGCCCGCCGCCCCTTGAAAAATAAATAACAAGAATTTAAAACCCCACTTTTACGCGATATTACTCGCATTTTGATCCAGTTTTCAATGAATAACCTACTGGTAATAATCAGCTGTCTTTGTAGTTTAAAGATTTAACTAGCGTAACTGGCACACGAAATCGTGCGCTGTCAAGGAGACGAACTGTTCGCCAATGACTATGTTTAGAAACTAAGTTTAGATTTTCCCAACAGATTTTCATTTTGGTTATGTTTTGGTTTTGTGCAAATAAAAACTGGTGTTTTATTGCCATCTGTACGATGATGTCTTCATTAAACGAAAAAATAAAGATTCATGTTTAACTGTCAGATTTGATTTGTTTATTTAACCACTTCCTAAAATAAACAGCTGATTTCTCGATCGTCGGTGTTTACGTCCATATTACGTTTATGGAGAAAATCGCGATTTTGACCCCATTATTTTCCATGTCCGCGGCGAATTTCCAAAATTTTTTTAATTGATGGCAAAATTACATGCTAAGACCTTTATAACGACACCTTGGACATGGTGATTGGTAGCACCACCGCTCCAAAACACACAAATTGTCACAAAAATTGGCCTAGCGTATTAAATATATAAGACAGAAATAAAAACAAACAGCTGTCAAATACATATTAGTTAGTTTATCTTTTTTGTCATTGATTTTAAACCCATTTTACTATATTAAAAAGTCGTTTTAACGTATAAGTAACTATAATAATGGTATAAATGTCCTAATCTATTTACTTGATAATCTTTCTTCTTTAAACTGAATCCTACAACCCGTACAAAGGACGGGCTTACTGCTAGTGTATGATAATAATTGATCAATTTTATCAAGCTGATTTTACCTTCCTTCCCTTCGTGGATCAGAATTAATGTCTTGTTGAACGTTATGATATCTGTTTCTTAACCCTATGCCATTCCACTTTGCATCTGTTTTTCCACATTCGTCATATATTTCACCTCGAGTACCACTTTTTATGTCACTATCTTTTCCGTATACACGATCTTGAATATCCTTCAAAGAATTCTCCATCGTGGTAATTCTATTAAAAACAACAGAGTTAAACAAATTAATTTTCAATTCTCCTCTAAATATTCATGATTTGGCTATTAAAATGCAATAAAATAGTTTATTTATTTCCCTTTGAGACCTTATTTTAGTTAGTTTTTCTTTACTCATAGTGACGATTTACTGGACATACTTCTTCTAAATTGGGTAATGCATTTTACCAGTAAACATGTAACTACAGCCAAAACCAGTCTTCAAAACTTCATTGCACAAGCCCCGAGAAGGACGAGATAGTGCAGGAGAGAGGATATGTTGCATAGGGCATATTGCCACCAAAGAACTATAAACATGGAACGCCGGCTCATACCTCGTGCGTGAATTATTATTCCTCAGTAATATATAGTCCGATCAATAATGCTTGGCAAATATTAGTTTTAAGACTAAAACTATTATGTATGTAATAATACCTTTCAGATGAAATTTTGGAACTTCTGAAGAGGGTTTCTATAGCGTTATATATGTCATCTTTTCTCCCTGCTGCTGCCTCAATCAGAAACACTCTACAAGTAAAAAACGAATTTATTGTTGACGGTAATCTCAGAAAAAATAAAATGCAAGCCCAAATAAAAATTTACAGTAAACTGTGTGAGGTGTGTGACAAAATACAATATTCTGACGAAAACAATACTTTCCCTTTATATAATCGTATACGTGGAAAATAAAAATACTTCATATTGGTGTTCTTAATTTTATTAAATTAAAACCAATATTTTTGAAATGCTTAGGTTTATCATTGTATTAAAGAAAAATATTTCATATTTATGTTGCATATCTAGAAATGAAACATTTGAAATGTATTTACTTTAAAATGCTTTCAAATCCCTTACTACAGAACAATTGCTCTCTCGCTGACATGTTAGTTCCTACCTGTCGCTCCAAATCCTCGCCCTTGCCTCCATAATTTTCTGCTTGCTCGAAACCGACTCGCTGAGTACTGAAACTCTATAATGAGAAACATTGACCTAGTTTTTTTATTATTTTAAAATAACACTATAGAAATACAACCTTAAAATATTTTATATCAAACTGTTTCTAAACAACTGAAAAAGATAAACAAACTTTAAGGTTTTAAACTTACAACTCTTTTTATAGTGTATGATATAATATTGGCTTTTTTTTTTACTGAAAGGGGCGGATTTCTCCCAAGGCACTTCAGCCGTAGCGGCTTTTTGCACACCCCTGTGTGGGTTGCGGCATTATCACATAGCGAAAAGCCATTGGTGATTGGCGGGATTTGAACCCGGGACCTTGGGCACCAAAGCCCCGCGCTCTACCCCTAGACCAGCGCGCTCCCTAATATTGGCTTTTGGAATATGGACGAAACGTTTTATTCGAATAACAATTATGTGAAACTATTAATGAAACATTTATGCATGGACTATTCCTGATCATAATTATATGTTTATATTTTACATTTACATACAGTATTTGTAATTTTTATATCCATGCGAACCACTACAGAGGGTCATAGGAATATTTCAAACGTAACGGAGATTCTATCGAGAGTATTTGATACTAGAGTATATTAATCGGTGTGCTCCAACTTTCGTTCAGTGTGCATGTGCAGTGTGCACGCTATCTTGTGCCGCCTTGCTAGCTCGGAGGCGGCACAAGATAGCCCTCATCATCATGTTGTAGTTATTTGTTGAATATCAATATGCGACTGTTTTTTGTTGTGCATGATGGATAAGTATAGTATTAATGACAACATAGTTTCATTAGTATAATATCTGTAAACTGAACATTCAATTTTGTGACGTAAATTATTAGGAAATCACTTGAAAATGGTGAGAGTTTCTCCACCTCCAGAAACGTTGTGTCATTTAATACACAAGAGTGATAGGAAAAGTTCAATTAAATGTACAATAAATAACAGTGATTATATACTAGAACTGTTTTATCAAACTGCTAGTTAATCGGGTAGGGAACTGATATTAACTAAATTAGGCCCGTGCAGTAAATTTATACCGTGAGCATATTTTAATTGATGTTTAGTTATTAGGTCTTCTGGATAAGTATTTCTGTCTAGTAAGGACATTCAATAAATCATAAATATTAAATTATTCAGAAAAAAATTACTCATATCGACAATGCCAAAAAAAACTCACTAGCCAAACTGTTGCTATACAGAAAATAAAGTTTTCCTGAAGTACCTATTTACTAAAACATAATTGTAACGTATAATTTGACACAAATTTATTGAAAATATTAACATAGATATTCAGTGACAGACTGACCAATTTATGTCGGTGGCTGTAAAGAAGCGAGACGTTTAATTATAAACAACCTTTTATAAACTTACCTTTTTCCTGTCTCTTCATTTAAATCTTGAATAAATGTTAACCTTTTATCAATCTCCGTCACAGAGTGTTCCAATGATGATATTCTAAAATCAATGAGAGAGTTTACTATCTACATTAAAATATTCAAACAATAGCCTACGTATTGAATTTGACTGTATTCAGAGAGTATGTACTCGTATTTCACCCTCAATACTAAGCTGGCTTCAATAAATGATGAATGATGATAATGATGATGATGAGAAATCATCATATATTACATAATACCTCCTTAATAGCCTTTTTTTTAACCTTACAACAACTGGAATAAACAGATAGATAGAACATAATCGATATTGTTCTTAAGAACAACTGATAACCTTTTTATAACCTACCATTCATTAGGGAGCTAGTATCAGATCTAGGTACATAACCGCAGGACATAACCCCTGAGGTAATCCAACCTCATATGTAAGCCTGTGATTCAAAAAATTGCATCAGTTCGAAGTTTTAAAAATACAAAAATTAATCTTATCGCCATTATTTTATCAATGTTGGATTATCAACGTGGGATAGCATTGAACAAGATCTACAGTTTTATAAGCTACAAAATTCGACTTACTGTTTACTACGTAAGTTAAAATATATCCGTCGTGGATAGCACACTGTAGATCAAGTGGCATTTCAATGAAGAATTCAATTTAAAGAAAGCCCACAGTGATAATCTAATATGGCGATGTCAAAATTTCCAATATAGTATCAAATAGTGTCCACTTCAAATTAAACCATTTGTCCATGTCAAGGGTAAAGTTATATTGGTAATCATAAAGTTGTAAAATACTTGTAAGTACAGTTCATTGAATTAAGTTAGACAATATAAATCTCATTTAAGTACGCCCTCAACAGCCTAATCCTGGTGTCAGATAAGTTTAGCAGCTAAGAGGACCTGGTAAGTCCTATACCGTGCATGTTAAACCTGCTATTTTTGTGTACACTTATCTCAGAAACTAATAAAGATAATTGAATGCAATTTTGACATGGATATGTCTTAGCTCTGGGGGGGGGGAATGCTGGCGATTTTTAAGATGGAAAACATGTAACAGGTTTCCATAGAAACCACCAAAGGTGGAAACATTACCTTTAGACATATCCATGATATAACCTATTTCCCACAGGGAAGTAAATACAAACATTTTTACCAGCGTTTTCTATAGTTTCTGAAGAAACTATAGAAATTATTTACTTTAACACTTATTTAATACTTATTTTTTACTTTAACACAGGGCACTTTTTACATTTAATGAACGTTATTTTCGATGTTATATTTTTTTTAAACGACTTTGAAAAACTAAAGCTTATAAAATATCCTCAGCTGATCAATTCAGTTTATTTGCGCATGTAGGCCTTTAACCAAATATTTATTACTTATATTATATAATGTAAGTAATAAATATAATATGCATATATATATATACATAAATTTATTGTATAATGTATATTATACAAACTATCGTGTATTATATGTCTAAATAACGGTAAAATGACGCTCTAAAAATATACAAATAAGAGAAAATGAACAATTTAAAAAATTTCTTACTAGGACTATATAGGACCTAGGGTCCCCATAGTTCATGGCTAAAATAATTATCCTCAGAATAAAATAAAACATGCAAATTTTAAATCTTAACATTACTTTCAATAGATTTTTAGGTTTGTTTATTTAGGTTTTATAAATTGTACATAAATTATCAAAAATACACAAGAAGTTCAGCCAGTTACAGTGCACAGTTCCGTGGGTTTTCAACGATACATCAAGGCTAGTTGACGTGTCGCAGGTTCAAGCCACCTGAACATGTTCAGTTGCAATTGTCCAGTTGCATTACGATGGAACAGCGAAGGATTGTTTATAAAGTAATTTTTTTATTTAATGAAAAAATCATTTTTTTTAGTTGAGTTGTATTTTTAGCATTCTATGATGAAGTAAGAGTATTTCTAGCAATGAATAAGTGTTAACTTTAAGATTGGCCATGTGTTCTGAAATCGAATAGCATTACGACTTTGTTGTGAAAGATTAGATATTCTGGGGAGTACGATAAAACTTGGTATATGGTAAAAATTGAAATTTTCTATGGTAAATATGCCTACTTTTAGTGTTTCTCAAAGCAGCAAACCTGCATACTCTTTCCCATGTTAATGTTACGGAGAATAGGAAACTACTCTAATTTATCAATAGATATTGATTGATCAATCTTGTCACATACTTTATTGATTTGGAAATTTGCAGAGTACGCAGGTCAGCTGCAACAGGGGTATTATATGCTTTTTGCAATAAAAATTTAACAAAAGTAGTTGATATTTGACAGAGCAAGATAATTGAACACAATACTTCTGTAAAAGATATTTATTAAAGTAGAAGTAAAGTATAAAATAAAGAAACCGTAAATAAATTAAAAAGGCAGCTTACAATAATGACAAAAATCGTTGTCAAAATATGAGGTTTGCATATAGTCTATTCCTTTTTAGTTTTACTCTTCATTTTTGAGCACACAGTATGCCTCGGATTGGTCGAGATATATAACAGCTGATTATTATAATAATCCTTAATAAGAGCCTTATTACAATTAATTATTTCAATTATTACATGGCCAATCATAAATTTAACACATGTATTTACTGTTAGGTGTTACGAAGTTCGCCGGGTCAGTTTGTAATTTATAAATACCCCCGTCGCAGCAGACCTGCGTACTCAGCGAATTTCAAAATCAATAATATAATAATAATAATATATGACATGTTTGGTCAAAACCTTTCGATAAACGTGAGAATCATTTGCCTATTCTCCATAAGATTAACATGGGAAAGAGTGAGCAAGTTTGCTGCTATGAGGAACATTGAGAGTAGGCATTTATACCATCAAAAAATTTTATTTTTAACATTTATACCAACTTTCATCAACATCTGTCCATAAATAAAGAAGTTTGGCTATTCTCCATATGATTAACATGGGAAAAGAGTATGCAGGTTTGCTGCCATGATAAACACATAAACTGTGATTTTTTAGCATAAACATATGGGTCCCAACCACATAAAGCTAAATATAGTTTTATCCAAAAATATTGGTTAATAAGTAAAAAATTAATTTTTCCTTAACCTCCATAAGATTAACATTGGAGCCTCAAAATATAACGTACTGTGTTTAGATTTTTTAATATCTCAGTAACCGTTGGAGATAGAGAAAAATTTTAAGAGACTAAATTGTGTAGTTTTTAAGCTGATTCTAATGGTGAAAGATAAAATCTAAAAAAATTTAAATTACATATGAAAAACGCAAAAAACCCAATTTTGGGGTACAAAACCCCCCCAAACTACCCGTTCCCATTGACCGATATGTCTGGATTACGAACTCGTCCGAGCTATTGCAGAAATACACGTCTCTACCAAATTTGGTCTCGATCGGACCACTTTTACGAGAGTTATCGTGTTCACAGACACACACACACACACACACACACACACACACACACACACATATATATATATATATATTTAAAAATTTTAACGACTATTGTTTTTGGTCTCTGGGCACCTAAAGGAGAAAAAATAACATGGTCCCGGGCTTAAGTCTCGCCATGAGACCTACGGTAATAGCTTCTTCCATATGGGAAATACGCTAAAATAAATGTTGTAAATGAAGGATTTTTGCTATACAAATTCGTTCATATGGATTTGGGACTCACTGTTATGTTTGTACAATTATATAAACTTACAAAGTAGCTAGTTATAAACAAAATCTAAAACATAGGTAGACACGAAGTAAGCCTACTGGTAGCTTACCTGTGACTAATGTCATTGAATGTCGATACGTTCTCTGGTGACATCGTTTGATGATCGTTTGACATCGCATCAACTTGCAGCCAGGCAGCGCTGATGAGGCAACACACACGTTGTTTGTTACGGTACACAACTAGAGTGAAGGTGTGGCCGGGCCCGGTCATTTGTGGCCGCCTGAATCATTTATGTAATTACCGTTCAAGCATACCATTTGCCCAAATAACCGAGCTTATAATTTATTATATACTAATTAATTTGACCTTCCACTTGAACTAATGCGGTTTTTAATCATCGAGTTTAGCAAGCGTGCGGATATGAATCATTGCGTCTGTTTACATAAGATTTTACACACATTTAAACGGACTTATATGGGAGATTTCTTAGCTAATTTGGTATGACATTGTTTATCATACAATATTTTAGTATGAATTGTTTAATATATTTGTTTAGCATTTTGTAAATATATATGATTAACAGGAAATATATTCATTCAAACATGAAACAATGACATTGATAAAAAATATTGCGAATATAGGCTATACGCTAAGGTCTAATTGATAAATAAATATGGAAATAAACTCCTTCAGGATGAACCAAAGTGTATCCCATAGGTAAAGAAGATCTCTGCCTGTTAGCTTAGGACGGCAAATGTAAGCAAGGACTGAGATAACATTGACAACCACCTCGTTACCCTTGTCATACACCGGGGAACATCAAAGAAAAAGAATCTTTTGTATACCACAAAAATACGGACAATTAAGTATTCTTCAGAATTATCTATTATAAAATGGTTTTTTTATATATATATTTTTTATATTAAATATTTTATTATATATATAATTTTATAATTTGACAATTACAAAGTCTTTAATTTTGGAAAACAATTTGTAGAAAATAATTTTTAGGTCTAATGAGGAAAATTCGTGTTTTTTTTAATATTTAAGTTTAAAATCTAAAAATTTTCATTACCTTTATAAATCAAATGTACAATGCAAACCAAAACATGTTTTATTCGTGTTGACGTTCTTGATTGGAGGAAAGAAACAATATTAATAGATGTTATATAAATATTTATTTTTGTATGAATAATTGTAAAATATCAGGCTATACAATTTGTTTTGGGTCATAACTGTGCAAATAAAAGCAGAAATGAAAAATCTTCCGTGTTTTTATAGAAAAACGAAGTTTTATTGCGTAGCTACTGTCAAACCAAATAATGTGAAATTAAATTTATTTTTGATACCATTCCGTTTTCGAAATCAGTTGATCACAATAATTATAAACAAACAGTATAACATTTAAATTCAGTATGTTACTAAAACAATTGAGTTGGCCAAAAACTCTTAGTCGACCAATGGCTACTAGCTTAAGCTGATTAGGTATCACGTGTGCAAGGTCGCATACGATCCCCAGGTATATATTTGTCAATATTTATGCCGAATTAATTTGGGGTACGGTTTATTTAAACCAAATAAATGTTTTCTTTGAGCATAAATTTGTTTTAACAAACTTTGTGTTCTGTTATACATCGTGCAAATTACTATTCTTGTTGGTTTTTAATGTATGTATAACGAATAGTATTTTTGTTCAAACATAATTGGCTGTCAAATCTCCGTGAAAACTGTTACTTTTTATTTTTATTAAGTTTTGACATGGATTTAGACAAGTTTTGACGTCTTAGCTATGGAGGATCTTGGAAATCCGTCAGACTAAAATTTGAAACGGAAGTAACATCAAATGGTTAGTGACACAAAATGACTATGAGGTCAGCTGTTTAGAGGAACTAAAAACGTTGCATTTAACAATCTATTGCACCCTTGATCTTAGCTATTTTCCAAAAGGAAGTAAATACATTTTTCAGACCTTCCATATCGTTATCAACTAATATGATTTAGAAACCGTATAAAGATTTATTCTCGTTATATTTTGAATTATATGGACTGTCACAGTGTTGGGAGTTCTGTGATATGTTCGTCGTGGAGGCCAAGGACCGTCCTCGCGGTGTGGACACTGGACAGCTCTTGGCCTGCATAGCTGCATCGACGACCATTGTGGTACGTCCGTTTTATATGGACTGTCACAGTGTTGGGAGTTCTGTGATATGTTCGTCGTGGAGGCCAAGGACCGTCCTCGCGGTGTGGACACTGGACAGCTCTTAGCCTGCATCGACGACCATTGTGGTACGTCCGTTTTATATGGACTGCCACAGTGTTGGGAGTTCTGTGATATTGTTTCGTCCGTAGGAGGCCAAGGAACCGTCCTCGCGGTGTGTGGACACTGGACAGCTCTTGGCCTGTCCGATAGCTGCATCGACGAACCATTGTGGTACGTTCCGTTTTATATGGATACTGTCACAGTGTTGGGAGTTCTGTGATATGTTCGTCGTGGAGGCCAAGGACCGTCCTCGCGGTGTGGACACTGGACAGCTCTTGGCCTGCATAGCTGCATCGACGACCATTGTGGTACGTCCGTTTTATATGGACTGTCACAGTGTTGGGAGTTCTGTGATATGTTCGTCGTGGAGGCCAAGGACCGTCCTCGCGGTGTGGACACTGGACAGCTCTTGGCCTGCATAGCTGCATCGACGACCATTGTGGTACGTCCGTTTTATATGGACTGTCACAGTGTTGGGAGTTCTGTGATATGTTCGTCGTGGAGGCCAAGGACCGTCCTCGCGGTGTGGACACTGGACAGCTCTTGGCCTGCATAGCTGCATCGACGACCATTGTGGTACGTCCGTTTTATATGGACTGCCACAGTGTTGGGAGTTCTGTGATATGTTCGTCGTGGAGGCCAAGGACCGTCCTCGCGGTGTGGACACTGGACAGCTCTTGGCCTGCATAGCTGCATCGACGACCATTGTGGTACGTCCGTTTTATATGGACTGCCACAGTGTTGGGAGTTCTGTGATATGTTCGTCGTGGAGGCCAAGGACCGTCCTCGCGGTGTGGACACTGGACAGCTCTTGGCCTGCATAGCTGCATCGACGACCATTGTGGTACGTCCGTTTTATATGGACTGTCACAGTGTTGGGAGTTCTGTGATATGTTCGTCGTGGAGGCCAAGGACCGTCCTCGCGGTGTGGACACTGGACAGCTCTTGGCCTGCATAGCTGCATCGACGACCATTGTGGTACGTCCGTTTTATATGGACTGTCACAGTGTTGGGAGTTCTGTGATATGTTCGTCGTGGAGGCCAAGGACCGTCCTCGCGGTGTGGACACTGGACAGCTCTTGGCCTGCATAGCTGCATCGACGACCATTGTGGTACGTCCGTTTTATATGGACTGTCACAGTGTTGGGAGTTCTGTGATATGTTCGTCGTGGAGGCCAAGGACCGTCCTCGCGGTGTGGACACTGGACAGCTCTTGGCCTGCATAGCTGCATCGACGACCATTGTGGTACGTCCGTTTTATATGGACTGTCACAGTGTTGGGAGTTCTGTGATATGTTCGTCGTGGAGGCCAAGGACCGTCCTCGCGGTGTGGACACTGGACAGCTCTTGGCCTGCATAGCTGCATCGACGACCATTGTGGTACGTCCGTTTTATATGGACTGTCACAGTGTTGGGAGTTCTGTGATATGTTCGTCGTGGAGGCCAAGGACCGTCCTCGCGGTGTGGACACTGGACAGCTCTTGGCCTGCATAGCTGCATCGACGACCATTGTGGTACGTCCGTTTTATATGGACTGTCACAGTGTTGGGAGTTCTGTGATATGTTCGTCGTGGAGGCCAAGGACCGTCCTCGCGGTGTGGACACTGGACAGCTCTTGGCCTGCATAGCTGCATCGACGACCATTGTGGTACGTCCGTTTTATATGGACTGTCACAGTGTTGGGAGTTCTGTGATATGTTCGTCGTGGAGGCCAAGGACCGTCCTCGCGGTGTGGACACTGGACAGCTCTTGGCCTGCATAGCTGCATCGACGACCATTGTGGTACGTTCATTGTACGGTACGTTTTATTGATATTATATATGATATATTATATATTTTTATATCTATATAATATAAAATATATCATATTATGATATATTTTATTGATTTATTGTACGTTTTAATCGTGATCCAATCTTTTTAGCCTCAGTGCGATATGCAGTGCAGATGTTTTCCGAAACCTATTGTCAATTAAGTGAATTTATTACTGTTAAAAAACTTGTCTACCATTTAAAATACGTAGATAGACACAATAATATATCATGTTGTTAGATATAAAATTCTAGAGTTTAGTTTGCATAATGTGCAGCATAGCTATTTGCAAACTTACATTTTATTTTTAATTCATAAACACCCTTCGTGTTAAAAGGAAAGTGATGTTACCAGGTGTAGTGCTAGTGTCAGGATACATACAAAAGCTTTTAGAGACGATTGAGATACACACACGATGTACGTATCTTTTTTTAATATGGATACTTGTACCGTACTTTGATATATTATTCATCAAATAAACTTTCTTTTTGAATGTTGACGACTCTTAAAAACTCTTTAAAAGAGCTTTATTCTTTACTACCGGCTTACAGCAATACTTTTGACCCAAAATTTTATAATACGCTGATTTTTTTAAAGTTCATGCAATATAAATGGTTGTATTACAATAAGCCTTTGTTAAAAATAGCTCTTTTATTTGAAATTATTAGTTTCTATCTCTGATATAAATTAGGAAAACTCATAGCAACACCAATACCATATAAGTAACTACCAGTTTAATCAGTTCTACTGAACTACTTTGAACTTATGATTATAATACTAACTGAAGTTTTATAAATTGGTACACTTTCCAACTTCCCAGCTTACAACTTCAATGATCGGATCTAAAGGTTGACGTGGAATAAGTAGTCAGTTTAAAGAGGAACTTGTACTATGAGGAGACTTCCCTGCTTCGGCAGTCAAGGAGGGGAAGATTAATAACCCAGAGCACTTTGTCGGTCCATCCAACAGCTGACAGAACAGGTTCAGGAGGATGGCTGGATACTTATAACAAGATACTTATAACAATATACTTATACCCGTTAGGTAAAAATAACTATTAAAGCCAGCTACGTGAAATGTAAATAGTGTCTTATAGAATATCAACAAACAAGGTCCATTTGTTCCTCATGAATCAATAGCGCTATTTAATAACTTTATCCAAATGTAATGTATTCAATGTTAATTCTGTATATAAATGTCAAAGCCCCCCCCACCCACTCATCACTAGTCCTCCCACATCCCGACATTGGATATAAATATTTATAAATATTATAATATTAATTATTTATGTATTTATAAAGAGATGAAACTTTGGATATACGGTTTATTCTTTAGACCAAACATAGGAAAGCCTGATAGGTTTTTAATCGATTTCCCCATAAATTGTAACACTACACATCTTTAAGGTTACCATATTAATCTTGTATCTTATATTTATCAGATAATGTGGTAAGAGCACGTAGAAGAAATGTTGATAACAGAGAAGTATTTAATCATATTTTACTGAATAGTAAAATTAGCTATTACTTAATTTGGCTGTTGATTGTGTAGTTAGTTACCTCTCGTCAATGAAATAGAAAACATTCGTTTATAAATAAAAGTGCATGGAAATATCGGCCCAGTAGAATGAGAGGTAAATGTAAATTACCCGTACGCCTACTCCATGTTGGAGCGCGTGCTACATATATAGGTTAGCATTGAATGTAGGCTGTGATCAATGTCGTAGCAACATTTTAAAACATTTAGGACCAATTTAAATTTTAAGTTTAATATAATAAAGGACCGCTCTCCCCCAGCCACAGGACGTTAAATTGGTTACAAACATTCCTAGCACTAGTGTTATTTTCTATCCTCCTTTAACTTCCGTTTACTTTGCATTAGTAATGCGGTAAAGCGTAATAAACCCATACTGTTTAACCTCTGCAAAATTTGTTCTCCACTTTTCAAACGCAATACATATTTAATAGGTATTCTTAGCAATGACTATTACATTGCATTTGTGGATCTTTGCCGCGCTTAAACCATCGTTTCGCATGTTAAAGATTCTATATTATTTATAAACTGTACTATTTTAATTTCAATTCATCTCTTGTGTACTGTATGGTATTAAATTTACTGTCACGAAATTATATAAACACTTTTTTCAAAGAGTTTTAGACCAGGACATCATATTAAATTTCATAAAAATAAAGTGCAAAGTAATTTAAAATGTCTAAATAGTTTGTATCTGCTCGTATTTCCCGGTGTTAGGATATGGATGAAATATTAACCCTCTTTACATTATTTTAAGTATATATTATGTATGGTATGACTATAAAGTTTATAAATCAGTAAAATATAAGTAAACTATAATAATTAATATGTTAAAAATGGATAAGTTAATCCTAAGGTATACATTTCTAACACTAATCAATAAATATTTCGTCTGGCAACAGTATCGGCTGTTCGATGCGTCGAATCTATAACTTACGAATGCAAAAATAACTTTATTCTAACATGATTCACAAGTTGTTAAACTATATAGGAAACTAACCATACAGTAAATATGTAGAGAGTTTTAAATTTATTGTATCGTTTATATTTTGAAAGTTAAACTTTTAGCCGTCATAACCATTTTAAATATTCTTGAAATTGAATCTGAAAATGACTTCGTTAGTTTTTACTAAAATTATATTTTTAATTAGTACAAACGTTTGTAAGATTCACCATTCACTAATTGTCTTGTGTAATGGCAGGAAAGAGTACAAGAATTTGAATGCTATGCCATCAAGCTGTATACTATATGTATGTTAATCTTAAAATAATATTTGAAGTATTAGTCTCAAAATGACCAGTGTAAGCTACGGCGTAGAATTTAAACAAATGTTTTAAGGTATTACAGATCCATACGGTGGAGTTACTACCTTTGACTATACATTATTAATGTATGTATATATTAATGTATATTAATGTATATATTATAATAACGTATAATGTGTATATTAATGTACTTGATGATGTATAGTCAAAGTTACTACAGGTATATATTTGGTTTATATATATGGACCACGTTTTCTGGATCTATGGACCCAAAATGTAAAAATGGCAATGGTCCGTGGTCCCTACAGCAATAGCTTATAGCTACGGGCTACGTTTAGGGCAATTCACTAAAGAGATGGGAGTTTCCTTGTATTTACAACAGTACTTGGTGACTGAGCTTTGCTCGGATAGAATAAGGCATGTATTATACAAGTTAATTAGCAAAGTTAAAACACGTTTATTACTCAATGAAAACATAAATGTGGTACAAATAAAGCCGATTTCATATACTTTAAGTAATATAGCATAAACACTGAACAAAAATTTACTCCTTGGGTGGGGATCGATCTCATAACCTCCGGCACGTGAAACCTGAGTGCTACCCACTGGGCTACGGCATCAGCCAAGTTCGGGTCGTCATTTAAGGGGTTTTAGCCAACCTTAATTGTTTTAGCTGATCTTATACTGTATTTTATTATCCATATAGTTATTATTAGCCTGTGATCAACTGATTCTGTAAGAAAAGGAATGATGATTGAAAAGCAAAAGAGAAATTGAATTCACACCAGTTAATTGGTTTGTTACAGTGTTAAAATATAATAAATACGTTTTCTAGAAAAACACGAAAGATTTTGGAAATACCTTTCTCTGCTCTTATTTCGCACAGTTATGTTACTCTTCAGTTTTTAAAAATTGTTTGGTAATTTGATAATTTTTCACTTATTCCTCTTTTCACATATTGTATTCATTTATACCTCTATTTTATTTAAACCTCTATTCACATATTGTTCACCACCATCTTCAATCAACAACTGCCAACTGTTATAAACAGATGTTTTGATTTGTATTGTTTACATTTGAGTACCTGGTGACCGAGCTTTGCTCGTATAGAATAAGACATGTATTATGAAAATTAATTAGAAAAATTAAAACACATTTATCACTCAATGAAAACATTTATGTGTTTTAAATAAAACCGATTTAATACACCATAGTTAATAAAGCACTGAACAAAAAGCTTCGCACAAGGTGGGGTTGGAACTCGCGTCCTCCAGTTCTTGAGGCCGACACGCTACCACTCGGCTACGGCGTCTGTCAAATAAGCAAAGCCGTTTAACGTCTTTTAGCTAAAGCCGATCATTTACTGTTTAATTATCCATCCAGTTATTATTAGCCTGTGATCAACTGATTTTGTTATAAACGGAATGAGGATTGAAAATCAAAAGAGAAATTTAATTTACATCAATTAATTGGTTTGTTATAGTGGCTTCAAGAAATACAACGAATACGTTTTCTATCAAAACACGGAAGATTTTGGAAATACTTTTTTCTGCTTTTATTTCGCACAGTTATGTTACCCTTAATTTTTTTACAAATTGTTTAGTAAACTGATAATTTTGCATTTATTACATACATAAAATAAATACAGTATATTTATGCATAACCTCTATATTGTTCCCCGCCGTCTTCAATCAAGAACTTTTAAACGGTTATAAACAGATGTTTTGGTTTGTATTGTTTACATTTGATTATTCATAAGCGTAATGTTAAATTTTTAGATTTTAAACTTAATATTACAAGAAAACACGAATTTTCCTGGACATAATACCTATCTAATTAGATAGATCTAGTGTGCAAATATATATATACAAACCTTGCTCATATTATAGTATTGGATTAAGACTCGGGTCATTTTAAAATATAAAATTTCAATTATGTTTGTTTTTAAATGCCAATATTTGTTCTTGATAAACATTATGATATGTATTGGCATATCGGTTTTTTATTTCATGTAGCTCATTAGCTCAAATGAATCCATGCAACCCATACATTGAGCGAAAACCATTTAATCATTCCTTCTGCTGCGCCTGAAAGTAAAAAAAACTAACTTCGTTGAATATATTGTAGAACTATTTATAAAATATCAAATAACAGTCAATAACTGATCACTGTCTCCTCGCGATGCTCTCACCTCATGTTATTCCCCCCTTATAATATATTATTTGTTAAGATGACATAAATTGAAATCAAACCAACTATAAATAAAAAACCTTGCAGTATAGCTTTATCACTCCACACAGTTTTGTATAAAGGCTGTAATGGGACATAAATGGCTGAGTGAGAGCATACGGTTATTACTATAGTCCCCACGGCCCACGGGCTGCACCTTCGTAAAACAATGGCATTGGATGTTCATTGGCAAACCCAACACTGCGGTTAGAGGACAATTGCCCTCTAGTTATACATGTTTTAATGGTGTACATTGATACACTTTTCACGTCATGGTTTGACAGGAATAAAGGGAACATTTTTGAGACGGTTAAATTACTCCAACACGATGAAATAGTATCTGTGTTTAAAGTCAAATGTACTTATTTCCATCCAAAATTAAAATTTCAAACTGTTATTTTCTTTAAAAATATTTAAATTATTAGATATGCGTATAGTTTCTTCTCTCAAAGTGTCAGCAAGAATCTTTCCTTTGTGTACTATAAAATATATTACATGATTTTAAGTGTGAAATGTTTGATTTTGAATACTTTACAGTATTCTTTATATTTTATGATAAACTCAATCAGTTCAATTAGACATATTTTTCTCCCTGAAGGTAAAAGTTATACATTTAACTAAACTATTCCTGAAAAGTTATAAAAATTATATTTAAAATGCATTGTTAAAAAAATATTCACTCAATTTGTGTATACATTTCTAAATAAACGGACACACACACACACGGACGAACAGACATCACGTCGAATCCCACTTTTTTGGATTCAGGGGATTCAAAATGGATATATCCACTCTCAACCCAAATTCGAAAATTGTGACATAAGCAATACTTTCTCCATTTACTATGTATAATGGGAGAAAGTAAAAATAGCTATGAATTAAGTTTTTTTGTTGTTGTATTCCCAATAAGAAATAAACGGTACCAGTGGACTGACACATACTTTCTCCCTTCAGTAAATTTAAAAAAGACAATATGTAATAAAACTGACATGTTCTACAAAGTTAATCTAAATATCATTTAATAATTTATTGTTTCAAAAATTATGATCCAATTTCTAAAAATAAAAACAAGAGATACAAAGTTAAATTAATTGTTCAAATTGTATGGGGGAATCCCCCCCCCAGGTAATACCAAGCTTTTTTGAGCTGGTTTTGTTCGGTGATTTGACCTTAAGTTTCATGGAAAACGGTTGGAAAATCAGGAAGAAATTGATTTTTTAATATTCTGCATAAGAATAACATTGGGCGCTTTCAGACAACGTACTGCGTTTATCGTGAACTGTAAATTTAAGTTTTCTCTGGAACCGGTAGTCGTAGACAAATAATTCAACATACTAATTTGTTTAGTTTTTTAAGCTGGTTTCAATGGCACCAGTCAAGTTGTACTTTACTTTTGTTCTTTTCGCTGAAAATTTAAAAATTTGATTTTTTTTATATTTAAAAGCCCATAACTTTTGAACCGTCATTTTTACACACATGCTGGTGGTGCCAAATTATTTAGTGCTCTGTGCACTACAAACTATCAAATTTATCAAAATCGTTAGAGCCATTTTTGAGAAAATTGGAGTTTTCACGTTTTTTAAGGGTTTTTAGGGGTGAACTACCCTTAAAAATCTAAAATTAAAAAAATTAAAAAGACACCTGGAGATACGGTGACTATACATATACATGCCAAATTTCATCTAAAACGGACCAACAGGGTAGGCTGTGGCACTGTACACATCCAGACACACACACACACACACACACACACACAGAGAGAGAGAGAGAGAGAGAGAGAGAGAGAGAGAGAGAGAGAGAGAGAGAGAGAGAGAGAGAGAGAGAGAGAGAGAGAGAGAGAGAGAGAGAGAGAGAGAGAGAGAGAGAGAGACGGACGGACAGACATCACGTCAAAACCCACTTTTTTGGATTCAGGGGACCCTAAAACGGATATATCCATCCTCAACTCAAATTCAAAAATTTTGACGAAAACAATACTTTCTCCCATATACTATGTATAAAGGGAGAAAGTAAAAGGTAGTCCCCATTAGACAATGCACATTGTTTAAATTTTTACATTTTTACATTGCAGACATGCAAGTGGTGACAAATTATTTGAAGATAAACGTGATCGCACGTAGCACGTTGGCGTGAGGAAAGCGAATTTCACAGAACTTATTTCCATCATGGTATTCGAATAGTATTGAGTATGCAGGTTTGCTGCAGGTATGCAGTATGGGTTGGTTTACATGATTTACATGATTTATGATGGTTTACATGATGTATATAAAGGCTGTCAACTAAAAGAAACACATACCAAATATTTGAAATAATGTTGATAATTAAGCGAGTTATACAAATTTATCTATATTCCAACCCCAACCCCCAGTGTAGACAATGTAGTCCGATTGCGTTACCCAATCAACTCGTCCAAGATATTACAGAAAGGAACAACTCCACCAAATTTCATAATTAAATTATGTATTATATATTATTATTATTATTATTATTTTATTATTTATTTAATTATTATTATTATATATTATTATTATTATTATTATACTATTATTATATATTATTAAATTAAATTAATTCATAATTAAATTATTAATTAAATTAAATTTAAATAATTATATTAATTTAATTAAATTAAATTCATTTGTGGCCGTTATTGTGAGCACATACACACACACACACAAAACGAACGTCTATCAAGGCCTTGAGCTTAACTCACCATACAAGTTATGTGAATAGCTCACTTTAACCATACGAAATTCGCTAAACACTAAAGAAGTGTTTTGGATTTCTGGGAGATAAATATTTTGATGTTTGACTACATTGAATGAAACAATAGAAAAAGTGACAATAAAATAACAAAACATAAGCGGACGACACGCAATTTCCTTTAGAAATACATTATATACTTCATAGAAGAATGCTATTTAAAGATTCATGTCACAACTAAACCGGGTAACGATGAATCCAAAATTTCCTGGAGTTTTAGGAAATGTTAGTGGTAAGTATTGTTGCTTCATATTTATAACCAAGCACATCAAGATTAGTAATACACATCATCTGTAGTTATTTAAATAAATTATTTAATTGGACATTTCAGTATTCATTTAGAATTAGGACTTTAATTAGATTTAATTTTTCCAGGAATTTCACTCGCTACTAGATCGTGTAGCTCGTCTAATTTCTGGACAATCTCGTCTCTTGCCTGATCCTCCATAGTTTTTTTTAAATCTTCCGAGAGCAGATGATCCATGTTGAGGTGTTTCTCTTGCTCCCAGGAATGCTTCTTCTGGTCACCTCGGTTCAATGCTAAACACTCCTCGCCATCTTTGCCTTCGGATTTCGGCTGAGGTGAACTGAAGTAATTGATCGCATACACAATGCACACCCAGACCAGCAGGAAAGCTAGGCAACACGTGATGTAGAGTCCCAGGCTCATGGTGTCACATGCCCATGATGTGTTTTCGTCAACCTGAGTCTCGGCTCCTCCGCTGCCGACCACTGATCGTCCACTGTCGTCTGATACAATCGAGATCATGTTATAAAAATGTAACTTAAATTTTATACTTGTACGTTTACGTGTAATTTAACATTGGAGCGTTACGGTTAGTTGTAATTGTTTCGAATCCATGGTAACTGATTTCTTTAGTTGAACTTTAATTCAGTTCGTTGCGTTTTATATAATTTTTTTCTATAATTTTTATAATTTCACTTAATTTATTGTCTCACTCTACCGTGGTATTAAAGTATGAGAAGAACGTAAGTGACGTAATAAAAGTGCAGAATGCGTCATTGTTGCCAACATGAAGGGTGAGGTCAGCTACTCGGCAAATTAGCACAAGAGAGCAACGGTGACTATTAAATCAATTAATCGATTAGTAGTAAATAACTCTATTTGCATTACAAAATTGATTAAATTTAATAATCAATGGTTAGAATAAATACATAAGCCTTGTAACGTGGAACATTAAGTAGACATCTCAATCATAGGCTATATCGCGTGATGTGAGTTTCCTGGACGCCAAGGGCTATAGGTACTTGGGTTATTGACATTTTGGTGCCTAGCACTAGATGTGCTAGGCACCATAATCGATCACAGGATTTAGATACCAACGGCGAGATTCTGCATTTGTAATTCACCTGGGCGAATCATAGGAGAATATTTTCTGACCGATTTTGTTATATATTACTAGCCAAAGTACCCGTTCTTCGCACGGGTAAAAAAGGCTGAGAGGTGTAGGCTCTACAGATACATTTAAGTTATTGATAATTAATTCTTTATTGTTTACAAAATGACAAAACACGTGTCTAAGTATATATCTAAACATGACAAAGTAACATATGTCAAATATTGGGAGAGGATAAGCATTAACGTAATAGAGGCAGGCATCGGGAGAAAATTAAAAATCTACCATTCCACTATTTCGAACTAATCTATAATATTATAAAGAAGAGGTGGTTTCTGTATGTTTGTGGGTTTGTTGTGGCAAATAAATGCGAAAAATACTGAACCGACCGGTTTGAAATTACACAAAGGTAAAATTTCTTAAACTCATGCAACACATAGGCATACTCATTTCCTTAAAATCCTCTGGGGCTACGCCCTGTGAACGTCCTAAGTTTCAATGTTTACATTTTTAGAGAATGAAAACATAAGATTACTTGAATGTCAACAGCTGTGAATACTAAAATTTGACAGTTCGAGAAGAAGGAGGAGAAGAAGAAATAGCTGCCGTGACCGTCCTAGGTTTCAATGTTTACATTTTCTAATGACAACATCCGTTTGCACTATATTTTGATAGTTCGGGAGGAAGAAGAAATAGAGTTGATTTTTCAGATAAACTGCTGGATCGAAATTAGTGAATTATTTGAAATAGCGGAATGGTAGATTTTAAGTTTTTTCCGACGACTGTCTCTATTACATTAATCCTTATCCTCTCCCAATATTTGACATATGTTACTTTGAAATGTTGTAGACACTCCTTTTTTGTCATTTTGTAAACAATGAAGAATTAATTAACAATACCTTAAATGTATCAGTAGAGCCTACACCTTTCAGCCTTTTTAGCCCGTGCGAAGAACGGGTACTTTGGCTAGTAATTCACTAATTTCGATCCAGCAGTTTATGTGTAAAAATTAACTTTATTTCTTTTTCTTCCCGAACTGTCAAAATGTAAAGTAAAGGGATGTTGACATTAAAAACTGTAAACATTGAATCCCAGGGTATATACAGCAACCATGTTCCTCTGCTTCTCGAACTGTCAAATTTTAGTGTTCACAGCTGTTGACATTCAAGTAATTTTATGTTTTCATTTTCTAGAAATGTAAACATTGAAACTTAGGACATTCACAGGGCGTAGCCCGAGAGGATTTTAAGGAAATGATTATGCCTATGTGTTGCATGAATTTATGATCTGTCTTTGTGTAAAATTTCAAACTGTTTGGTTCAGTATTTTTTCGTTCACTTGCCACAACAAACCCACAAACACACAAACCCACAAACAAACATACAGAAACCACCTCTTCTTTATAATATTATAGATTAGAAATTTAAATGTTAAAGGGATTTTCATTAGAAGTGTATGTGTATAGTGTAGCACTTTATTTTTATGAAATTTAATACCTGGTGACCGAGCTATGCTAGGATAGAATGAGACATGATTTAAAAGTTACAAGTTAATTCGCAAAATCAAAACACAGTTATTACTTATTGAAAACATTTATGTGGTTCAAATAAAAGCGATTTTATACACCTTTATTAATATATCAAAAACACTTTTTATTAACTTGCATAAACACTGAACAAAAATGTAGTGCTCGATATAGGGATCGATCTCACAATGCCAACTTGATTTTCCTCAGTAGCTAGGCCTAGCCACTGAGGATGACAACATGACGCCGCGGTCGACGTCGAAAAATTAACTTGACATTGTTGACACCAGCTACGTTTGAAGATCGATCTCACATGCTTAGGCACACGAATCCTGCGTTTACACTGAGCTGTGGCGTCTGCCAAGTTTGTGACATCGTAAGATCTTTTAGCTAACCTCAATCGTTTTAGCTGATCATATACTGTTATATATTTAATCATCCATACAGTTATTACTAGCCTGTTATTAACTAATTTTGTTAGAAACGGAATGTGGACCGAAAAGCCAAAGAGAAATTTTTTTTACACCAATTGGTTGTGTGCAAATATATATATATATATATATATATATATATATATATATATATATCAAATACCTTGCTCGTAGTATTGGATGGGTTGGATTGGATACTGAAACATAACGCAGTGTTAGACGTAACTTAGACTATAAGTTCAAATTTTGCTATCCGGTAAAACTTCAAATATTCAAGATAATATTAAAAATCCAGAAATGTTTGATGCCAAAGCCTGACTGATGGACTGTTTATACTTATCACTACAAAAAACTAACTCCGCTGACTACAGAGATGAGATAACTTAACCGTTTGGATTTAAGTAATTGGAAAAATGCAATAGATTAGCAAATAAAAAGAGAAACGACCTTTAAAAACCTACATAGCATGTGCTCAAACACATTTCTATTATATAAATCGTTAAAAATCATCCTATATATAAATGATATTATTATTTATTTAAATATAATCAATTCTTTAACGCAACCTTAGCCTGGTTGCCGGCTATTGACACTGGTTGATTGGGTTCTGCAGAAGGCTTTGAAGCTCATCTTCGTCCATATTTAACTTAGCCTTGTTTTTGTTGCTCTGAGAGTGGTTATAAATACAGATATTTCAGCTCTGGCATTTACACTACTGACCACTGAGTACTGAGTACATCAGATGTGAATGTTAACGTTATTATAAAACCGTTCGTTACAGCAATCTTTAATTCTCCGAACTACAACAAATTCAATTGGGAAATATAAAATAATTGCCCAATAAAAAATCTACAGCTTATATAACATTTCAATGAATATTTCATAAAAATTAAAGGAATATGGGCAGAGTTGAAGAATGAGGGGAATGGCCCTCCATCGTGTAGGATATAGATATTTTTCAGATGACTACTCCTAATAGTTTATATACTTTTATCAATGGAATTATGTTTATTTCTAAAAATTAAATTATTTTTGAAATATGAAGATTAAATTTATTATTTATCCTATTATTAATTAATATATTAAAGGGTCTAGAAAAATGGTACCTAAACGTTAAAAAACCGTTTCGGAAAACCTCATTTTAGTCGAGAGTAGAATAACATTTTAGAAAAACCTATGTTGGAAACCTAGCTTCAAATAGAAATATATCTTTTTGCTGAATATGTAATCTAGCAACAAGACACCCAGTGTTACCACTCAACTAAATTAACCTACCAACGTAAAACGGTAGGCATATATGTAATAATGTATGTTAGATACCTGAGCTAACCAGACCATTCTGAGTCAAATCTGATGAAAAGTACCCTACAATTAGTATTATTTTTTACGATAGTAAACCATTTGTAAATATATTAAAAGTATAATATCCTCGTATCCTGAACCAGGAAAATACGAGACATTCTTTATTGAAATAAATTTTTCATATATTTTTTTATGAAATTGAATAAATAAATTTTTTATCAAACTACTGGGCATCTCCCCTTAATAGATTGGTAAATAAGAAATGAGAGAGGCTCTACCCTATACAGGTGGGAGTGAGTTAAATTTCCAAAACAATTACAGCGTTAGTCACTTGTTTGAAGGTGAATAATTGTTACTAATTAAAGTTTTTACTTTTGTACGAACAAAATGTTTAACTACACCATAGGGCCAAGGCTTGCTAAAGGGAGGTTAGCTTTGCACTATCATATCCTTCATATGCACTATTATTATTAATGCACTACGTATATCAGACATAATTTATTAATTCTAAATACCTTCCTAATTATGACTCTACTATTACCTCCTTATAACATTTTACTGATTATGTATATCGGTCAATTATTCTACAATTAGCAATAACAAGCAAAAATGACATTGATGCTCTGCCATAGTTCTACAATGTCATAAAACAACAATTTCGATTCAGACATGTTACAGGAAGTGAAGTTTCAAAAATCTTAAATTCATTCCAAAATAAAGTTTCAATAGGATTCGATGAGGTACCAATGACGGTAATAAAATATCCCGCTTAGCTTCTTTAAAAGCCCTTGATTCAGTTGATAAATTCTTCTTTTATCAGTTGTATTTTTCCTTCTAAACTCTAAATTGCCAAAATCATTCCGCTTTACAAAAAAAAGAGATTCACAGGATCTTTATAACTACAGTCAATTATCTTTACTACCCACCTTTTCCAAAATCTATGAAAGAGCAGCTTACAATGAACTAGTTAATTACCTTGAAACCAACGATAAGCATGATCAGGGATAACATGGCTTTAGACCAAACAATTAGTAATAACTGCCTGCATTGATTTGATCAATTCCGTAATAAATTCTGTTGATAAAGTTGGGTTTGATAAACAGTAGGAATATTCTTAGACCTTAGCTGAGCGTTTGATAGTGTTTCCCATAATCTTCTATTGGATAAACGCAAAAGCCCGGGGGTCATTGGCGACTCTTTGAATTGGCTCCGTTCGTATTTAATTGATAGGAAACACTAGGTTGAAATAAAAAAAATATATCAAAAATCATATTGCTTCTAGCAAATCAGCGTACACCATGCTGAATCTGAGTAGCTTCTTAGGGCTCGATACTTGCTACATTATTATTTCTATGTTATATCACAAGGTAGGCCTCTTTCTTTTCCCAATAGCTCTTCCACAAATCTTTGTCTTTATGCCGATAACGCTAGTTTAAAGATCTTTTAAAAAGTAAATACTTTAGAACTTGGAAAATAATATCAATCAAAGTATATAGATGTATACAAATTTTTGAATATTTACAACCTTGGTAAATACAAGTAAGAGACTAATTTCATTACATTTAAAGGATATAAGATTAAAACTTCCACTGATCCTTTGGGAAATTCGCTAAAAAGACAGCTCTTTAAGGTTTCAATTCAAGAAAAGTATTCCTTAAATAGAATGTCAAAATTTTGTTATGTTGATATATTGAAGACTCTTTATTTTTCTTTTGTAGATTCCTCAATAAATTTCGATTTGATGTATAAGGCGGCAAATCCAAACAAAATTTGTATAGAATTCTCATTCTTCAAGAAAAGCTATCCACACCTTGCTCAATCTGAAATTTGATATTTCTGTCCGTCAATATTTTACCGACCTAGGCATAATGACTGTTTACAGTCGTTATGTTTTCCATATAATTCTTTATGTAAAAAGACTCATTTTATTTGAATAATTGAATTCCTAGGCTGGGTGAACCATAAATATATGACAAGAAACCGAAGTAGAATCGACATTGACTCTCACAAGCTAGAATTTTTAAATAAAAAACATCTTGTGCAGGTACAAGTGTTTCGTTAAAGCTACCTATGGATTTACGTACCATCGATAATTTAAAGATTTTTAGAAGTAAATTGAAAATGTATTTGATTAGAAAGGCTCTTTATAATTTCACTGAACTGTAATAAAAACCATTTATTTTCATTTAAAAGCTAAAATATTAGAATATTGTAGATTTAGTTTTTTAACACTTGTTTAGCGTGTATTATGCCAAGTGTGTTACTGCGAGTATTAAGGACACCATTCAATGTATACAATGTATATTTAATGAATAAATAGGTTTCAACTCAATCCAATACATTTCCAATGGCAATGGTATCGGCTGTTTGTTGCGTCTATTCAATCGTTTAAAATCAAAAAATTACCTTATTCTAACACGATTTACAAGTTATTAAACTATATATGAAACTAACTACACAGCTTATGTGTGGAGAATTCAAAATTGTATATCATTTTTTTATATTTTTACTGGCTGATCCGGTGAACTTCGTAACACCAAACAGTAAATACGTTAACATTAAGATTGGCAATGTTCTGAAACCGAATAGCATTACGGTTTCGTTGTGAAAGATTAGATATTCTGGTTCGCGGCATAGTTATTAAAATATAAATCAGGTGTTGATAAAACATTCAGGTTCTTGATATATGCATATAATCAAAATGCATCTTGTATTTTCCTCATAAGTTTATCATACACAATTAACTTTACAGGTAAGTGTTGCTTAGACCTTAGGTTAAATATAAAACTGAATATTCCTATAGCCTATTTGAAGCTGAGACGTATCCAAAAAATTAAAGATCTTTATATCGATCCAGCCGTTCTCGATTTATAATAGCTATGGTATTTATTAAAATATGACATTTAAGTAAACACGAAAAAAATAGGTGCATAAGCCCCCAAAACTGTTAAGTACCAGCCTGGCGAATAACATTCATTTTATACAGCACATATTTACTTTATTGTGTAAAATTAATTAATGATTCAGATGGCATTGGATAGTAAAGCATGCTTTATTGCTAATGGAAAGTGAACCAACAGCTGTAAAAATAAAATGTTTTGATTGTAGAAAATTTGAAAGCAAACTTATTCCCAATAAGGTTAACATTAGAAATTTTAAATACCATAAAATGGAAACTCCATATATGAAATTTCATTTTTTATAAGTCCAAATTGTTGTTGTGTTTAGTCTAGCTATTATAGATATAAGCTCAAATAAAATTATTACAATGAAAAATCAAGAGATGGACAGGAAATAACGACAAATTGTCCCCTATTTTATTTTGTTATAATATAAACTGAAAACACCATCCATCTATTTAAGTGACAATAAATTACATACTTAAGGAAGAGTCACCTATTTCGAGAAAAAATAAATATACTACTATAATACACTTAAATAATAAGGAATAAATCAACAGTTTGGGGCATATCGGTGGCAAGCCAATCACCAGGCGGCAAGGCGCTGAACGCAAAATGAATACTGCCAAAAGGAAATGTCGTCCAATATGAAGGCGTATCAGAGAACTCACGCACCGTGTTGGCGAATCTAAGTGTGAATATTGTTGTCGTGTCCCTATCCAGCTTGACTAGTGTTCAAATATATTCCAGCTAAGGTTTGTCCGACCCAGTGTTAGGAACCAAGATACTTTTTCTATGACAAAATATTGATCTGAAATCTGAAACGAATGAATTATAAGAAACATTTTTCTTAGCTTGATCATTAGGTGTCAATAGTTTTAAACTAAAAAAGTCCTAGTTTATCTGTTCCTCACAGCAGCAAACCTGCATACTCTTTCGCATTTTTATCTTATGGAGAATAGGCAAACTCCTTTATTTATGTCCAGATAATGATAAAACTTAGTATATGGTCAGAATAACTATAGTTTATGGTAAAAATGCCTACTGTCAGTGTTCCTCAAAGCAGCAAACCTGCATACTCTTTCACATGAAAATATTATCGAGAATAGGCAAATACTCTAATTTATCAACAGGTATTGATTGATCAATCTTGTTACATATTTGTGTTATTATTACCACATTATAGATTTGGAAATTCGCTGAGTACGCAGGTCTGCTGTGACGGGGATATTCTTTGTTTTAAATTCATCAAATTTTTTATTTATCTAAACGTTTTTACGTGAATTTTAAAAATTAAATGATTATAAATAAATAAAGGAATTATTTTGGAACAAACAAAATATTATCAGTAATAGTTTTTCAATTTAACGTTTAATCTAGGGTAATTAAGAGCAATAATGAATATATTAACTGTATCTTATTTTGCAAAAAAGTGAATCGAAAGAACACAAAAAATCACGTCATCGAAAAAACAATCGTCTGCAGACATTTGAAATGATTAATACAGACGGGACGTAAGGATAATTATCTAATTCATATAGGTTGGCATGACACCTTATTCATGACTGTGTTTTACAACATCTTGCGTGGAACAAACAGTTCGTAACTCATGAAACCTAATCAACCAATTTCATGTCATCAATATTCAATTCACCAACTCCCTAAGCTGTGTGAATTCTCAGAGCTTTATCTTGTCCATCGGACAAATGTCAAAGGCTATAAATAAAAATTTAAATACATATATATGACAAAATTAAAAGAACAAAAACAGATTGGGAAAAAATGGACGAAACAAAGGAAAGAAGAACACAGCACAGTAATGAAACAAATATGGCAAAGAAAGAACAAAGGAAACCGTAAAAAAGCTACTTAAAACTAAACAGGGGTACAAATGGAATGAAGAACAGAAGCAAAAACACAAA
Organism: Nephotettix cincticeps; assembly: GCA_023375725.1. Classification (NCBI taxonomy): domain Eukaryota; kingdom Metazoa; phylum Arthropoda; class Insecta; order Hemiptera; family Cicadellidae; genus Nephotettix; species Nephotettix cincticeps. The sequence continues at coordinate 95,337,729 of CM041791.1, read as the reverse complement.
GAAATAATGAAGAGGTTTTGGGAAGAACGGAAAAGAATGCAAAATCATGAGAAAATTTAAGTCAAACACTGTCCTAGTGGCAACAATGAAGATAATAATAATAATAAAAATAATATATATATATATATAAGGAATCAATCCTAGAAACCTAATTATAGAGCTAAAAAACAAATATAATATACAGTGAAACAAAAGTATAAAATAAAAATATTATTTTAACCAAACAAAATCTAAATACAAATACCGATTTCGAAGAAAATTCTGCTATTATTTGTATTACTGTATCTTGTTTGGGCCACCTTAGAGAATCTTCACAGTGTACATTCAGACAGACATAGTTAAATAATATTACATTTAACGTGTGAAAACACCGTTACTGAGTATCACGACTCAATTTGCTTACATTATATGTAGATTATTTTAATGCATTAAATTTCTGTGTATTCAAATGTATCTCGTAAAGTCTTGTAAAATATAGATACATTTTTCCAAAACTCCTCTACAAACCAATGGATGACTAGCTGCATTGTATCGGTCATACTATAATTTCAACGAGTATGGCGAGGTATTGGTAAATGATCTGTAGACGACAATAAACAGTCGGGCCATAGGCAACGTTAATGTATGTCCATCTTCAATACATAGCTAGTGTTTGCCTGGCTGGGTGCTGAATGGCAAATGAAATGCAAATTTGTTCTCGCCAACTACAAACAGTATGGAAATGGGCCTGAAACCCAATCAAGACGTTCCAGCAGCATCAATATTCAGTGGTTCTCACCCTTTTGTACGTGTAAGTGAATCCAGTTTCGATCGAAACAGTTTGTTGTCTTCACATTCCTAATTATAAGGCATTCTTTTCTCTTCTCTCCTTAACTCTTTATATCATATTGCCAACTAAAGTAACCAGTAGAAGGATCATATTTCTTCATTGGAGATAATACACCTTTACAACATTGTTTTACATAAAATCGTGATGGAAAATGTCCGCAATAAAAATCTAAATAACACCATCTGGATTAGTTAGAAACTGGGATAGAGAGTTCAGAACCGACTTGTTTTCCCCTCGAGAATATGATGGGAATCAAATCTTGGTCAAGAGTTATTGTTCAAAGTAGTCAATTTTGGAGCTAAAATGATCTCACCATTCATTTACAATCATACCAAAAAGCCACAACGTTCACCACCAACCCTGTTTTATTCTTAACAAATACATCATAAGCTTTATTGAAAACATATTCATTAAAATTAATTAAAATGAGTTTTTATCTAGAGTAAGACTGTATATCAACCAATCAATCTGTAAAGCTGCATTAATTTAAAATGCAATCAGCATAACTATTTTAAAATGTTTTACAACATTTTTGTTTGATAGAACAATATTTAAAAAAACTGTTTTTGTAATTCTTTTTTGATATGACAGAAGTGTCCAAGGTTCTTCATACAAATAATTTAAATGATCTAGACTGTTACAAATGTTTTAAAAGACTTATAGAATATGATCGGAATCAAATCTTGGTCAAGAGTTATTGTTTAAAGCCAATTTCAATACGAAAAAAGTACTTAACGTTCATTCAAAATCATAGTTATCATATAAAGAGTGATAAAGTTCAAATTTTCTATATTATGAGTACGATGCTTTTTGGTTTGAATGAAATTCTTTTCTTAGATCAGTAATTTAAAATTTAAAAGAAATATTTTGTAATTTTAGAAATGTTGAATGCAGCAGATTATTTCATCTACCCTAAATCATGTTGGGGGTTCGTGTCAGTTTAAATGACGTACCAAATCACTGAGTATTGAGGGTGTTTGATTTCAACTGACTGATCTGACCTATGGTGTTCCAGAGCCTTTCTAATGTTTCTAATCAATATTAATAACTTGCCTTATAACATTATATGTAAGTCAATCTTGTACCTCTCTCAGTGTAACTAACGACACTGTAGAACATAACAATTTAGTTAATAATACATTATATTAGATTATTGAAATGGCAACCTAGCCAGGTAGGTATTTTAAGCCAAGCATGAATGAGAAATGAGTGTAGGATGATTGTGGCGAGATCCTGTAGTCTTGTTACTGACTAAGGCTGAGATGTTACTTAGAAGTACTGTTACTTGATAGCCCAACAGCCGATGACAACTAAGGGACCTACAGTTTAACGTGTAATCCGAACCATGGCCCCTGAATTACAAATTGGTCTAATCATGAGGATGGTCTTTGTGGATTAACGTAGTTTAAATAGTTCATCTTTACAATCTCTGACACGCCAGATATTTTTATTTTTATTGATTCAGACTAGTAAGTAATATGAATATTACTAGCTAAACAAATTTAATTTGTGTTTAACTATGTGATTAAATGTGTGTGTGTGTGTGTGTGTGTCATCATATGGTGCATTTAAACAATACCACAAAAATGTTGTGGTACAACAATTTTAGTTTGGTGACAGTGTATGTAGTATTATCGAAACACCGTCAGCTTGACCCTGCGTTACATGGACTCGAGGATGGCTGCTATTTTGGGAAGGGACGGAAGAGCGAGCAAAGGCTTGAACAACCCTTTCCACTTCACTCTCAAAGGAGCGATAGCTTGTGTTAAAACGACCCTTGGTTGCCCATTGCTGTTCAGAGAATCCATTGAGAATTAATCGGACTCTCCTCTTTTACAATAATTTGAAAATTTACAGATTGGAGTTTTAGAATATGTATAAATACAAACATCTTATATATTTAATACACTAGGCCTATTTTTGTGATAATTGTTTTGGAGCGGTGGTGCTACCAATCACCATGTCCAAGGTGTCGTTATAAAGGTCTTAGCATGTAGTTTTGCCATAAATTAAAAAAATTTTGAAAATTCACCGTGGACATGGAAAATAATGGGGTCAAAATCGCGATTTTCTCCATAAACTTAATATAGAAGTAAACACCGACGATCGAGAAATCAGCTGTTTATTAAAGGAAGTGGTTAAATAAACAAATTAAATCTGACAGTTAAACATGGTTCTTTCTTTTTTCGTTTAATGAAGACATCATCGTAAAGCTGGCAATAAAAGACCAGTTTTTATCTACACAAAACCAAAACATAACCGAAATGAAAATCTGTTGGGAAAATCTAAACTTGGTTTCTAAGTATAGTTATTACAATGTAGTTATATATTGTGCAGTTGATGAGTAAATAGAAACACTCGGAGACAAACATTGCGTGAGTTTATGTTTACAGCTCGACACAACGAAAGTAACAGTTTTTCAAAGAACACAAATTGGTGACCTATGAAAAAAAGCTAAACGTTCGACATAATGGAGACTGGAAGGCGATACCCTGTTACCATTCAGTCTCCAGGACACACAGTTCCCGATTATTGTGGCATTTTCTATGACCATTAACAAATCTCAGGGCCAATATTTGGGTAAGGTTGGAGTATTTCTCCCAGAATCGGTGTTTGGTCACGGCCAACTATATGTCGCAGCAAGTAGAACCCGATCATTTGATGGACTCAAAGTCTATATAAAAGAAGGAAAACACCAAAGCCGACTTCGTCGAGGCAACCGTATTTATACTCGGAATATTGTTTATAGAGAAATTTTATAAGGATTATTAATAAAATAATTTTTTATCATAGTTAAATTGACTTTTTAAATAGCAACACTGCCTACACGTATTGGTGGACAGATTGTCTCCTTGACAGCGCACGGTTTCGTGCGCCAGGTACGCTAGTACATTAATAAAACACAAATAATGCTCAAAATAAAAGAATTTGATCATGTTTGAACAAACATCTAACAGCTGAGGTAATACTTCATAGGCGAATCTCTTCTTTACAGTATCATGAATTTAAAATTAATTTTTTGGAAGCAGTTAACTGTAGAGAGTGATAAAATTTATAGTTTTGATTTGTACATTAATGGAAAACGCAAAATAGTTGGGGTTTCTTTGAAATTTAACAATTATATAAAAGATGAGAATGGTTTCATTTTAAATATCAAGGTTCATCAGCAGGAAAAGTTTTCACTCCAAACGCATGAAAAATAATACACCACACGCGTGAAGAATAATAATTATTGAGATGTCACTGAGAAGATTGTTACCTCCGATACAATTCTCGTCTGTCGCTTACAATGGAACACTTGGGATGATGCGTTGCGATAGGGAAGTAACGTTGAGTTGATCAGAGTTCGGCCGGGGAGACATCTTAGGTGATGGGTTGTATGATGAGAACAATCACGTCTCACAATGCATTGTGCAAATATTTTATTTTCTTAAATATCTCTATATATAAAATTGAATTTATGTATGTCTGTCTGTATGTCTGTATGTATGTCCTTTATGCGTTGCCAAACTACTCATCCGATCGCCATGAAATTTTAGGAAGTTGCTCTACATGTGTCCGGGAAGGTTTTAGTGAAAAAATATTTTCTGAAACCCCATAAGTTTCCATTTTATGACGTTTTAAATTTCTAATGTTAACCTTATGGAGAGTAAGTTTGTTTACAAAATATCTACAATGAAAATATTTGATATCTTAGCTACAGCTGATTGGTTTACTTTCCATTAGCAATATCCTTTACCATCCAATGCCATCTGAATCATTCATTAATGTTAAACTATGAAGTAAATGTGTACTGTAAAAAATGAACAGCTTTATTCACCACGTTAATAGTTTACGGTTTTGGGGATTATGTATTTATATTTTTATTTTCTGTCTGATTAAAGTCACGTGTTTATATGATAATTACAATGTTTATATTATTACGTTTATTATAATAATCAGCTCTTGTATATCTTTCCTATAAAAGCCGTATTACAGTTAGGTTTCGTTTGGGTTTGGATTGGATTTGAAAATTGTGAATTAATCCACTCAGATTTATTTGTTTTATGGGAATGTTATTAATATGTTTTATTTTTTCAGTATTGTTATTCACTATTCAGCGACCCAGAATAAGCAACACTTACCTGTAAAGTTTGTGTATGTTAAACTTATGAGGAAAATACAAGATGCATTTTGATTATATGCATATATCAATATCCTGAATATTTTATCAACACCTGATTTATATTTTAATAACTATGCCGCGAACCAGAATATCTAACCTTTCACAATGAAGCTGTATTGCTATTCGACTTCAGAACATGGCCAATCTTAAAGTTAACATGTATTTACTGTGAGGCGTTACGAAGTTCGCCGGGTCAGCTAGTCTCTAATAAAAAAGAATCATGTATTATTATAAACACAAAACAAATATTATTATTAATAAATTATAAAGTTATCCATTTCCAATAAAACTCATTCCTGCACGCTCAATTAATGTATTTCATCAAACTTGAAGAGATTTTATGTTATTTCAGAATTCAATATAAGAATTATACTACGTGGAAAAATTAATTATCTAATCTTAAATAATCCTCACTACATGAAAGTAAAATTAAACTTAAAAATGTGAAGTTTTAAATACTTTTATCAAAAAGTGAAGTGAATTAACCATGCGAAAATTGTATAGTATTAATATTGAAATATTGCCTTCAGTTTTGCACCTCGTAGATACAAATATGTAGTTTAAACGGATATAAATCTTATTCAGTTCAGATAATAGTAATAACAACGAAGCAAAATGTTGGTCTTGATAAACCTCAACAAGTCCTGTACAGTAGGGTCTAGAGAGGGGAGGCCATGTTGGCGGGCCCAGACCCCGGCGACGCCCATCGCTGCATCACTGCCCATCGTCGCTCTCAATACTTAGGGTACGGTATCTATTAGGAAATTTGTAAACCTGTTTAAGATTTAAAAGGTGACGAATTTCACTGGTTTTAAACCCGCATTCGCAGATTGGCATTTCCTTCAGGGTCAACAGGTGTCAAGGGCGACATCTGTGATAAAAGGAGAAAAAGAGGAAACTTTTCATCAACTAATAAGTGTTTTCTGTTTTACTCGCTTGGATTTTTTAAATGTTATTATAACTTTTTTTAACTATAATAGAACACCGTGATATTTTTTAAAACAAAAACCATAGACCAATAGTCTGTTTGTTTAGCTCTGAAAAAAAATTAAAGATACGGTTTTTAATGAATTTCGCAAAAAATTGCGCAGCTGTGGCCACTTTTATTTTAAAGTTTTCTGAAAATGTTTGCTCTTTTAACTGCAAAAACTACATTGTCACGATTAATATAAGTTTTTAAGTGATCAATTTCATATTACTAATTAATTAAGAAACTTCTTAAATATTTGTCATATATACATTTTTAATGTATTGTACTAAAATATAATAATATTCATCAAATAATGTTAAAATAAAGAGTCACTTTGTTACCTGTAGTCTAGAGCGGTCGTCTCGAAGCGAGCGCTAATGTCGAACACCCCATTGAACACTGAACACGGCGCGACGTAGCAAGTGGCGAACCTCCAGTCCCGCCAGTCCCGGACAACTGAACACGGCTCTGTTTACAGCTGTTGGTTACCCGGGACGCCGCTACGCCGCGCCGCCGTCGCAACCCTGCCAACCTCCCGGGCTAATAACAAAGGCTGTTGAATTTTTAAGTCTGCAGAATATTATTTACTTTCAACCCGATTAAGTTTGACTTGGGTTATGCTAGATCTATAAACGAATACAACCTTTGTCTATAGAAATGATTTTTCCTAGGCTACGTCGATATTGAGACAAACAGTATTTTAACACAAATCTACTGCAGCTTGTGAAAAGATAAGCTGTGCTGTATATAAGTTGTGATTCCTTACTATTCAGTTGTTAGTTTGTTTGTAAAAACTGAATAATTTAATTGTTCGTTTAAGTCTCCTGCAGTAAAGACTAACGAGATTTTATTGAATCATTCACATTACTTTTGAAATTATGTCTATGCACTTCATGGTAGGCCACTTGTATAGACCAAAAAAGAAATTATAAAATTTATAATATTTTAAATTAATTGGTTTTACATTATCTTTTTACTGCTAACTTTGTTACTCATTTAATTGGTAGATTTTACTATTAGTATCTGGTATAGTCGTTCTCTCAAAACAGAAAATATTTGGAAAAATATCGGCTTCCTATTATCTCTATATAGTTTTGTGTGAGGCAGTGTGAAAAAAGCGTTTATACAAATGTTGTGCCACTGAGTCCGAGCAATCATGTCATTACTTCTGAAACATCACAGCAACAATTGTATGTAAATACCATACCAGACTTTGATGAGGTATTTACCTGTTAACAACAAAGTAAAATAAATGCGACATGCCATCCATTGTTACGTCGGATCAACTTTTAATTGGAAAATCTATTCAGAATTTTTAAACATGAACATTTATTATATTATAGTTCGTTGCGGAAACAACCCTAGGAGGTATTGCACAATCACAGGAAATGAGAATTCTATAATGATAAGGGTAAGTATGTATCCTGGACAGCAAAACTAACTTTCAAGTTTATCAATATTATCTACTTAAAATTACTTTTAATTAAATTGTTTAAATTAATTTGACTCAAGGTTACTTAAAATACCTTCAAGCACACTTTCTGTGAAATTAGAAAAGTATTCTTTCTCTAAAAAGCTCATATTACGTTTTTATATTTTTATACTTTTATATTTTTGCTGTAGAGAATTTTGTACACCAACGGGAAAGAAACAAAATTACAAATTTAAGCTACCTAAAATAAAATGAAATGCTGTTGCTAAAAACGACTCCAAAGAACTTCCTCAAATCATGGTAGATTCCATATGTTAATTAGTTAAAATAAACTGCCGGCGCTACCTATAGCCACTGGGTAACAAAATTTTAGCACTGAGGGACACTTTTGTAGCCCAAAAACATGTAATTTATATGCCTTGGTGTCCAGTACCATGTAACTTCCATCATGCTAATAAATGTTCATGTAAAATTGTTAAACGTAAAATTAAACACGTGTTTAAACAATTATTAACTAGTTTGACAAGTGTGCGTGGATCGGACAGCGTACTACGCTACATAAACTATACGTTTAACACATATATTTAAATTGAACACGTGTTTGAACAACTATTCGCAATTTCGACAAGTCTATATAAATCTGACAGCTTACTGAATTTGAAACTATTTGCTTACTGTTCTTCTTAAAGATGAAGCGTTAAATTTAGTACCGTACGACTGTGTACTAAATACATACTAAATACTTTACAGCAAGACTGTTTGCTGTAAATTATTCAAACTATAAATAACTATATATAACACCCTCACCGACCTCTATCAGAATAATCGAAGACTTCAGCTACTCCATATAAATAGAATCTTGGACTTTCCGGATATTTTTGTTAAATATATTACAGGAATCAGGCATTTTCTAAACAGCTAAACGGAAAATGTACAAGCATTATCAGCAATTAACTGCGACATAACCAGTTCAATTCCATTACTTGTAGCTGTCCTTGTGCGTAAGCTAGATTTAGAATTAAAGAAAAAGCTCGAAACTACGTGTAGTGTCACCTCTAAGCATAGACACACGTTGCCAACTGTGTCTGAAATTATTGCATTCCTAAAGAGTGAACATGATAATCATGAAGACGCAATTTATTCCCAGGAACATGCACGCAGGATCTGCACGTATCACCAAAACCAAGCTTAACTAATTATTCAATGGAACTGGAAAAAAAGGGTTGTTGCTTCAAATTTAAACCAATCGGTGAGATGCATTTGCATGCACGATTTGAAATCATGCAAGTTACAATCCGCTTGAAAATTTTTTCATAAGTGGCACAACATGCTTCTGCATTTTCCATCTAATAACATAGGGATTAGCCCCATACAACAAATTATAATAAATCTAATAATAATCGATCTAGTGCTCACAGTTGAACATCAGATCAACCAGAAAATATTCTTCAGGAGGACTGTGTTTTTAGGAACTCTACGGGTCAAAATACGTTCCAACACTGGCAATGTACAAACATTTCGAGCATTTGGATACTGGTAGTATGTTTTCTCTCTTAACTGAACCTACTTAATGCAAAACGATATGCATGTAATATTGAAATTGCTGGCATCAACCAACAAGTATCCAAGAATAAAGGACAAGGTTATGGGACAATCGAAACATTATCCGGTGATCCCATAATCACCAATCATGCCATCCATGGTGATTCTTAATAACCTAACTACACATTTACCTAGGGGTAAATGTGTTTACCTAGTTTTACCTAGTGCATTTACCTTTTTTCATTTACCATTTACCCAAATTTACGTAGTGCATTTACCAGTGGGTTACTCGACTTGCACAACAATCTCAACTAGCAGATTCTAACTTTTACAGTTCTAATCACATTGATCTGTATTGGGAGCAGTCATTTGTCCATTTATCTTATCATGTTCTGAAATTCAATTAGGTATCTGCGTATCTGATTCAAACTCAATTTGGCTACATTTTCATGGGCACTTCTCCATGTTCTCCTTCATCATCTTCGAATTTTTTATTATCTCATCATATTCTCATCTACTATTCCTAACGATTGCTTCCATACCACACCCAATGATAGTTTACATGACGCAATACAACAGTTTTGGGTAAAGTCAGATGTACCATCACATAATAAGCAACCACTTGAGGATACCGATTGCTGAAACGCATTTACGAGACGAAGATAGCCGGTATTATTGTTCGCTTATCTTTCAAGAAATCACATTCAATTCTAGGTTCATCTCGCACAAACAAATGCAGAAATCCGATTGAGAGCTATGGAACGTAAGTTTGCAAACAACAAATGTTTCGCCTCTTTATATCGTGACCTCATGTCTGATTACATAAACCTTGGTCACATGTCTAAATGTAATTATCCACCCTCTTCAGCCATTCACTATTATGTCCCTCACCATGGTGTTCTAAAGAAGTCATGTCCGACTACCCAACTAAGAACAGTATTTGATGCTAGCAGTAAGTCTAGCTCTGGTGTCTCCCTTAATGACCTTCTCATGAATAGTTCTAGACCCCAAACCAACGTCTCAGACATTTGAATTCGGTTTCGTCCTCATCACACCGTCATCTGCTGTGAAATAAACAGATGTATCGTCAAATTCATATTCATCCCGATGATCGTCATTATCAGATGATTTTGTGGAGATCGAATACATATCAGCCAACAAAATCGTTTCAACTCAACACTGTCACTTATGGTGTTAGTAGCTCACCGTATCTTGCCATAAGGACTTTATATCAACTAGCAATGGATGAAGGTCAACATTTCTCTAGTTCCACAAATGCTTTGCTTCATAAAACGTATGTCGATGACATAATAACTGGTGCAGACTCTATTGAAGAAGCACTTGAGATACACGATCAATTACAGAAGTTCCTCAATTCTGAACAACTGTTGCAGCACTTGCCAGAAGATCACCGAGAGTCTCAAAAATTCATCTCCAGTTCGTCCACCTTCCACACTTTGCAGTTTTAGGAATTCACTGGTCACCAACCACTAACTCATTTTCCTATAGTACAAAGAGTATAAACCTGTCAAATTTTACCACTAAACGTACTGTATTAAACGCCATTGCTCAAATTTCCATGTGGCTTTTTAAATCTTTTCTTAATGACTCATGAGGTTTGAACTGGGGCATATATCACAGACGCTGAACCTTTAGTCTACAAACAAAGTTGAACTGCATGGGTTCTGTGATGCGTCAGAGAGAGGGGGTACTCTGCAGTCATTTATTTCAGAGTCGAAGATGATTGGAATCAACTCTAAAAGATAGACAATTAAGTATTTTGAATCTTTCCTCCATGATAAGTAATAACTTAGATAATGAAACTGGTAAACAAAGTACGTTGTCCTTTTGGGATCCAATGTTATACAATGTTAACTTAAGGGGAAAATGTTGAACTTGATATTTTGCTTATTACTTGAAATATCGTGATAAATCTCGTTTACTAATAAATTTGGTACAAAACAACTCAAAATAATATATGTATATATGTTTATGTATACATATATTTGTATATAATAATCCAGAGTCTCAGATTGATTATACTCAAACCAATCGAGATAAAAACCTTAAGTAAAAAGATTCATACTAAATCGAAAAAGGAACATCGTATAAATGATTTAAATCATTGCATGGTGTCCCAAGAAGAACTGAGGGTAACAATCTGAATTCAAAAAGGAAAGCTACTAGGTAATAAAGTTATATTGAAGATCAACTATGACAATCTAGATTCCTCGTTGCCATAGTCACCTGGATGTTTAGTCTGAGACCTGTTGCCGTCGAATCAATGAGCCAAAACAGCAACCATCTGTTGTTTCAGTAAAGGTCACACGGTTGCTATGGTAACCTGTCAACCTCTGTTTTGCAGCCCGTTCGCCAGATTGCGTCCGTGTCAACAGACACCTGTTGAGCCTACACGATAAATAGCACTTTCCTCAGTCACTTGGACTTGAATAAGTCCCTATAACTGTACAGGGTTGGCCGCTCGTTAATGTTGCACATGTAATTAGATAAAACTAACAGATAATACCAGTCTTGTTTTATAGTTTGACATTTTTACAACAAATAAAATGAAAAATAAACTGTTAGACTCAAGAGTTGGTTTATTGAGTTTCAGGGGTTTTGTGATACGCGCTTTGATTATAACTAGTTTTTATAAGTGATTTCGTGCCTAAGTCAATTCGTCGTAAAACTGATTTTTTGGACTAATCCGCTTTCAAACTATTATCAGACTACAATTCAAAACTGTTTTCCAAACAAATTTCCAGTAGTTTCTGGCTATTCTGTTTGATACACACGTATACAAATATTTATTTGTCGTTATTACTAGGAAACATATATTGGTTCTTAGTGGCATTTGAACCAACATAATGTGCCTTCTGGGCTTAATTTCCAAATTCTCAGTAACCGATACGCTTGCAATTACACATGAGTTGCCCTGTAAAGTTGTCATGGAAATGACAATGGATACTTTATTATCAATCAAACATATTTCTTGTGAATTTTTTAAGGTAAAAGCGGTGTGTGTACATTATTACAGCGGTAGGAGTTATATATTAAACATGTAAACCCATGAGCGTTAGTGAATTTCACAGGGTGATAGGGCCAGCCGGCTTTGCAGTTTTTACAGTTTAGATGGGAGGGATATAGCCGCAGGAACCACATCAACCGGCCACAACACCCTGAAACCACCTTCCTGCTAGCGCGTATAATTACATTCAAGCCAACCTTCACCTAATGTAACGTTTATTCGGTTGGTTGGTTTTAAAACTGATACCTGAATTACTCAATTACTTATGGTTTAAAATATGTAACTACCTCGCACTATCTCGTAGAGTTAAATAAATTTCTTAGTTCAGAGCTATTATAATATCATTATATATTATAAGATCGTGCCACAATCATCTTACATTCAATCCTCATTCATACTTGGCTTAAAATACAAACATTGTAGTATGGTTGCCATTTCAATGATCAAATCTAATCTAATCTAATATATTCACTTATTCCCGACATATTTATTTGAATCAGTATTGTGAAGGATTAGATTAGATTAGATTATTGAAATGGCGACCATACTACAAGGTAGGTATCAAAGCCAAGTCTGAATGAGAATTAAGTGTAGGATGTTTGTGGCACGATCTTGTATCGTTGTTAATGACTAAGGATTAGAATGAATAATGGTCTAGTTAATAAGATAATAACAAGTTTTCTTTGGTTAATTTTTGTAATATTCAAATATGGAGTCAAGTGTTGAAATTTATATATCATTCCTTGTGTATTCTATAAAAAATATAAATTAATAGCTTGTATAACATCTCCAGAGTCAATTTATTTCTCAAATCCAGGCTGGGAGAAGTGGCAAAGATATTTTACAAGATTTAAGATTGCACGGATATTACACTTGGCAGTAGATTTGTTTGAGGTTAATTGCAAATGGTTCTGGTTGAAGATTGGTTGTTTTTAATAATATGTCACAGTACCTTACCAGTCAAACGATTCAAATGTAATAGCCTGATGACTAGATTCAAGATTCAAGATGTTTATTTCCATAATAAAATAAAATAATTTCGTCATAACAAACACAACCTATTATTAAATTGGAAAATCCTCACAAGACTATAGTCTGAGTGTGATGATGAACCGAACAGTCTCTCAGTTCATGTTTAATGAAAATAAACAACATTTGTCTATAATATTTTAGTGTATGAAGGGGAAGAATAAATATAATCCTATTGCCCCTATTAATGTGAAGAAAAGTAATACAACAACCAGCGTAAAAGTGTGTCACCAGAACAAAAGGTAGCCAAAATTTGCAGAGGTGAAATATGAAAGAAAGAAATTGTTGGGTAGGACCTGACAAGATAAAATTATGTAAGTTAACGAAATTAAACGAAATTAAAAAAAAGAATGAAAATTATTAGAGTCACTGGATTTGGATATAGTCTTCCACACTACATATAAGGAGAAACAATAAGTTGTTCAGCAGCCACGGAACCGATACGGAGCAGCCACTCCTCCACTTTTCGCTTAAAAACAGCGAGACTGTATCCCTCGGCCAGTAAAATCTCGCAGGGAAGATTACTCTAAAGCTGATATCTCTGGTTTTTGTATAGGAAAGTTTTTGTAATGGATCTCTGGGATACTGCCAAAGTTCCAACACCAAGGTGGAGGCCCCTCCCCAAGCCAGAATACCAAAACCAAAACAGACCACTCTCGTGGTGCTGAGTATACAGCTGAACTGGAGTTACAGTGTGCGAATTAAGGGGTGAATCAAGGAATATTTCTCCATGTTGACATGTTCTGGAGGAGGAAGATTATGGGGTGGTTGACTGGCATTAGTGGGAGGCTGTCATGGGGCTGCCATACCAAATACCCTTAAGTTTTTACAAATTGTTTAGTAATTTGATAAATTTCCATTTATATATAAAATTATAACGATGCAAAACCTCTATTCACATATATTCACCACCATCTTCAATCAACAACTTTATCAAACAGTTATAAACAGATGTTTTGATTTGTATTGTTTACATTTGATTATCCATAAGCGCAATGTTAATTTTTTAGATGTAAAACTTAATATTACAAGAAAACCGGAACTTTCCTGGACATTAGACCTATCCAGAACTTATTTTTTTCTCGGAAATTAGTTATTTCCAGAATTTAAAGAAATTCTTTAGAGAGACCCGTGTGCAAATATATATATATACAGGGTGTTCATTAAAGTTGGGGACAAACTTCGAGAGGTGATAGTACTCATCAAAATAAACAAAAAATTTCCTATAAACATATGTCGATAAATCTTTCGTTTAGCCGCTAGCCGCCATTTTGCATTTTATTAAAAAAACTTTATATATAAAGAACTATTTAAGATACAGTAACCAAACTTTGCACACATATTCATTGGCCAAAGAGAAAAATATTCTCAAAGTATCATTAAGTTTGCTTTTATATTTTCAAAATGACGGCGGTTCTTAAAGTTAATGTTTTTTTGTTGTCTAAATTAAAATATTTTTAACCGCCGTCATTTTGAAAATATAAAAGCAAACTTATTGATAATTTGAGAATATTTTTTTCTTTAGCCATTAAATATATGTGCGAAGTTTGGATTCTGTATCTTAAATAATTATTTATATATAACGTTTTTTGTATAAAATACAAAATGGCGGCTAGCGGCTAAACGAAGGATTTTTCGACATATGTTTATTAGAAATTTCTTGTTTATTTTGATGAGTACTATCACCCCTTGAAGTTTGTCCCCGACTTTAATGAACACCCTGTGTATATATATAAATATACAAACCTTGCTCGTATTATACTAGTGGAAAGGATAATAATGTGGATAAATATTTATGGCAAGTGTACTTTACATTTGTCCAATTCAACATTAATTGTTGGAACATATCTGTCTTTGAGTCTTTCGACTTTTCAATCTTTTATCTTTTATTTAAATTTAAAATATCTAAAATTAGTTGAGTATTGTACTTTTTCATACATTTTTAAATGAATTTCTAAATGTGAAATCTAGTTGAATAAGTTACATTTCTTTTACAAAATTTCTAAATTATATAGATGAGCCGAGTTGTCATTGCCCTAATATTTTTAATAAATTTTTAAATGTAAAATCTAGTTGAATAATTGACATTTCTTATAGAAAATATCTAAAATAAAAAGTATGAGCTGAGTATTCTCCTTATCAATATAGTTATAACCAATGCTTAAATGTAAACTCTAGTTAAAAAATTAAATTTCTTACACAAAATATCAAAAGTAAAAAGTATGAGCTGAATATTGTCCTTGTCCATGTATTTTTAATAGATATTTAAATGTAAAATTATAAATATATTTAAAGGTTGTTCCTTTTCCTCCTTTGAATTGAAAACAAAAAAATCTGTTTGTAATAGTAAATTATCGCTTATTTGTTTATTTCAACCTATATAAAAAATATTAAAACGTCAAGCTCATTTTTATCCATTACATACAGTATAATGTGAAGTAAAGACTGAAGAAATGGTATCGTAAAGTGAATATTAACTCCTTTCTGACATGAATATAAAAATCATACTTATGTTGATATTTAATTTGTTTTTGTGTGCTTATTTCTCCATGGTTATTTTTCCTCCTCCATGGTTATATTAATACGAGTTTAAACGTACTAATAACTAATGACGTGAAAACTTGCCACCTAACACAAACATATACTAAATACACAGATTGTCCTTTATTAAAGTGTAGGTACCGTATCGAATCTCTAATTCCTCCCCTGCCAGCTTTTCCATAGAGAAACACACAGAATTCATCTTTTCATCTTTTTAGCAGTAATCCCACCTGGTGCGCAGTTCCCGTGAGATTCAATTTCCAACAGATGACAGGTGCATTAGCGGCAAGAGCTCTCTCGGTGCAAAATTATATCAAATATTTATTTTATTCTTCATCTGAACTGTTTTCAATTATATTTTCTATTTGTTCGTATATGTATTCTACACAAATAATGAACGATTGTTTTTATAGCAAATTGAGATCGTATAAAATACAACTGTTTTACTTTTAGCGAATTTCCCATAGGGAAGAAGCTATTACCGTAGGTCTCATTGTGAGACTTAAGCCCGGGACCATGTTATTTTTTCTTCTTTAGGTGCCCAGAGTCCAAAAACAATAGTCGTTAAAATTTATATATATATATATATATATATATATATATATATATATATATATATATGTATATATATATGTGTGTGTCTGTGAACTCGATAACTCTCGTAAAAATGGTCCGATCAAGACAAAATTTGGTAGAGACGTGTATTCCTACAAATGCTCGGACGAGTTCATAAACCAGACATACCACTGTACAGACGTACACTGGCACTGGTACTGGTACTGGGTCACTGCATGCCAAAGGTCGTACTGGATGCTGGATGCAATTTCTAATCCCATTATAATAAAACACATCTTATACTCTAAAATAAGCACTATCCGGGCAAAATCGTTTTCTGTCCAAGGATTTATGATTTATTTTGGGGTATTCGGAGACAAAACTCGATTGGAGTAGGGTTGGAGAATTCCAGTTTTCGTCCTACAGCCCATCAAAGTGTCCATCTGATGACTGTTTTAGACATTTGACATGGATATGTGTAAGCTCTGGGGGTGGGGAGTTGTCAGCAGATTTGTGTAACGCAAAAAGTGTAGCGGAAGTGTCTAGATCCCGTTTTCATAGAAACTACCACAGCTATTGTGTCGAGTAGAATGTTTTGTTATGAGAACAATTGTTTAGAAGAACTGAAATCAGTTCCTTGGACATAACCATGGGAGATCCTCAAAAGCTTGTCAAGCATTATGACCGTGGTTCATGTTTTGTGGAGCCACAGTATGGGTCACCTGGGAAGAGATGCATAAACTCCAAGCCCGTTCAGCTTCCATGACCTGGTCCAAAGTGCTAGGTAACCAAGCTATTATCAATCCATCTCAGAGTGAGCCAACCTAAAACTGGAATTTAAATTGGGAATCCAAGTTCTATGGTTGGTATGCCCTTTAAAAAGGCAAGATGGAACCAAAGGCGAAAAGAAAACTTTTTGTATAGCCAAATAATTGGCTATCCAAATTTAATATTTTGTCAAATTCAATTTGTTTTACCCAATTATGGACACTCAAGTTCAATAAAACAGCCAGAAAGCCATTTATGGACAAAACTGAAACATCTTATGAAAAATTAATGCTTATCGTGTTATGGAGCTATTATGTTCTCTAGTACATACGTTCAAACTAAACTAGATTTCAATATGAGATTTTATTTTATATCTATTTGAGCAAGCGTTTTTTAATAGATTTCTCTGTATCAACAAGTTTAAAATTATAAAATAATTATATAGTTAGTGTGTCAGGTCTGGTCTAAGCATTCTAATGGATATGTTTTAAAATACTCGTAAAAGATGTTCTTCGTCAGAATCTTATCCCAGAATAAACCAGAATCAACTTTTAATGGGAAAAGTTGTGAAATTCCGTGGCCAAACAACCAAGTCATTGTCTCTGCTAAACCCTCCAGCAATCAACGTCGATGAAGCTCGAATGGCTGGCTACATGTACTGTAATTGATTATTGCAAATTCAACATTCCTATAAGAATCACATAACATACGATACAAAGAGTATGCATGTTTGCTGCTGTGAGGAACGCTGAAAGTAACTTTCAGTATTCACACCTGAAACACCTGTTTCTAGCGTAAACAATTTATATTTTGACCATTTATATCAAGTTACATCAACATCTGTCCACAAGTAAAGGAGTTTACCTAATCTACATATGATTAACATAGGAAAACAGTATGCAGGTTAGCTGCCATGATAAACACATAAACTAAGATTTTTTGGCATAAATGTATGGATCTCAACCACATGAAGCTAAATATCAATTTCATCCAAAAATATTGGATAATAAGTAAAACATTAATTTTTCCTTATCCTCCATAAGATTAACATTGGAACCTCAAAATACAGCGTACTGGGTTTAGATTTTTTAATATCTCGGTAACCGTTGGAGATAGAGAAAAACTTAGGAACTAAATTGTGTAGTTTTTAATTTTTAAGGTGATTCAAATAGTGAAAGATAAAATTTGAAATGTTTAAATACTACATGAGAAAAACTGAAAAACCCCCAAACTAACCGTTCCCATTGACCGATATGTCTGGTTTACGAACTCGTCCGAGCAAATGCAGAAATACACGTCCCTACCAAATTTAGTCTCGATCAGAGTTATCGTGTTCACAGACACATATATATATATATATATATATATATATATATATATATATATATATATATATATGTGTGTGTCTGTGAACACGATAACTCTGATATATATATATATATATATATATATATATATATGTGTGTGTGTGTGTGTGTGTCTGTGAACACATATGTTGGTTACTATTACTATTTTTTTATTTCTGAGTTATGTTAAGTTAATTTTAATTTTTAACTTTTATTGTCACCTGAAGACGCGGAAAGCAAATGAATACATAATTATTTCTAATTTTTGAAATATATGTATATAAATATATATATATACATATATATACATACATATATATATATATATGTACAGTATATATACAAATTTTAACGACTATTGTTTTTGGCCTCTGGGCATCTAAAGAAGAAAAAAATAACACGGTCCCGGGCTTAAGTCTTACCATGAGACCTACGGTAATAGCTTCTTCCCTATGAGAAATACGCTAAAAGCTACATTTTCTTATTACTGTATTTATAAAGGCAAAATAACAAAATGCCAAGTGAAAATAACGAAAGACAAATTTTTATAGGTGTCAGAATTTGGCAAAGACTGAGTGAGATGATGCACGTAAACGTTGAACAGACATGAATAGTTATATTTAGTATAGTTATATTAGAGGTCAATGGGAATGCGGGTCTCGATGTAAGTATCGATGCTTTCCCAGTAAAACCTGGACCTTTCTAATCTCAGGTGGAATGTTAAGATCGCTATAAAGTAATAAACTTGACTGGCAAATAAATTTTACTACCCAGTGTGGCTGTACAGAGTCTCTTGCTCTACGATTGTGAGCAATAGGACATTAAATAGTTAAATTAAATATTCCTCTATGACCACTCAAATGAACCGTAACAAGTAGAATGCGCAGTATCTAGAGTGTTTGAGCCAATTTTTTTTATTTTTTTACGGTAACAACCATTTACAAGTTATGTAAATTGTGTAAATTGTTGTACAAATTGTGTACCTAATGATAGTAATTTTTGGACAGAAATTAAAGTCTTAACAGTGCAGTTCTTTCTACAGAATAAATTTTTACTTTCTCTCCTTATACATACTTCATGGATAAAGTACTGTTTCCCATGTAGAGAGGAAACACTTTTTCTGTGATTATGATACTACAGTTCTTTTTACATTCTTTATAATCCACATTATGAAACACTATTCGTTCGAAACTGTTTTACACAGCCATATATGTATTTAGTAAGGCACCTGATAACACTCGCGTCGTAAATAAGCTATTTCGGCCATTTTTCAATAGTTTATTGCGTTAGACTACACTGCCCATGATATGCCTACGTGGTATTACATTGTCGTGCAACCGCACTTGTTGGGAGTTCAGCAGTTCAGCAGTTGCGACGAGAAATGGCCTAGAGCACTCCGACCAAAACACTGACTAAATCTAATCATTTACAACTCGTCAGGAATGGCGATTTAGCTTTGAGGTTTATAATATTTCAGAGAATATACTGTTTCATTGACGAATTTTTAACTTTTATTGTCACCTGAAGACGCGGAAAGCGAAATATAGTGATGAATACATAATCATTTCTAATTTTTTGAAATATATATATATATACCATATATATATACTAGTACTTTAACAATACTTTAACACTGTCCGAGCTTTATGAACCTACTATCCAATAATTATTCTGATTTTGCAAATGTATAAAGTGAATTTAAACATGATGAATATTTTAACTTTAGGTACGGTATTAATTGACTCACATCCAAGATTTATAATGTATCTTGCATCTGAATAACATAAAAAATCAATACTTTTTAGTACAATGAAATATTTTTAATGAAGCATTGTTCCCAGGAATAATACAAAATATTTCGAAGAGAGAGTAAAAGAGACTTTTCATCTGTCTATGGAACAATACATAATAAGTTTAAAAACAAACATATGTTACCAGTGTAACATGGAATGCAGGGTGTGCCGGTTCGGAGGTGATTTAGAGGTTAGTGATTTGTTTCAGGGAGACGTTGAGTAAGCTTAGTTAAAGGAGGTCGACCAAGTTGAAGCTCAAGCCAGCAAAGTTGCTGTAAGATATTAATTACGCTCCTACAAACTTACGCTTGAGTAGTGACAATTCCCGGGTTGCACGTGTTTCCCATAAGAATAACATGGTGTCCATTTTTTGGACATCTGGTTTTTGGACACTATGACTCAGTTCGTAGTAATATATTTATAGGAGGGTGTTGGGGGAAACTTTTTTTGTCCATACCAAAAACTAGCACATTTATAGGAGTGGTGGAGACTTTTTTGTCCTTATCAAAACAAAATGTACGAAATAGTACATTGATCATCTCACTTCATCACTAGCATTAATCTAAGACCTACTTAACACTTACTTACTTAAATCCTTACCACTTAACACACTTACTTACCAAATAAATCCTTACCTCTCTTCCTTATCTCTCTTATTATATTACTGTTTGAATTACTCTCTACCGAGGTGGGGCTACATAGCAAATGACATCTATTGTCCTTATATTTCCTCTTTAATAGTTCTTCCTTATAAAATCCATCTCTTATTATATTACCTCAGGTCTTGTCTCATTTACTTCTACTATTGTAAACAACTCACCCGTCCCATTGGGTGTACACCCCTACTAAATACATGTTTATATTCTCACAACATCTCCCACCTTCATTTTTTTATTTTCAGGCTTATTTTCGTGCAATTGACTCAACTTCCTTTATGTATATCCTTTTGACTGTTTTTCATTCACAGTATTTGGTTTCATACCCATTGTCCGATGTACTCGATTATTATATTGTTCAATCAACTTTGGAAGAACTTCCAACCATGCGCAGACGATTCTCGAAAAAAAACAATCATTTTGCAAATTGCAGTGTTAGAAAAGGTTGGATAATGTTTAATATTTAACTTTTTCATGAGGATTGAAAAATGATTTAACGTTATTAGATTGAAAATTCTTGATACCAGCTAGAAGGATTGTTTTATCGCCCAGTTTTAATCTTAGCTCTGTTAGAAAAAAGTATCTACGTGCACATGCGACGTGGACCCAAGGATAGTAATCTACACTCACTCGAGTTCCTATGTCCTTTGAATCACTTGTACTCGTATATGTTTTTGGCTACATATAACTGTTATAACCGAACTAAAACGTACAACAATAAAATGATGCCACTGAGGAGGGTTGATGTTGTAGTCAGGTTCTTCATTCTTTGACTCGTCTGTGTTTGCGTACAGTTTGCGTGTAATGCGCATCAAACAGGTTTTAGATTGCTGAAGTTTTAATTGATAGAAATATTTTGTTTAGCTATGAATTATAAGGTCACAATTTTTAATATTTTACGAAAACCAATGTCGCTGTATAACATGTTACATGTATAACGCTGTAACATTTCAACTAGTTCATCCGACCTATTGTGTTTTAGACCCTTAGTTGTTGGATATTTGCAATAAATATTTTGTATTTTTAGCGAATTTCCCGTAGGGAAGAAGCTATTACCGTAGGTCTCATAGTAAGACATAAGCCCGGGCCCATGTTATTTTTCGTCTTTAGGTGCCCAGAGTACAAAAACAGTAGCCGTTAAAAGTTATATGTGTTATATAAGTTATAGTTATTATGTGACAATTTATCAATAATTAATAAATTGTCAATGAATAAGTTGATAAGTTTTAATATAATTTAAGCATTTAAATTAACACTTTAAATTAAATGCTTTCAATTCATCGAGTTTGATTGAATTAAGAGTTTTAGTGTTCATCGTTTTCAGAAAGTGTTAAAGTGTAATTAATAATTGATTGTCAAAACTCATAATCATTCACTTCCACTCGAAACGGACACAAATCAAGTTACGCTGTTGCTAACTCAGTTGCATCCACAACCGGCCTGTGGTTGCGACGAGGCAATCTAATTTTTCCAATTCAAAGCTTTTAATTTTATAACAGCCCTAAAAATTAATCTCTCTCTCTCTTTCTCTCTCTCTCTCTCTCTAAATATCATGATATATATATATATTAAAGTAAAGATTTTTTCCGCAGCGAGTATTGCAGTACAGGAATAGTTAGTTATTTTTTAATATAACAACACCCGATAAAAACTTAACAATCTCAATTTTATAAAAATACTTTGTTTAAAGGCTATGGCAAATAAGCTGTATTTTCCCTAGCACTAGTAAGCCCGCTCTTTGTTTTAGTGCTCTGAAACAAAATATCATGACAAAACCTAAAACTGTAAACACATAGAAAAATACAAAGCAAAATTCTCTGTTCACTTATCTTATATACAGTAAAATGAAATAAATTGGATTACATTAAAAATGTATTTATTTTTTATTCGTAAGGATATTAAGATTTACTGTACGCTACATAACAACTAAAAAATAACATCTAAACACAACTTACCACTAAAGTTTTCAAACGTTGCGCCACTTAAGACAATGGTGTAAAAACTTTGTATTGCAATCATGTTTTAATGTTATCCTACATTTAATATGGCATGATTTTGAAAAAGGTTTAAAACCGATAATCAATGTACAACAAACTTACATTGGTTTTAACTTTAACGCTACCGTAGTTATTTCTTACTGTTAAAAATCTGTAATAGATCACTTTTTTAGTAAAACTTTAAAAAATGATTTAAAAATCGTTCAAAACTGGGTTTTAGGGAGCAAACTATTTTATTGTAATAGGGATTGGGTCAGATTAAAGCATACGTAAACATTTTCAAAATGGTGTGAATGATGAAAATAAGTACAAACGCAAATAAGTATATCATTGCGAGTACACTCGTGTACAATGAGAAGCATTACCAAAAGCCCATGTTTGTGTTACAGAAAAACAAACATACGCACACACAGACGTCAGGTATTCAGATAACCAATTTCGGCTTTACCTGGATATAAATCCTAAAAATAATATAACTCTAAGGAATCATAAAACTTTAATTTTATCTATGAACCTGCTTAATCACCATTTTTGTAAAATTATGTATAATATTGGATATATTGTAATTAATAACGAAAATAACAAAAAAATTAAATGCAATAAAATGAACAATAATGTTTAGGTTACTATGCTTATCTACATATTTTCTGAGTTGTTTCTTTTACCCTATAAAACAAGTTGTGAGAGACCAGTGACTTAAGGCGACTGTGAATCTGGGATTTTAGCCGTTGTCATGGCAACGTGACGTAGATAACGTCATAGAGGACGTCCTCAGGGATACGAGTATATCCGTGCAACAGAGTCCGAGTCACACCACGCGTCATGAATCATAGATTACTCGATTGATTCCGAGAATTGTGTTTATTTAAAGCAGATGCATGTGCATGAAAACCCCCGCTTTGGTGTCTTTTATGTATTTCAGATTAAAGGTTTTAACAGACGAAGTGTATATAATCCTGAATAATGAAGTACAAATACGTGTTCAAAGAATTATTTCAAACCCTATTATAGATATAGCAGGTAAAGTAATTGGGATATAAACTCTGAATATCGCCTCCAACAGGTGACAGTCTGATATACAAACTTAATTTTTATACTGACCAGGGATCGAACTCCGGTCTATATCATTATCCAATGCAACCTACAGACGTGTTGGCCATTACCAAGGGGATTGATAAGAGGGAAATCCCCCTCATTGAAAATCGTAGCAAGTAAACACATGTGAGATTAAAAAAAATAATCTAATATTCTAACATGAGTAAAAATGTTTAATTAATTATATATGACTAACTTCGTTGTATATTTACTTAATATTAGGGTAAAGGGTGTGTTATCACAATAATACTAGTTTTTGCTACGGTAGACTAGCAGTTACTCCCGAGTAAATGTGAAATACTATCACTAACGATGTGGCTGAATTTAATGAGCCACATTGTCTCAACCAATCATAACCTTGATTCAGAGAAACTTACTCTGAGAACTGCTCCTCCATCCATTGTTCATTCCAAAACAAAATATTAAGTTAAATGTTATACAAGTATTTTATTATTATTATTTACATATATTTTTCAATTGATTTACATTGCATTTATATTTAGGTATATGTTAGGGTACAGTTTGTATGATGTACTCATAATTATATGTTTAAGCGAATTTCCCAAAGGGAAGGAGCTATTACCGTAGGTCTCATGGTAAGACTTAAGCCCGGGACCATGTTATTTTTTCGTCTTTAGGTACCCAGAGACCAAAAACAATAGTCGTTAAAATTTATATTTAAATATGTGTGTCTGTGAACACGATTACTCTTGTAAAAATGGTTCGATCGAGACCAAATTTGGTTGAGCCGTGTATTCCTACATTAGCTCGGTCGAGTTTGTAAACCAGACATGTCGGTCAATCAGAACGGGTTGTTTAGGGGGGTTTGTAATCAAAAATTGGGGTTTTGCGTTTTTCATATGCAATTTTAAAATTTTTTAAATTTTATCTTTCACCTTTAAAATCGACTGAAAACTACATAATTTAGTTCCTTAAAGTTTTTTTACCGAGATATTATTATTAATATCTCGGTAGGCTGGATACCAAAATACAACGTACTGTGTTTATTATAGCATAGCCAAAGATAACACGAAAGAATAACACTGTGTATAGTTTATTATATGAGGTTGAAATCCATTCATTTATGCTAAAAATCAAAGTTTATGTTTTTATCATGGCAGCTAACCAGCACCCTCTTTTCCCATGTTAATCATTTAGAAAATAGACAAACTGCTTTATTTGTGGACAGATGTTGATGAAACTTGGTATACATAGTCAAAATAAAATTTTTTTATGCTAGAAATACCTTCTTTCAGAGTTCCCACAGCAGCAAACCTGAATTCTTTTTCCCATGTTAATTTCATGAAGAATAGTCAATAGGCAGAATTATTATTATATTACTGATTTAGACTCTCTTATTTATTACGGATATTGATCAAACTTGTTATATATTATTATTAATTTGGAAATTAGCCAAGTACGCAGGTCTGCTGCGACGGGGGTATTTAAAGTATAGCTACACGTTATATTATTGGGAATAAACATTTCTAGTGAAATATTCCTAATTGTGTAGTATAATGGACACGATTTTTTTAAATGCACAATATAAATGAGCTCCTTTTTAGATACCCTCATCTCCCTATGAGTGATAATAAATTTGATAGGAATTTCTAATTCTATTGGAAAAATTAATTTGGAACACTACATGAGTGGCGTAGCCATAGGCTGGATACCAGAAGCCATGCTACATGAGTGGTGTAGCCATAAGCTGGATACCAGAAGCCATGCTACATGAGTGGCGTAGCCATAAGCTGGATACCAGAAGCCAAGCTATATGAGTGGTGTAGCCATAAGCTGGATACCAGAAGCCAAGCTACATGAGTAGTGTATCCTTAAGCTGGATACCAGAAGCCATGCTACATGAGTGGTGTAGCCATAAGCTGGATACCAGAAGCCATGCTACATGAGTGGTGTAGCCATAAGCTGGATACCAGAAGCCATGCTACATGAGTGGTGTAGCCATAAGCTGGATACCAGAAGCCAAGCTATATGAGTGGTGTAGCCATAAGCTGGATACCAGAAGCCATGCTACATGAGTGGTGTAGCCATAAGCTGGATACCAGAAGCCATGCTACATGAGTGGTGTAGCCATAAGCTGGATACCAGAAGCCATGCTACATGAGTGGTGTAGCCATAAGCTGGATACCAGAAGCCAAGCTATATGAGTGGTGTAGCCATAAGCTGGATACCAGAAGCCAAGCTATATGAGTGGTGTAGCCTTAAGCTGGATACCAGAAGCCATGCTACATGAGTGGCGTAGCCATAAGCTGGATACCAGAAGCCAAGCTATATGAGTGGTGTAGCCATAAGCTGGATACCAAATGCCAAGCTATATGAGTGGTGTAGCCATAAGCTGGATACCAAAAGCCAAGCTATATGAGTGGTGTAGCCATACGGCTTTTGTAGGAAAGATATACAACAGCTGTTTATTATAATAAACGTAATATATATACGTTGTAATTATTTTTTATTTGGCCAACATATAAATACGTGACCTTTAATAAGACAGAAAATAAAACTATAAATACATAATCCCACAAACCCGTAACCTATTAACGTTACGAATAAAGCTGTTCATTTTGTACAGCACATATTTACTTAATAGTTTTAACATAAATAAATTATTCAGATGGCATTGGAAAAGTAAATCATATTTCTAATGGAAAGTGAGGAGCAGCTGTTGTGATTTGACAGCAAAGTGTGTTATTCTTTTTGCTCTTGATATTTGTATTATTTTAAATAGTTTTTGTTAAGATTTCAGAAGTGCTTTTGGTGTTAACATTGTTTTTGACATTTACTGATTGATTTTCAATACAGTAAGGTACATTTTCATACTAAATGCGTCCAACAGTGTTAAAACAACCAATCTTAACCTTGCAAAATGAACACAACTATTCATCAACATCAACCCGCGACCACGTGACTGTGGACAATACCACCACCAACAAAGCCGGTAATCATACAATACTAGGTGAAACGGACCAAACCATGAACCCTCCTAATAAACGTTTTCTATTAAGCAACGAACATGAAAATGGCGCGATGGATTTCATCACTGAAAACCAATCTGATGGTGATTTTGAACTCGTCAACAAAAGAAAATCTAGGTCAAACTCTTCCCTGGCGCAACTGACTGACAACCGCTACAAAACTGTTATTAAAAACAGATTCGACCCCATTGCCCCTTCCCATACTGAAGACGGGACTTCCTCTTCTAAAAAGCAACATATTCCTCCTATATTCCTCCACGATTCTAACAACTATCAAGCTCTGATTTCAGATCTTAATCAAATCCTTAGTAACGATTACTACACTGTAAATAAAGGGTCTAGTATCAAAATCAATGTCTCCACTTCTGATGACTACCGTGCTCTGACTGCACACTTTGATTCCTTGAACGTTCAATATCATTCCTTTTGTCCTCCAGATAAAAAGCGGCTCTCCGTCATCATGCGGAATATTCCCATTTCCTTGACTGATGAAGAAATTTCTGCCGAACTTAAGTCACTACACTATCCAGTCATAAAAGTAACTAGGCTCTACAATAAAGACAAGTACCCCATGCCCCTTTGTGCGATCGAACTAGGGGATTCTGACACAGGCAACGAGATCTTTGGACTAGAATTTTTATTTCACTCAAAAATTCAAATTGAGCCAAAACGTAAATCTAAGTCAATACCCCAATGCATTAGATGTCAAAGATTCGGACACACTAAAAACTACTGTAGACTAGAACCTCGTTGTGTTAAATGTACTGGCAACCATCTGTTTTCGCAATGCACCAAGAAAAAGGAAGATCCAGTTCAGTGTGTGAACTGTAACAATAATTCTCACGCAGCTAACTACCGCGGCTGCCCTTATTTTCTCAGTATTAAAAATAAATCTCAACAAAACAAAGATAAGCTCGGCTCCTCACCTAAATCTCAAGATCGCGGTGTATTAGAAACTAATTCAAACAACTTTCCTCCTCTTCAAACTGAATCATTAAATCGAAATAGGCCTACCTCACAAAATACTGATCGTAGCGCCCCTCGCCTTAGTTTTGCTAATATTACCAAAACCTCTCGACCTACTCCAAACAGAATAGAACCACATCAAGAAAAATCAGAAAACGAAACAGTTCACCCCATCTTAAAATCCATCCTATCCTTTATCAAGCCCTACTTACATTCCGATGATAAAATCCTTTATATCTGAGTTAGTGTCAACTATTTTCAGCAATGGATTTTAATTTAGTAGCTATCCGTAATTTAAAAATCCTGAATAGGAATGCGAATGGATTGGTGAAGCAAAAAGCATTATTTTCTGCTTTTCTGGTTAGACATAACATAGACATTGCTTGTGTTTCAGAAACTCATTTAGTTGTTAATCAAAAATTTAAAGTGAGCGGATACAACATCAACAGAGAAGACAGGAACCCACCTCGTGCTTCTGGGGGTGTGGCCATCTTTGTGAAGAGGAATATTAATCATCACGCTATATTTCTTCCTTTGCTCAACTCAATTGAAGCAGTCGGTATAAAGTTAAATTTTCAAACTGGTAATTCAGTAAGTGTTATATTGACGTATAAGTCGCCCAACAGACGTTTAAATGACCAAGATCTTTTGAACTTATTTGAAGAAAACGCCTCAACTCTAGTTTTGGGTGATTTGAATTTCAAACATCCCTTCTGGGGATGTCGGGTCAGTAATCCAAATGGAGTTCGGCTACTACACACTACTAACGAAATCGGAGTGCTTATCTCAGCTCCTTCCGATCCAACTTATTATCCATCGCAAAACCTTTTCAACCTGATATTCTCAATATTGCTCTTCACAAAAACCTTCCGGCACCGATCCTGCAACAAGTTTTAAATGAACTTGATTCTGACCACGTTCCTGTC
Organism: Nephotettix cincticeps; assembly: GCA_023375725.1. NCBI lineage: Eukaryota > Metazoa > Arthropoda > Insecta > Hemiptera > Cicadellidae > Nephotettix > Nephotettix cincticeps. The sequence continues at coordinate 95,309,101 of CM041791.1, read as the reverse complement.
ATCATCAACTTCTTTTTACAGCCATCAATATCCCCTTCATTGCCCAAACTCATCGATGGTAAAGTCGACTGGGATGTTTTTAGCTCTGAACTTGACGACCGACTAAGAGTTCCAAATGGCTTGTATACAATAGATGGTTTTGAAAATGCTGTGAATCATTTTACGGAGTGTTTACAAGAATCAACAAAAAATGCTATTGCCAGGAAGTTTCCGCCGAGGTCGAATGACTACCTTCAACCTCCATTACGTATTTTACAGCTCATAAGACAAAAAATAGGGTTAGACGGCAATGGCAGAGAAATAGGCATCCTTGGCTAAAGAGACAATTGAATGAACTGACTCGCTTGGTTAAACGAGAATTTGATTTGTACAGAATAAATTCCTATCAATCCTACTTGTCCAACATCGATCCTGGAGATTCCAATATGTGGCAGGCAACGAAACGGTTACTTCGATCTCCAACAATCATTCCGCCACTGAAAAATGGTAATGTAGTTTTTGAAAATGACTCGGATAAGAGTAATGCATTCGCTGATCATTTTGAAAATTCTTTCCGACCAAACGGTGTTTTTGACATAGAAACTGACCGCAAAGTGAATGAATTTTTGGATGCTACAGCCTTTACTGTTGAACAACCAGTGAAATACACCTCTCCCTCGGAAATAACACCTAATCAATAACCTTCCTAATAGAAAATCTCCAGGTTACGATCTCATCCCCAATATAGTTTTAAAGAATTTGACACGTAAAGGTTTGACTGTTCTAGCTTCAATATTCAATACTTGCATTTCCTTAAATTATTTCCCTAAATTATGGAAACATGCCGAAATAATTGTCCTTCACAAGCCTAACAAACCAAAAGATTCCACAAGCAGCTACAGACCTATAAGTCTCTTTTCGTCAATTTCTAAATTGTTTGAGAAAGTTATTCAAAAGAGATTGTTAAGATATTTGGACTCATCACAAGTTATTCCTCCACAACAATTCGGCTTTAGACCTAAACACTCAACAACACATCAGGTATTACGAATAAGTGAAACTATCATCCATGGATTTGAAAATAAACTTCACTCTACAGCTGCGTTCCTGGATATAGCACAGGCATTTGACAAGGTTTGGCACCAAGGTCTTCTTTACAAACTTTATCAATTTGGCTTTCCTTTACACCTACGCAATATTATAAAATCGTTTTTAACTGACAGAACCTTTTGTATAAAACTCAACTCGACACTTTCTACGAACTTTTTTGAGCGAACACAATACGAGCAGGAGATCCACAGGGCTCAATTCTGGGACCTCTTCTCTTCAATTTATTTCTGGCCGACATACCAGCCCTACCTCAAGCTACCCTTGCTCTGTACGCTGACGATACTACACTAATCACTCAAAACCACGACATCAATCTGGCTGCGGGCTCTTTGCAAGAATGTGTCACAACTTTAAACGACTGGTATAAAACTTGGAAGCTCTTGCTCAACCCATCAAAGTGTGAAGCAAAAATATTCTCCCTCAGGAAGTACGACATGCCCTTGGAAATTGAAATTGAAGACACGATTGTTTCTTGGAACCCTAATGATCAAGGCATCAAGTATTTAGGTTTGTACTTAGACAAGAAATTAAACTGGAACTTTCATGTGAACACAAAATTGACCCAAGCATACGCCCGTCTGGCAATTCTATTCCCATTAATTAATCGAAATTCTACTTTGAAACCAGAATGCACTCTTTTAATATACAAATCCATTCTACGTCCCTTAATTATGTATGCCTGTCCCGTTTGGGGCGTGAATTTATCTTATACTAAATTTAATCGAATTCAAGTATTTCAAAACAAAGTACTGAGAACTGCTGCCAAAAGTCCATGGTATGTAAGGAACCAACAACTACACAGAGAATTCGGCCTTTCTTCTATTAAAGATTTTATCTCAAGAACCACAAGAAAATTGTTTGTCTCATTAAATCTAGTCCCTGGAGCAGTTGCGTTCAACATCGGCGCGCCAACACGTAATCGTCGCCTGAAGCCGAGGCTCCCACAAGATGTTGAACAGATGGACTTTCTTTGAAAATTTTACTAGTGTTTCTATTTCGTGTTCTTTCCTGTTCTTAATGATAATATTTTCCTTCTTTTCATGTTATTATGGGTGTCTCTGAACAGAGCGAACCTGATCGTGTTATATCTATGTAAAAGTTAAAACTTCTAAGCTTTAAGTTACAATATCCGTTATAAATTCTGTGTATAATGTATGTAACATTGATCCAGAAATAAATTTGTTAAAAAAAATCTAATGGAAAGTAAACCAATCAGCTGTAGCTAAGAAATCAATTGTTTTCATTGTAGAAAATTTGTAAACAATCTTACTCTCCATAAGGTTAACATTAGAAATTGAAAACGTTATAAAAAGGAAACTTTTGGAGTTTGAATTATTTTGACATGTCTTAGCTCTGGGGGGGGTGATGGCGATTTTTAAGATGGAAAACATGTAACAGGTGTCACGATTGGGTAGCCATAGGGGCGTAGCTAGGATTTAATAATACAAACTTAATAATGACATTTAAATTCTCTTTTAATAAATACGAATTTAAATATAGAAAATATAAGTTCAAGATAGTACAGTTTAGTTGAATTAAATAAAAAAATAAATAAATAAATTTAGATAATTAAATATAGAACATATTAGTTCAATATAATACAGTTCAATTGAATTAAATAAATGGCTCACAAGCTCCTAACAATAAACAATATCTATATGTGAAAGTTATTAAATTATATTTATGATAACACGAATTCCCACATAAATTTATTATTAATTAATTTAGAATAACTATCAAACAATCACGCACCACAATCAATAAATAGTTTAAATAGTTTTCAAAAATAAACTTTAAAACTCTGAATTTAAAAGACTATAGAAATTAAAGAGATCGCCTTACCACGGAATTCGGCGTCCGAGATGTTCCCCCGTGAGTCGCCTGGGGCTCCGTCTCTGACTCCCTGTCTGACCAGGCCTCAGTGCTCACGCAGGTAAAAATCGCTGAGACCATCCAAGTTCAATGGTCAGAACGAGTAACTAGGTTCCGTGTCATCATAAAATGACTCTACGTGCCAATTTCCCAACACTGGTATGTGGATTGTGAAACCCAAGTACTAGGTTTTATATCTGTAGGTGAAATCCAAATTTTAGAAAATAATTTTGAAAAAGGTGACTATCGTCACACAGGTTTCCATAGTAACTACCAGAGCTATTGTATTCAATTTTAAATATAAAAGAATAATAACAGCTGTTTTGATGAACTGATACCATTTCCTTTGGACATATCCATGATCTAACCTATTTCCCACAGGGAAGTAAATATAAACATTTATTACTAAAACCTTCTCGGTTACATAAAGAGCAACTTCCTAAAATTTCATGGTAATTGGATGAGTAGTTTGGCAACGCGTAAAGGACATATATACATGAATACATTTTTATATAGAGAGATGAGTTGCGTGGATCTAAGCAGTAAGGGTGTTTAAAAAGAATGAATTGATTTTGTAGTATTCGATAATAGGATTGGTCGCACTCACTCACAACGTACAGGTATACATACTGTTTACCGTTAGATCTGAAGTAATGATTTCTATGTCGTGTTCGGTTTCATACATTTAATGGTAATCTGAGAAGGTCTCACATCTCTAATTCACATTTATTTCAAGCACCTTTCACTGAGCACATTAATTTCAAAACACATGGTACAAACATTGGGTACATTTTTATTGCATCATATTCTATATTCAAGTTTCCAATAGCTACTGAAATTATAAATGTTATTAAAATATAAATAAGTAGAATCAAACTATAATTCTATAAGGACAACTTTTAAAGCTAAAACATGATCGTGTTATTTAATAGTGATCAAATAATAATACTTTAATACAGTACCGTAGAGAAATAGCAAGTTCAAATAAAAGATTATTTGATGAAATCCATAACTCAATCGGCGGAGACCGCGTGATTGTTCATTACTTCTCTGATTGGAGCGTTCGTCTCTGGCGACTCATGGGTTCCTCGCCTAAACCGATGGGTAATTGACCCATTCAATATCAATACTGTATACTTTTTATTATTTTGCATATTTTACAATGATGATACATATTATTTAAATAATAGGTTTTAATACATACTACCGGATATATTGTTATAAATCGTAAATTCAAAACTTAAAAGAGATAAATAGTAATAAACAAACATTTTGCCATGCTAAAAGCACGCAAGGTAAGTTTTTAATTTTAAAAGACGCATTTCAATACGTGATATTTATAAAGAGTATCATGCGAATCAATAAAATATATTATTCTACATTTGCATGATACACATGATTTTACGTAAAATGTTTTCCTACTTGATTTACTTTCATAACTCATTATCTTTAATTTACAATTATTGAAGTATTAAAAAATAACTTTATCGTTTTATATTTTCATTACATTCTATATTTCTTTTAAAAAGTATTTAAAATGTATTTTCCGTAATTTTTTCAAAACTGGAAACTACTTGCAGTATATTTCCCTCATGGGACTTGTAGTCATCAAACTAAAAGCTTAAGCATTGTTCGGACGAGACCCGCGTCGGCTTCCTTCAGACATTTCGTACAGAAGCAAATATTACACACCTTAGCATAGACTAAACAGGAACATTTGTCTTTCAATACCAAAATGCTGCTGATAACTTGAAAATGAAATTAAAATGAAAAAATGTAACTTTCTGTTCACATTAAAATTAATATATGACTACTTAACCGTGCACCAAAATTAGCTACATGTCAACCTTATGACGATATCCTATTTTTACTGTTTACCAAGTAGTTGCAACAGCTGACAGGCATTGTTATCAGAACATTGGCCCACTTAATTTGTTGCAAATAAACAGCCAAACAATGGTATAATATAATGAAGAATGGAAATTACGCCATAACAATCAATTTGAAATAGTTGTAAATAATAAATTTAAATTGGTTTCTTTTAATTATATGATTTTTGTATCATGACGAAAAGTATCATTAAATACTCGTCCAAAAATATCTATGAATATCCGAAAATATCTATACCAGTGTTCGATCTAAATTCCATGATACCGAACACAATTAATTAAGCTAACCTCAAAATTAGTTTAAATAAATGGAGTTTACTAAGCGTGCAATGTTTAAGGTTATCTTAAAAGATATAAAACTGCTATAACCTCCACCGCTCGTCTTTTCATCACGAAAACAATTTTGACATGGATATGTCTTAGTTCTGGGGAAGGGGGGTGTTGGTGATTTTCAAAATAGAAAATATGTAACAGGTTTCCATAAAAACTAATAGAGACATTGTATTGAATATTTAATATAAAAGAATAAGAACAGCTGTTTAGATGAACTGAAATCATTCTCTTTAGATATACCCATGAGCCTATTCCCACAGGGAAGTTACAAATTGTTTGTCATCATTTTTTTACCAGTTTATACAAGTTTTTTTATAGTCCCTGTATAAATATACAGGGACTATATATATTAGAAATATAAAAATATTAAAAATAAAGTTTTATTTATTTATTAAAAAACATGCTGAGCAAAATTATTGGTTGGTAAAAACGATTATGCTATGTTACGTCTAGCCATTTTTAAACTTGTCTACATTTGTAGACTAGTTGTCTACAAATGATTTTGTCAAATAAATATTTGACAAAATCATTTTTACGATGACAGAATTTAGAAAAGTAATTTTATTTTACTATTTTAATTTACTAATTTGATAGTATTTCTGTTTGAGAAATAAATACAAGATAATAGTATGATTCTTTTGATCCCATTGGTTTTACAAATCCCACAAGCATAATGATTGTGGGAACTACTGACTTTTGGTACACCTTATCAATAAGATAACATTCGTGTTATCTTTGGCTATGCATATTAGGAACCAATGTTGTGCAGTTTTATGTAATCCAATTTAGTGGGAAGTATCATCGAGCCCACGTCACGTGGGAATCCAGAAATGAATTTTATTTACCGAATTTTTTATGCCCTGATAGGTGAGTTCAAAGTCCTCAATTTTTTCTTTCTGCGATAGATAAATAAAGGCCCTTTCTTTATAAAGCTAAACGAGGTAGGTCTTGTCCGTCATGGGTCCATGATCGTCAATGTGGACTCAAGTCCTCATCTCATACTATCAAAGTAAATTAAACTTTGCAAACCTGAGCACACTTAAAACATCAAATAATTTGCCATAACTTAGTTGCTGTTTTATTCAAACTTTTCAGGTACGCTTAATATTGTTACAGTGCAATGTGAATGTTCTTGAAGTCTCCGCAGCGGCGCCTGAACAACAAACAGCTGAGATTAAGCGCGCGAAGCGCCTGGAATATCCGAGAAGCGCAGCCACCGCTCCGCAACAATCCAGCCAAATACTCGAACGTATAAATACCCTAAACTCTGCGCGTCACCAGTCAGTTGTATACTGTGTGCTAAGTAACAGATCATTGCAGTGAAATCATGATTAGCGAGCGAAAAGGGAGAGTGTTAGTGAAATGTAAACTGTGTCAGTGGCTATCGAAGTTTCTATGAGTAATATATAATACTATATTAATTAGATAATACTTAACCCTCCAAGTGCTATGACTATTTAAATTTTGTTATTTTTATGCAACTCTTCGTAAAATACCAAAAATACACAAAAAACACAAAACATGCCCCCCCTTATAACCAGTATCCATAAAAGCAAAATAGGTGCCCACTGCAATCCCAATTAAGCCTACAAATGCCGTCAACTTCCACCCAAGCCGGTCACCGTTTATTTACGGTGGGCCCTCCACTCCACTATACCACACATTTGCAAGCCAAATTGGGATTGCTCATGGTCGGGATTCGAACCCTCGTCCCTCCGAATGGCTTCAACTGTTGTACTCGTCAGCACAGCAGTCTAACCACTACACTACTAAGGACCACCGCCTGAGAAAGCACTTATTTGGCTATAAAAGCATACTCAGGCGGCAAAATAACGAACTCAAGCGTCAGAATAGGGAACTACAGAGTAGTTGCATGTATTAGCTCGCAGATGGCAGCACCGTAACAGTAATGTTTGACTTCGATATCGCTATACAATTAATTGCACCTCGCTGACATCTCACAGTGAGATGTTAGCACCTGGAGGGTTAACTTTAAGCAATAAACATTGTAAAATTAGTAAATTTAAAAATAATTATATGGATTAGATTGGTTATTTATTTCTGTATTTTTATTAGTTGTGTAAATAGAATAACAATAGTGATTATAGTAAAATCACCATTGGTTTATTTGTACAGTGCGTAGGCTTGTAACAATATAATTATAATGACAATAATGGGTACTAAGGGACAGAAAACCAAATTTAGTAATCAGCTGTTAAGCTGCTCAATAGATCAATCAAACATGAGCAATCAAAAAACCAATCAATAATAGATTCAAATCAATCAAATCATTGATTCAAAGTGATCAACACTGAAGTGAGCATTTAAAATTGCGACATTATTTTTAAAACAAGCAGTATTAAAGAAAACTCCTTCGACTTCAATAAATGAATGACGTCTGCAGATAAATTAATTTAAAGTTTGCTGCAAGTTCTCGAGTTATCTGTCGCTTCAAAGCAACTTTCTAATGCAGCCATCTGTTTATTGCCTCTTAATATTACTGTATTACAACATTGCTTTGGCTGTTCTAGCCGACACTGCTCTGTCAATCTATTAATAATTTATTTAATCAATGTTTCAGGTATGCCAACAACAATTCTTTTTTATTTTCACCAAAACTAAATACCTGTAGACGTTTTGTATCCACAGTTTTCAAAATTTATGAGTAATTAAGTAATTATACCTTACATTTAATTTTTTACTCCTTTTAGCGAATTTCCCATAGGGATGAAGCATTACCGTAGGTCTCATGGTAAGACTTAAGCTCGAGACCATGTTATTTTTTCTTCTTGAGGTGCCCAGAGACCAAAACAAGAGTCGTTAAAATTTATATATATATATATTTGAGTTGGTAAATGAGGGCTACTATTAATATTAAATAATTATGCATAACTTAGTACCCTTTTTTTTGTTTGAGAAATTATTTTATTTAAAAATTCACAACATGTTTCAGACTTCAGTTCATTATCAAGTGGTGTTTTCAGACTTCAGTCCATTATCAAGTGGTGTTTTCAGACTTCAGTCCATTATCAAGTGGTGTACACCACTTGATAATGGACTGAAGTCTGAAACATGTTGTGAATTTTTTAATAAAATAATTTCTCAAACAAAAAAAAGAGTACTAAGTTATGCATAATTATTTAATATATATATATCGTCTGTGAACACGATAACTCCCGTAAAAATGGTCCGATCAAGACCAAATTTGGTAGAGACGTGTATTCCTACAAATGCTTGGACGAGTTCGTAAAACAGACATATCGGTCAACCGGACCGGGTATTTTGGGGGGGTTTTGTACCCCAAAATGGAGTTTTTTGCATTTTTCAAATGTAATTTCTAATTTTATATTTCACCATTGGAATCAGCTTAAAAAACTACACAATTAAGTTCCTTAAAGTTTTTCTCTATCTCCAACGGTTGCCGAGATATTAAGAAATCTAAACACAGTACGTTGTATTGTGGGGCTCCAATGTTAATCTTATGGAGGATAGGAAAAAATTAATATTTCCCATTTTAATTAATATTTTTTGATAAAACTTGATATTTAGCTTCATGTAGTTGAGATCTATCCATTTATACTTAAAAATTATAGTTTATGTGTTTATCATGGCAGCAAACCTGCATACTCTTTTCCCATATTAATCATATAGGGAATAGGCAAACTCCTTTATTTATGGACAGATGTTGATGAAAGTTGGTATAAATGTTAAGATAAAAATTATTTATGGTATAAATGACAACTTTTAGTTTTCCTCACAGCAGCCAACCTGCACACTCTTTTCCATGTTAATCTAATGGAGAATAGGCAAATAATTCCGATGTTTATGGACAGATTTTATAAAACTTGTCATATATTATTTTTATTATACTATTGATTTGGAAATTTGCTGAGTACGCAGGTCTGCTGCGACGGGGGTATTTTTCATAAACCTGATTGGAAAATATAGGTGAAGCAAGATGAATTTTATTTCCTAATGATAAATTATTTGAACTGCATCAATACTGTGCAAAAAACGGTATCAGTGGACTGACACATACTTTCTCCTTTAGTAAATTTAAAAAAGACATCTGTAATTGAACTATCCTATTCTTTAAGGTTTATTTAAGTATCATTTAAAAATTTATTTTTCAAAAATAATCATGCATAAAATAACAACGATAGAAACAAAGTTAAATTATTTGTTAGAATTTATGACCCCCTCCTGAATATACCAGGCTTTTTGAGTGGGTTTTGTTGGGTAATTTGACCTAAGGCTTCATACCAAGTTTCATGGAAAATTGATTTTGTTAATTCTCCATAAGAATAACATTGGTCACTTTTAGACAACGTACTGCGTCATGGACCTTAAAATGGATTAAGTTTTCTTGTTGATAAATAATTGAAAATATCAGTTTTTTTAGTTTTTTAAGCTGGTTTCAATGGTGATAGTCAAATTATTCTTTACCTTAATTGTTTTTGATGAAAATTTAAAAATTTGTTCAATGAATTTTGAACTAGGTTTTCATGTGCATATTTTTGCACAACATTTAAATGTGTATTTTTTATATATGAATATGTGTAAAAACGTAATATGCCATAATAATAAAATGATCTTCACTTCACCATATACATTTTCCTCAAAATATTGTTTTATTACAAGATTGTGCACCATGTAGTTAGTTTGTTATATTCATAACTCTGCTCAAGGCCTTAAAAATAATACAATTGGCCAGTAGTATATGTATATATATATATATATATATATCACTTCTAATGATATATAAATATATATATTTATTTATATATCATTAGAAGTGATGTATATGAACAAATATTTAAGTACAGTAAACGTAATAGAAAATTTCAACTTATTAGAATAACTCTGGTGAGTGGACACTTGGCAACAGTGAAACAACTTATTAGATTTCAGTCACATTACAAAGTTTAAAACGAAAGTTTCTAATAGCTTAAGTTGGGGTTCGATATGGTCTCAATGTTTTCTACGAGTCATTAGTAGCATTCTTCAATTATAATTTTCTTCCAGCTCGCCTCTTATATTCTTTGTTGACTTGAGTGCATTCTCATCGCAAATTATTTTATACAGGAATATTGTACGAGACAACAAAGCGATAAGAAAACCATGAATTGTTTATTTTGTTAATTTATAAGTCTATCTTGTATTCCAAATTAATTAACTAGCCTATCTGAATGTTCTGATTTCGAAAAACTGCTAAAATAATGTTTATTTTGCTAGTATGAGCAGAGCCGGAGGGAAAGATATATAAATGTCGATGTTCTCGCGATTGATCGACAATATCAGCGACGCGTCGCGACCAACACATCCAGAGCTTGTCGTCGTCAGTTAGAGTATTGCGTTGAAAATGTCATTTGTCACCGTGGATCGATCGACAATATCAGCGACGCGTCGCGACCAACACATCCAGAGCTTGTCGTCGTCAGTTAGAGTATTGCGTTGAAAATGTCATTTGTCACCGTGGATCGATCGACAATATCAGCGACGCGTCGCGACCAACACATCCAGAGCTTGTCGTCGTCAGTTAGAGTATTGCGTTGAAAATGTCATTTGTCACCGTGGATCGATCGACAATATCAGCGACGCGTCGCGACCAACACATCCAGAGCTTGTCGTCGTCAGTTGGAGTATTGCGTTGAAAATGTCATTTGTCACCGTGGATCGATCGACAATATCAGCGACGCGTCGCGACCAACACATCCAGAGCTTGTCGTCGTCAGTTGGAGTATTGCGTTGAAAATGTCATTTGTCACCGTGGATCGATCGACAATATCAGTGACGCGTTGCGACAAACACATACAGAGCTTGTTGTCGTCAGTTGGAGTATTGCGTTGAAAATGTCATTTGTCAACGTGGATCGATCGACAATATCAGCGACGCGTCGCGACCAACACATCCAGAGCTTGTCGTCGTCAGTTGGAGTATTGCGTTGAAAATGTCATTTGTCACCGTGGATCGATCGACAATATCAGCGACGCGTCGCGACCAACACATCCAGAGCTTGTCGTCGTCAGTTGGAGTATTGCGTTGAAAATGTCATTTGTCACCGTGGATCGATCGACAATATCAGCGACGCGTCGCGACCAACACATCCAGAGCTTGTCGTCGTCAGTTGGAGTATTGCGTTGAAAATGTCATTTGTCACCGTGGATCGATCGACAATATCAGCGACGCGTCGCGACCAACACATCCAGAGCTTGTCGTCGTCAGTTGGAGTATTGCGTTGAAAATGTCATTTGTCACCGTGGATCGATCGACAATATCAGCGACGCGTCGCGACCAACACATCCAGAGCTTGTCGTCGTCAGTTGGAGTATTGCGTTGAAAATGTCATTTGTCACCGTGGATCGATCGACAATATCAGCGACGCGTCGCGACAAACACATCCAGAGCTTGTCGTCGTCAGTTGGAGTATTGCGTTGAAAATGTCATTTCTCACCGTGGATCGATCGACAATATCAGCGACGCGTCGCGACCAATACATCCAGAGCTTGTCGTCGTCAGTTGGAGTATTGCGTTGAAAATGTCATTTATCACCGTGGATCGATCGACAATATCAGTGACGCGTCGCGACAAACACATCCAGAGCTTGTCGTCGTCAGTTGGAGTATTGCGTTGAAAATGTCATTTGTCACCGTGGATCGATCGACAATATCAGCGACGCGTCGCGACAAACACATCCAGAGCTTGTCGTCGTCAGTTGGAGTATTGCTTTGAAAATGTCATTGTGTGTGACGAGAGACGAATCCAAATATCCATATCTAAATCAATGATTTAGATACACACAATTGATTATTATAAAAAAACTTAATATGTATAAATATTGTTTTTTTGTTTTTTTGTTAATATAATATAAACACATGACTTTTAACCAGACAGAAAATAAAAAATATAATTACATAATCCCCAAAAACCATAAACTATTAATTAACGTGACGAATAAAGCTGTTCATTTTGTAAAGCACATATTTACTTTATAGTTTTACATTAATTATTGATTATGGCATTGCATAGGAAAGCATATTACTAATGAAAAGTAAACCAACAGCTATAGCTTAAGAAATCAAATGATGTGATTCTAGACAATTTGTAAACAAACGTATCCCCCATAAGGTTAATGTTAGAAATTGAAAACGTCATAAATGCAAACCTATGGTGTTTTCGAAAATGTTTACTAAAACCTTCCCGGACACATATAGAGCACTTACTAAAATTTCATGGCTATGGATTGAGTAGTTTGGCAAGGCATAAAGGACATACATACATTCATTCATTTTTATATATAGCGAATAATTTATTTAAATTATTTTTAAAGGGAGAAGTAAATTGTGTAGACTAATCACACATTTTCTTTGATCATTTCTAGGAGAATGTGTATAATTTGTTAGTAAACTTGTATAATGAGAACCCAAATATTAGTTAGTTTGATATTTGAATAAATATTATATTCAACTACCACTAAGAAAAATAATCAACATAATTATTAACTTTAGGAAGGTGTTTAAGGTTTATTTACATGTACATGGTTACTTACTATGTGAATGTTTGAATATGAGCTCTCAGTAAAAATAAAATTCAAAAGAGACTCGAGCTAAAGAGATGCAGGTGCAGAGGCATTTCCGAGGCAAATTGTCGGTAGGACGGTGATTTCTTTTGCGTTAAACAAGGTGAAATGATGACGCTCTTTGAACAAACTTCTCAAAGCAGACTTTGTTTATTTTCCTATCTAAAACACCATTTTATTTCAAGCAAAGCTTATATACATGCCATCTTAAGCTTTTACACCATTTGCGTCTTGTTAGTTATTTAAGCACAAACTTTTAATTGATCTTTAACAATAAAAAGTGCATAACTTTATAACATTGTCATCAACAGAAAACTGTTATAAAATTGAATAATAATATGCTGTATATTTATTAAAATTAAATATTTCAACGTTTGATAATTTATATTTAACCTATCCTTATATATGCTTATTATATTGTATTTTTAACATGAACTAAAATTAACAATCTAATACTGTATGTTTTTGGAAGTCGATCAATTAATTTTTTGCTGCTCCTCGATATTCTAAAGACGCAGCTTAAGGAAAAATAGGTTATCCGTATCTATTGTCATTATGTTATTGACTGGCTGGATGGGATGACTGGGATGACTAGGTCCAGTTTTAGGTTACATAGCTAAAATGCAATTCTAATGGGAACAGAATAGAACCAGCTCAACATTTCACATAATAGTATGAATTCATCCCGTTTAGAAATTCTATCCACATTCTATCAACATCGTTTGCTGTTGAAAACTAATCATTTTTTACTTTTTTACTTTAATTAATTTAGAAATAACTATCTTCGCTCGCAGGAAGCTAGTTGTTGTCCCTCACGCCCCCGTGGTTGTTGTATGCAATCCTTAGTAATTAGACCTGTTAACGTAATCGCCACATCTATACTAAAATCGTGAAGTGACCGTTAATGTAATGTACTATGTTCTAGTGTATCGCTTAAGTTCTGTTGTTGGAGATCTTAAAAGTTAGAAGGAAACATTCCCTATTGCTTTTCTCTAAGATCTGCCACTTGGGCGCTAAAGCTAAACATCCATTTGGTACCAGGAAAAACAAAAAAAAGTGAAGGTAGAAAGATAGGAAATAAGGGCAAATTATTAGGTAAGGTTGTACGATAAATTTTATGTCCCATTAAAGCTTTTCGTTTTCATGTAAACCATTCCGTATCACGGTTTGAACGTTAACTTTCGTAAAATAATCCGATTAAGACGAAATTTGGCAAAGGTGTGTATTCCTGCAGTTACTCGGACGACTTCGTATTCCAGCCATATCGGTTGATCGGAAGGGGTATTTTGGGGGGTTTTGTACCCCGAAATTGGTTTTTTGCGTTTTTAAATTATTATCTTTTAGCATTAGAATCGGCTTGAAACTACACAATTTAGTTGTTTTTAGCGAATTTCCAATAGGGAAGAAGCTATTACCGTAGGTCTCATGGTGAGACTTAAGCCCGGGACCATGTTATTTTTTCTTCTTTAGGTGCCCAGAGTCCAAAAACAATAGTCGTTAAAATTTATATATATATATATATATATATATATATATATATATATATATATATATGTATATATATATATATATATATGTGTCTGTGAACACGATAACTCTCGTAAAAATGGTCCAATCGAGACCAAATTTGGTAGAGACGTGTATTCCTACAAGTGCTCGAACGAGTTCGTAAACCAGACATATCGGTCAATGGGAACGGTTCGTTTGAGGGGGGTTTCGTACCCCAAAATGGGTTTTATCAAGATAAAACTTGATATTTAGCTTCATGTGGTTAAGATCTATCCATTTATACTTAAAAATCATAGTTTATGTGTTTATCATGGCAGCAAACCTGCATACTCTTTTCCCATAATAATCATATAGGAAATAGGCAAACTCCTTTATTTATGGACAGATGTTGATGAAAGTTGGTATAAATGTTAAGATAAAAAATTATTTATGGTAAAAATGCCTAATTTCTACCATAGTGTTCCTCACAGCAGCAAACCTGCACACTCTTTGCTATGTTTATCTTATGGAGAATAGGCAAATAATTCTCATGTTTATGGACAGATTTTTTTAAAACTTGTCATATATTATTGATTTGGAAATTCGCTGAGACGCAGGTCTGCTGCGACGGGGGTATTTTGCTCTATCTTCAATGGTTACCGAGATATTAAAATATCTAAACACAGTACATTGTATTTTTAGGCTCCAATGTTAATCATATGGAGGATAAAGAATTTATTTTTTCACTTAATAATCTATATTTTTGTATGAAACATAATATTTAGCTTCGTGTGGTTGAGATTTATGCTTAAAAATCATAGATTATGTTCTCCAGTCTGCTGCGACGGGGGTTTTTAGACTAATTAAATAAATAATCTAAATACACTGATTATTTAATTATATTTTGAATATTAAGTTTTTTGTGAGTTAATCGCGGTCAGGGGGGTGTAGGGAATGTCCTGTGAAGTATCAGACCAATATAAACTAAAATAACGTAACACACTTGCAAATCGTGCAATTTGTGCAATCGTGCAATTGTGTGTGGTTTAAATTTTAACCACAGTTAAAATTTAAACTGTCGCATAACCCTAAAACCAAAGAATAAAAAATATAAACAAATGCAAGTGTTTCGATCTGTCGTGTATATCTTCAACTAACAGACATAGTAAAGCAATCTCCTGTTGAAAAGAAAATTATTGTTCCATGGTATGGGATCATTTTGGAGCTTCTACGGAGAAATCTAATCAAGCTACAAAGATATTGACAAACCTTCTCCGTGAAATTTTATCTATGTGTCCCTTACAGCTTTTCATGGCTAATCATCCAACGGTATCCGAGCGCAATAATTTCTAATATACCGTATATACAAACAAATATACCAACATCCTCTTTTATACATATAGAAGATGTTTTATTTTGTATTTTTTAACTTGTTCACCATTAGTCTAATAATTATTCAAAACACTAAGTGTAATAATTATTCAATAAGTCTACATTTTAAAAATATTAAATTTTATTTTCTTTAATTTTAGGTTTAGACTACCCATAAAACCCTAAAAATACCCCCGTCGCAGCAGACCTGCGTACTCAGCGAATTTCCAAATCAATAATATAATAATAATATATGACAAGTTTGGTCAAAATCTGTGGATAAACATGAGAATTTTTGCCTATTCTCCATAAGATTAAAATGGGAAAGAGTGGGTAGGTTTGCTGCTGTGAGGAACACTGAAAGTAGCCATTTATACCATCAAAAATTTTATTTTTAACATTTATACCAACTTTCATCAACATCTGTCCATTAATATTGGAGTGTGCCTAATCTCCATATGATTAACATGGGAAAAGAGTATGCAGGTTTGCTGCCATGATAAACACATAAACTATAATTTTTTAGCACAAATGTATGGATCTCAACCACATGAAGCTAAATATCAAGTTTCATCCAAAAATATTAGATAATAAGTGAAAAATTAATTTTTTTTAATCCTCCATAAGATTAACATTGGAGCCTCAAAAATACAACGTACTGTGTTTAGATTTTTTTATATCTCGGTAACCGTTGAAGATAGAGAAAAACTTTAAGGAACTTAATTGTGTAGTTTTTTAAGCTAATTCCAATGGTGAAATATAAAATTAGAAATTTTTAGAAATTACATGTGAAAAACGCAAAAACCCCCATTTTGGGGTACAAAACCCCCCCAAACTACCCGTTCCCATTGACCGATATGTCTGGTTTACGAACTCGTCCGAGCATTTGTAGGAATACACGTCTCTACCAAATTTGGTCTCGATCGGACCTTTTTTACGAGAGTTATCGTGTTCACAGACACACACACATATATATATATATATATATAAAAATTTTAACGACTATTGTTTTTGGGCTCTGGGCACCTAAAGAAGAAAAAATAACATGGTCTCGGGCTTAACTCTTGCCATGAGACCATAGTAATAGCTTCTTCCCTATGGGAAATTCGCTAAAAGAAAATATTCATTTGTATTTTCAAAACATCTCTAACAGTTGATTTAGGATTGTAATTCTAGGAATCATGAATAAAATCCGTAGTCTATACAATTTACGGTTCAAAAGTTATGGGTATAAGAATGACTAAAGTTCAAAGAGATTTATGCATCATAACGATATACGAGTAAAAAGTAAAAAACTCTCTCCATTTAAACAAGTTATTTCATAAACTTTAAATTGTAACCGGTTGAATAGTCTCATATGTGAATAATTCAATGGGTGATGTATGACCTGGCTTTATGCTAGACACGCAGATCTCAGAATGAGAAAACCATGTAGGCCTACATAGTGATTGGTGATAATGTGATTCCGTTGCCACAGTAGCGACATACCAATGTGAATAGAAAATTACGAATATGAGCATTGAAGAGCTGCAAACTTCAGGATCAAATGTTCAATATTTAAAATATGATCATTCACATAATGGATGATTTACATACGATAAGGAATTATTTTTGTACAGAAAAAACATTATTACGCATGTCGGGTACACATTTAAGTGATTCCTTGAATTTATGTTGAGCTTCAATTAAAACATGCACTAAATAATATTCAATACATATTTTTTAGCGTTTAAGTTCTTTTACGTCCGACCTTCTCATTCCAAAACCCAGCGAAACATCATTTGTGACAGGCGGGACTACCCTAAATTACTTGAGGTTACCTCGGGGGCCGCACTGGGCTGCCGAGGTCTCACCGACATTATCAGATGTGAAACATCATTTGTGATAGGCGGGACTACCCTAAATTACTTGAGGTTACCTCGGGGGCCACACCGGGCTGCCGAGGTCTCCACGACATTATCAGATGTGAAACATCATTTGTGACAGGCAGGACTACCCTAAATTACTTGAAGTAACCTCGGGGGCCGCACTGGGCTGCCGAGGTCTCCACGACATTATCAGATGTGAAACATCATTTGTGACAGGCAGGACTACCCTAAATTACTTGAAGTAACCTCGGGGGCCGCACTGGGCTGCCGAGGTCTCCACGACATTATCAGATGTGAAACATCATTTGTGACTGGCGGGACTACCCTATATTACTTGAGGTTACCTCGGGGGCCGCACCGGGCTGCCGAGGTCTCCACGACATTATCAGATGTGAAACATCATTTGTGACTGGCGGGACTACCCTATATTACTTGAGGTTACCTCGGGGGCCGCACCTGGCTGACGAGGTCTCCAGTTCTACGCCCAGACCAGTGCGTTCGGCTGAGTTTTATTTTAGTTACGGTTCATTAATTTTTTGGGTTTTTTGGATTTTTTGTATGTTTTGTAATTTTCACAATCACATAATTAATTCGTTTTTTTTGTATTTGATGTTTCCGTACAAAATGCTCTGAAGGTATAGGCCAAAGATTTGCATAATTTATGTAATAATTTTGACGTTTTCATAAACGCTATGTAAACGCAAGTGGTTTAAAATGTAGTTCCTTATCCATTTAAAAAGTAGAGGGTTTCAAGGATTGAATCCCTCAGAATGCAGAACCCTAATGCAGAACGGAGTTGGCGGTGTTAACGGCGTATCGCCATCACCTTTTGAAGCCTTTTCTAGGCAAGTCTCTTTTATAAAGAATATATTTGGTCACTGTTATAGTAGATCCTATGTCTAGGCCTACATGTTTGTCTCCCTCAAATACTAATCATAATATTTAAACTCTCAAGTATGCTAGTGCTATTAATATTTTAAAATTTACAAATGTTTTATAGTGATATTGAGCAAGCATAACGATATCGGGCTATTTTAACTAATATAACAAAATATCCCAAAAATAGATACGTGTCTCTCAACTGTATTTTAGTAAAAATTACATTTACTATTAATTAGGATAGTTAGTGATTATTAGTTAGGATGGTTCAGTTGGAAGCGTCATGGACTCTGAAACCTTTGGCAGCAGTGTCGCTGGATGGGATCGTAGAGTTGCTTATCAATTATTGTTATCAGTATCAGTCTACTTTTTACTGTATCAGCTCACCTATATATTTCCTAGTACTGCAAACAGATCCATAATCTATTTTGGAAGACAAAGTGCATATACAAAGAGGATTACATCCCCTTCAGCAAAGGAACGAACTATAGCAAAAGATCTTTTTTTAAATATAGAAAGAAACAAACATCCAATTAAATGCAGTTGACATATCTTCAGAGGCTAATTTTCTAGTGAGTGAAAGGTACTGCTTGGGTGCTGTGTGGTTCCCAATATAGGGTGCCTAGAATGTACCAATGTATAAAGAAAGGTTGTCAAAACCAGTGACTCTCTCTCCACTGGGAGCTACGAATTGTTATTTTCAGCCAGGTAACTTCTATGGTCCACTGTATGTTTTATTTACCAATGTATGATTTTGAGCTCTAACCACCAATCAAATAAAAATGTAAGTTTTATGTCTTTCCTTAATATTTCATAGCATCTACCCCTCATGAAACTAACTCTTACGAAACGTTAAATTTAAGGCCTAAACTACTTGAAATTGGGATAATTAACAAAATAAATAATAAGGCTAAGTTATAACATAAGTTATTCATTTATAGAATAGGTACAGTAATTATTATTTCCCACCTAAGAAAAATATTTAAAAGGCTTTACTAGGTGTGCTCTAAAAATATTGAATTAGTTTTTATTCCTGTCATAGTCTAGCTGGGTTAAACCACCTACTATTTATGTTTAAAAAAATAAACTTAACTAACTTATAATAAATAAATACATTAGATCTAACACTTAAAATATGTTTTCTATTTAAAATTTACTTATATAAATGCGCAAGTATACATTTGAAATACAATATCTACATTAAGAGATGGACTCAGTGACATAGGCTAGTATAGTTAGTTGGTCGCTACCTAATTGTTGCAAGCAAATATCTAAAATAGATTATCTTTATATATAGCCCCCGTGCTCACGTAGCTTACCTATTAATACATGTGTTATTCTTGTGATGTAAACTATGTAATTCGTGCGATGAAGTCAATCGAGAAGCGATGATTGCAGCCAACGGAGCAACTTACTACTTACTACTACTCACTACTATTACTTACTTAATACACACAAGTCACCAGACTACAAATAACTGAAACCTGTCCACCTGGCCGATTACCTTCTGTAACGTTTTGTAAAATATATTATTTTAGGAAAGAAGCTATTACCGTAGGTCTCATGGTAAGACTTAAGCCCGGGACCATGTTATTTTTTCTTTTTTAGGTGCCTAGAGACCAAAAACAATAATCGTTAAAATTTGTATATATAAATATATATATATATATATATATATATATTATATATATATGTATATATGTGTATATGTATATATATATATATATATGTGTGTGTGTGTGTGTGTGTGTGTGTGTGTGTGTGTCCGATCGAGACCAAATTTGGTAGAGACGTGTATTCCTGCATTTGTTCGGACGAGATGAGTTCGTAAACCAGACATATCGGGCAGTTGGAACGGGTAGTTTGGGGGGGTTTTGTACCCCAAAAATGGGTTTTTTGCGTTTTTCCCATGTAATTTTTAGTTTTAATACCAATGTTAAAATACCAAACACAATAATAATTTGTTCAGATCTAATAAGAAATGTTGAATACCTATTGTGATCGCATCATTACAAATTAGTTTATGTTGGCACATTATTTTGGTAATTTTTTGACATGGATATGTCTTAGCTCTGGGGGGGTGTTGGTGATTTTCAAGATGGAAAACATGTAATAGGTTTCCATAGAAACTACCAATTGTATTGAATCTCTATATATAAAATTGAATGTATGTATGTCTGTCTGTATGTCTGTATGTATGTCCTTTATGCGTTGTCAAACTACTCATCCGATCGCCATGAAATTTTAGGAAGTTGATCTATATGTGTCCGGGAAGGTTTTAGTGAAAAAATATTTTCGAAAACCCCATAAGTTTCCATTTTATGGCGTTTTAAATTTCTAATGTTAACCTTATGGAGAGTAAGTTTGTTTACAAATTGTCTACAATGAAAACATTTGATTTCTTAGCTACAGCTGATTGGTTTACTTTCCATTAGCAATACCGTATGCTTTACTATCCAATGCCATCTGAATCATTCATTAATGTTAAACTATGAAGTAAATGTGTACTGTCAAAAATGAACAGCTTTTATACAGAAAATATTTTTATTTTCTGTCTGATTAAAGTGACGTGTTTATATGATAATTACAATGTTTATATTATTACGTTTATTATAATAATCAGCTGTTGTATATCTTTCCTATAAAAGCCGTATTACAGTTAGGTTTCGTTTGGGTTTGGATTGGATTTTAAAATTGTGAATTAATCCACTCAGATTTATTTGTTTCATGGGAATGATATTAATATGTTTTATCGTTTCAGTATTGTTATTCACTATGCAGTGACCCAGAATATATAACCTTTCACAGTGAAGCCGTATTGTTATTCGACTTCAGAACATGGCCAATCTTGAAGTTAACATGGGTTTACTGTGAGGCGTTACGAAGTTCGCCGGGTCAGCTAGTTTTTAATACAAAAGAATAAGAACAGCTGTTTAGATGAACTGAATAAATTCCCTTGAAGCATATCCATGATCTAACCTGTTTCCCGCAGGGAAGTAAATACAAAATTTTTGGTTAGTGAATGAATTATTAAATATTTAAAATTAGAATATTCTGCATCTTTTGCATTATTACAAAGAATACACAAGGTTCACACATAAACATTAATTATATGTAGTGTCCGTGTCGTGTGTGTTTCTGTGTGAATATGACGACCTCACCTTCGAGTGATACATTCAACTTTATGCACACCTGATGATGTGCCTACCAGGCGCGACACGGCCGTCATGAAACCCGGACGAAAACAGGATCATTAAGGCAGGTACTTGAACAATTATTTATTAATATTAAAATACTATATAACTATTATATTATATAAATATTAATAATATCAATATAAATATCAAAAAATGTTTTGTAAATGTAGGCTACTGTATTTATTTTTTACTTTCAAATTTACAGTTGTACAAATTTCGCATTGTAAATATTATTATTATTATAAGCAGAGCTTTGATGGTGGAGATGAACCGTTGTCTAAAGTAAATGTTGCTGGAATTGGAATCTGTTGGAATTCAATACAGCCACAGGCGGAGATTACTTTTATTCAGGAGGTTGCATATATTTGCATATTCGTTTCATTGATAGAGAGGGGATTTTTATCCTTAAATAAATAGATTCAATCGATGACATAACAAATTTTGTAACAATATATTATTACTATTGTATGATAATACCCAATTTTTGTTTTCTATTTTACTAATATTGTAGTTATTACTTCTGATAAAACACTATAACAGGGCTGGTTGTTAACCTTAAGTTACTTTTCATGGCAAGGCCATATGGATAGACCAAATTTAATTACATCAATAAAAATGGTAGTGGCAATATTTAAATCTGTCACCGTACCCCAACAGAATACAGTGACAATTGCTGTAGGTTCAATTTATTTATAATCCTGTGAGAAAACAATTATTTACAGTAGTTGGAAATAAAGCAGCGGCATTAGTGATTGACCTATTAACTGCTGTGATTTGGAGATAAAGTAGCGTATACATCGTTTGATCCGTTTAATTCTGGTGTAAATATTGAGGTCGACAAAAGAATCTTCCAAACCTTTATTTTCCAGTTTCGCATCTAGTTTAAAGTAGACTAATGGTAAATTACCTATATAAAACAATCAAAGAAGGCAATAAATAGATGTACTTAAAAAAACTATGGATATTTAAGAGCTAAAGTGGCAAGGCTGGTTTAGTTTACAATAGTTGAACGCTGTGTAGTGGTGAAACCACACATGCGAGCGATTGGTTTGTATTACGGGTACCTTATGTAAACTTTGAGTATTTATACTAATTAATTGTATTGTTTTTAAAATGTAATTAAAATATTTTAATTATATTATTATATAATTAAATTATTATAATTATAATTATTATAATCTGTGCAATACATAGATTAAATAGTTGTTTAAATGCAAAATATTTTAGTTTAATTTTTATGTCAATGTTACTGTACCTATTTATTTTTCTTATGTTTTACTCATTAAAATTATATATTTATTCAATTTTCACACTGCTACAGAACAGCTAATGCCTATTGCACTATAGCATTAATAATAATAACAATATTCGGTAGAAAAGTAGAAAAAACAATTGAGGCACATAACAATAACAACAAATGCAGGTTTATAACAATAATTAAATGCTGCCAAATGATGCAACTTACAAACAAACAAATAGATGAGTAACAGACAATAAATTAATAATTAACAATAGACATTATAATAAATAAATAACAATATATTATTAACGATAAATATTAATAAAAAATTAAAACAATAAATCTTTTTACAATAGTATAACTATTAACAAAATTTAATTCAATTCGATTATAGTTCTACGAGATTTTCGTTATTACTTACACCAACTTTAAATGCGGGAAAATACCTAAAATACCCCCGTCGCAGCAGACCTGCGTACTCAGCGAATTTCCAAATCAATAATTTAATATATGACGTTTTATAAAAATATGTCCATAAACATGAGAATTATTTGCCTATTCTCCAAAAGATTAACATAGGAATGAGTGTGCATGTTAGCTGCTGTGAGGAACACTGAAAGAAGTCATTTCTACCATGAATAATTTTTATCTTAATATTTATACCAACTTTCATCAACATATGTCCATAAATAAAGGACTTTGCCTATTCCCTATATGATTAACATCGGAAAAGATTATGCAGGTTTGCTGCCATGATAAACACATAAACCATGATTTTTAAGCATAAATGAATAGATCTCAACCACATGAAGCGTAATATCAAGTTTTATCCAAAAATATTCATTAATATGGGAAATATTAATTTTTCCCTATCCTCCATAAGATTAACATTGGAGCCCCACAATACAACGTACTGTGTTTAAATTTTTTAATATCTCGGTAACCGTTGGAGATAGAGAAAAACTTTAAGAAACTTAATTGTGTAGTTTTTTAAGCTGATTCCAATGGTGAAATATAAAATTATAAATTTTTAAAAATTACATGTGAAAAACGCAAAAACCTGATTTTGGAGTACAAAACCCCCCTAAACTATCCGTTCCCATTGACCGATATGTCTGGTTTACGAACTCGTCCGAGCATTTGTAGGAATACACGTCTATACCAAATTTGGTCTCGATCGGACCATTTTTACGAGAGTTATCGTGCTAACAGACACACACACACACACATATATATATATATATATATATATATATATATATATATATATATATATATATATATAAATTTTAACGACTATTGTTTTTGGACTCTGGGCACCTAAAGAAGAAAAAATAATGGTCCCGGGCTTAAGTCTCACCATGAGACCTACGGTAATAGCTTCTTCCTTATGGGAAATTCACTAAAATCTGTCCATAAATAAAGGAGTTTGCCTATTCCCTATATGATTATTATGGGAAAAGAGCATGCAGGTTTGCTGCCATGATAAATACATAAACTATGATTTTTAAGCATAAATGGATAGATCTCAACCACATGAAGCTAAATATCAAGTTTTATCCAAAAATATTCATTAATATGGGAAATATTAATTTTTCCCTATCCTCCATAAGATTAACATTGGAGCCCCACAATACAACGTACTGTGTTTAGATTTTTTAATATCTCGGTAACCGTTGGAGATAGAGAAAAACTTTAACTTAACTTCGTTTTTGGACTCTGGGCACCTAAAGAAGAAAAAATAACATGGTCCCGGGCTTAAGTCTCACCATGAGACCTACGGTAATAGCTTCTTCCCTATGGGAAATTCGCTAAAAGAGGTTAATATTTAATGAGTTTTTATCATACAGTTTTATCATTGTATTCAAAGGTGAAAAGAAACCAAAATTCGTCCTATAATAACTGGGAACGAACAGCTGATGACAGCGTGAGCCGGCGAGGAAGGGCAAAGTCTACCTGAGATAAGAACACGCAGTCGTCGAGCGACCCATTCACGAGTTTGTGGAAATAAAACGAACTAGCTCTCCTGCGTCGTCTAGATAAACTGTGTATATTAAATACATGTAACAAGTGGACATAGTGACCATCATTACCATAATAACCAAATACTTTAAAATATTAGAAACGAATGAATTTGTTTTGGCCGCTTTCAATTAATTCCGTCAAATATGCTACATTAGAATTCCAAACCATTATTCCAATGTATTCCAATGTATTTAAACACGTCATAAGAAAATAATTCATTAAAATAATACAATGGCGACTCAGAATAAGACAAAATAGGCCTCATGGCAATACTTAAGCCCGGGACCATGTTATTTTTTCGTCTTTAGGTGCCCAGAGGCCAAAAACAATAGTCGTTAAAATTTAGCTTCTTTCCCATGGGAAATTCAATAAAATTAAAATAATCATGGGGTGAAAATTTACATAAAATAAAATATAAAGGCCCTCAAAAGTGAACAAGAAATGAGTACAAAAATAAACGAAATAATGTGAGAGAAAAGGTCGCCTAACGACGCTTATCAAATAGGCACACAAATCCAGGAAGTGTTCTTTAACTTTTCGTTTAAATTTATTAATATTTTTTATTTGTCTTATTTGGAGGGGTAGTTTATTGTATAATCAAGAAACCTATCAAAGGATCCACTTTCATAGTTTGCTGTTGAGTGATTTGTCACTGACAGCGCCCCTTGATCTTGTTGTGTACTGATTAAAGTGTCCGTTAGTCACAAAAATCGAACAATTCTGTTTGAAAAACACAAACCTCGTATCTGAAAAGACAGTAAAAGTTAAAATTCTTAAATAGTGGGTGACAAGAGTCAGTTCCTTTTAAACCACCCATCACCCTCAGACACCTTTTGAAGAACAAAACCCCTACGGAAATTTGGAACACTCGAGAAACCCCAAAATATAATACCGT
Source organism: Nephotettix cincticeps (assembly GCA_023375725.1). NCBI lineage: Eukaryota > Metazoa > Arthropoda > Insecta > Hemiptera > Cicadellidae > Nephotettix > Nephotettix cincticeps. The sequence goes on along the minus strand of CM041791.1, from coordinate 95,283,376 downwards.
ACCTAAAATTGATTCTACTTTGAAAAATAAACTACACGGAGGATCTCGATACTGAAAACCTCAGCAAGACGGTCAAGGGCATAACACATTGGCTTTAATATACCGTATTGCAAACAAGGTTCACGTGGGAGCACCATGTCAATCCAGTCTCAACGTGCATTCAAAGAAATTTATGACAGGTGACTTCAACTAATTAATTATTGTCTAATGTTATTTTGTAAGAATTTTTTCTTCCCCAAAAAATCAATGAAGTTCGTTTTGCTTATATTTAATTTCAAGTTATAACGTAAACCAGAATTTAAATTTTGGAAGTTGACTATTTACATCAGAAATGTCTTGCTCTCCAGTTTTACGAGAAAATCCCAAAGGGCAGTCATCAGCAAACATATCTAAGTCAGACTTTTAATAAAATGGGGCCAATAATTGAACCTTGTGGAGCACCTTTGACAACGGGCCTGCTCTCACAGAATATTGGGTTTTCAGTACTGTTCAAATAATTGATTTGTTTTCTTCGGAAAATATATAAGATGACGTAAAAACCCACGTCTTCCACACTACTTAATATATTTACACTCTTATATTGTAATTATATACAACAGTAAATATACTCAAAAGCTGTTAAATTGGCGATCAATTTCGTCCAGTTACTCCGAACAACATCAGACCTAAATGGAGACTGAAAATACAGTACATGACTTAAACAGATTTAAAGCATTACCTGTTACTCCATACCATTCAAGCTTATGAACAAGAACATGATGATATATATTATTGATGACAATGATTTGCGGTGCTAAAGGCTTTAAATCACAAAATATTACTAAAATTATTATATAATGTTGATTTCCTTAACTCTGAGAGTGACTTTTTATCGGCCAAAGGTAACAGGCAAAGGCCAATAATGACTAGTACCGTACCAGTAGTACCAGAGAGGAACGGATTATAAGTATAGATGAACGGATTTAGTATCCGTTCATCTATGGTAGTACTCACCTGGGCGTGCAAATGTAGTGTTACATTCTCCGGCGCTATGACTTGCACCGGATGCTTCTTGTGTATTACAAGATCTTGCAAAGCAGATTTATAAACATTTTTAAACCATGTGGTACTAAAATGAATTTTTAATGATTTTGGTCTATAAAAGCCACAAAATTTTAACTGAAAATAATAATACAACCATGTTTGAGTGTAGTCTATGTCAACCTTTATATCATTTTTTATGCATCCTGGAATAATTATTCAAGGAAAAGCAAGTTTACTTGATTGTTTAACAAAATCGTGGATTGCGAATGTTATTTACTGAGTTTCATATCGGTTATACATGCAAGAAGGTAAGTCGCAAAAAGATACGGCGGTAGTCAATGAAGCAGCTGAGAGCTGAAAGGCTGCCTGCAGCTGTGTGGTGTGGTGGCAAATACGGTACGAAAATCGATACCGGGTTGGGTTTAGATGCTCTCTCCTACTTGTCGATTACTGCTTGCTGATATGAGTGTTAAGTCCTTATCCTGTTCTGCTGAAGTATCGTTTAAAATGAAGAAAAGGAATACAAGAAATCAACGATATTTTCATTAAAAATTAAATGATTGGCTCAGGTATTGTAATCCTATACCCGTTTAAACATAAATCTGCTCATAGATAGTCAAATAATATACAATTCAAAATTAATTGTAAAAGGGACATGGCATACACAAAAATAGTATGGAATAAGAATTATTAAATTGACACAATATGATTATTAATACAAGGGACTGTTAAAGTGTGTAATCAATATTTAAAAATTAACTTTACACTTAAATATATATTTTATATTTGAAATAGTAACTAAATAAAATGAAAAAATATAGTCAGTGAATTTATGTCCTTTAAAATTAAAAATTTGACTCTTGAATGAGCTCTAGGGTGTGTTATAAATACAATTTTAATGAAATTGAAACCATTATACACTTTTTTGTTGTCTCCATACCCGATGTATTGAATTAGTCTAGATATATATTGTATAGCATAATCTCTTTTTGGGAAAGTGTTCCAAACCCAGAATGGTCTACGGGAATTTGAATCTGTGAACTCTCATGACACTACTTTGCTAGCATGACACCCAAACTTTTTTGATTCACACACTTTTATTTCACTAAATTATTATATCTGCCTTAGTTGCAGCAGGTACTAAATGTTTAATCAAAGAACACCGAATGAGTGAAACGTTGCAAGAAACATGTGGTTATCCATCAAGACACCTATGGCGATTGACCTTAGTAGTATACCTTAAGGAAATCGTCCTCTAATGACCAATTGGAGAAGGCTTATCAGAGGGTGTTATACAATTTGCATTGTTCTGATTAACGTACAAAATTTATGTGGACCAGGTGGAGCAAGTCAAAAAATGGCTGATGCTGATTATCCTCAGTCTTCCTCTTCCTTCAATAACAAGACACAGAGTTGGCAAAGGAATCATGATAGCTGTGATATCAGCTAATTACTGGGCATTAGAATTTACATGGTTTTTGGTTACCCAGACACACACACACACACACACACACACACACACACACAGATTCAGAGGGAAAATTGAAGGTGTATAAAAACACCTTCAAAAAAACTCATGTTCTTTGTGTGATTGAACTGTATTATTTGTAGGTTCATAATCGTTGAATGTGAGGTGTACCTCTATGTTGATAGTAATAATTAAAAAGATAATAAAATGACAACAGTACAAAAAAAGATAAATTTCTCTTTTATCTTCCAGATAATTTCCTCTTGTGGAATACATAGGCGCTGTGAATGAAATTTGTTATTATACTTAATTATGGAGTTACCTCATTCTACTTTACTCATTTTATTTATTGTCGCCATCTCATCAACTACATCAGGTAGGTTTATAACCTATCACTATTTACAAGTAATATTTTTTTGTTTTAAATGACACTGCATTGTGGTTGTGTTGAACAAAAACCCTCACAAAATAATAGTTATTTCAAATGTAATAAGAATGAAAATGTCCTTTTTAAGTAATAAAATGGTAATGGTAATGAAATGGCACATACTTTGTCTCGTTAAAATAAGTAACCTAAATAAAATTATTCATTTTTAGCGAATATCCCATAAGGAAGAAGCTATAACCGTAGGTCTCATGGCGAGACTTAAGCCCGGGACCATGTTATTTTTTCTTCTTTAGGTGTCCAGAGTCCAAAAACAATAGTCGTTAAAATTTATATATATATATATATGTGTGTGTGTGTGTGTGTGTGTCTGTGAACACGATAACTCTCGTAAAATGGTTCGATCAAAACCAAATTTGGTAGAGACATGTATTCCTACAAATGCTCAGATGAGTTCGTAAACCAGACATATCGGTCAATGGGAACGGGTAGTTTGGGGGGTTTTTTACCCCAAAATGGGGTTTTTTTGCGTTTTTCACATGTAGTTTTTAAAAATTTCTAATTTTATATTTCACCGTTGGAATCAGCTTAAAAAACTACACAATTAAGTTCCTTAAAGTTTTTCTCTATCTCTAACGGTTACCGAGATATTAAAAAATCTAAACACAGTATGTTGTATTGTGGGGCTCCAATGTTAATCTTATGGAGGATAGGGAAAAAATAATATTTTCCATATTAAACAATATTTTTGGATAAAACTTGATAATTAGCTTCATGTGGTTGAGGTGTATCCATTTATGCTTAAATATCATAGTTTATGTGTTTATCATGGCAGCAAACCTGTATACTTTTTTCCAATATTCATCATATAGTGAATAGGCAAACTCCTTTATTTATGGACAGATGTTGATGAAAGTTGATATAAATGCTCAAAAAATTAATTGTTTACGCTAGAAACACCTACTTTCAGTGTTCCTCACAGCAGCAAAAACTTGCATACTCTTTCCCATGTTAATCTATGGAGAGTAGGCAAATAATACTCATATTTATTGACAGATAATGATCAAACTAGTCATATTATTATTATTATGTTATTGATTTGGAAATTCACTGAGTATGCATTTCTGCTGCGACAGGGGTATTGTCATATTCTATTTCTATTTAATATCTGTCAAAAAAAAGCCTTGGCACCATTGGCCCCCTTCTCCGGTCAACACAATTGACAATTTACCCAAAGATCAGGATTTATACCAGCCTCCAGACCAGTGATTACTTATGAGGCCCTTGCATGGTACCATATCTTACTTGCAGGACTGCCAAGAAGAAATTACTTGCTGACCAAAGCAAACTCTCTGGCAGGCAACTAGGTCTCCCGTGGAAGATCTCTGTGGGATAATATTCATGATCTCGACGACCAATAAGTTTCTCAACATTGACTGATTTTACTGACCTTAAACTGCTATACATTTAAAAGTAAACTGGTTTACAGACCTCCTACTAGAGTGTAGACCCTCACATGACCACCAGTAAAAGCTCTGTCCGAGAGCAGAAAATAATCTGGACAAGTCGAACTCAAGTCATCCTCCTGCTGCTGCTATTTTGATCAAACATACAGTAGACCTCTCGTTTGGCCACCTCGGGACTGAACTACCGACCGAACTAGTCGAATATACACAAAGAAGACTACTTTTACTGACAAAAATGGTTTTTTTAAGTGATTTATACTCAATAATTCTTTGAAAATATATAGGCTATAGAATGGTATCATGAAAGTTGTATGTTTTCGTAGTACCGTACTGTAACACTAAACGAAAGCAGGCTAGACTTATGCTGAGTGTAAATTTTATACTCTCCCCCAGAAATTTTGGTGTTGTCTAATAAAAACACACTTGCCACTGTTATCATTTATTTACCACCTTTATTTGCACCTTTTCTTAATTTATTTTATTTCCAGCATATATATGTCATTTTCCAAAAATCATAAAGTCAACTGATTTTGAGTTAGTCGGCTGTTCGATTTAGGTTGTAGCCAGTTGCAAAGCTGCCATTACATGACTCATGACTTATGCATGACTCATTTTACCCTCAACGTCGCCACCTTGGCTTCACTTGCAATAACTTCTTCAATATCTGGCCATAAGAATGCTGTACTTCGTCATAGGCCTTTTCGTCACTTCCTTCATGTTGATTGTTTCAACACTTGGATTAAATCAGTGTTTTCATCACACCTCAGTTTGTACGAAACTTCCGAAAGAAGCTTATAACGATACTTCTTTTGAAGCACTCTATTGCCCCTTGGTCCATTGGTTGTTGAAGGCTTGTTACATGAGGGGACAGAAATTAATAATTTAATTCCAGACTCACCATCACACTCTAACTCATCCGGATTGTTAGGCCCAAGGTCAAGAACAAGAAGTGCGTTTACAGGGAGTTACAACAAACGACTTTTGTCACTTTATGCACAAACTCATTATCAAATCACTCTTCAAACAAATATGAGTCCATCCAAGCTGACGCCAATAGTAATTCTTGCTCCCCTGAGTGCTACCGGCCAATTTCACTCCTACCCACCATTGCGAGAATCCTTGAAAAAGTGGTTTGCAACTCATTAATAGATTATCTGAGTAGCCATGAGCTATTCAACTCAAATCAATTTTGATATCAGAAACAAAAGTCCACAAAGCTTGCCTTGGTTAAGTTCATTTCTTCATGCTTTGACTCCCTCGATGGTGGTGAGACGGCAATTGGCTGCTTCATCAACCTGACCAGGGCATTTGACTGCGTTGCTCACCCCGTACTTCTCGATAAACTCGTGGCAGTGGGCATTAAGGTCAAAGCTCTTGGCTGGATAAAATCCTATCTTTCTAATAGGTTCCACAAAACAAAAATTGATTTCTTTGACCAAAGCAGAACTAAAAGTTATTCTAACTCAAATCCCAAGGAAACCTGCTTCGGCGTACCACAGGGCTCAATCTTAGGCCAAATCCTCTTTATTTTGTATATCAATAACAACTGAAGCCATTTACCAAGCCATCTTCTCACAATTGTTGTTAATAATATATATTTATTAACCTCCCACAAAGATCTTGAGGAGGAAACAATTTTCAACTTAAACTCATTCTCTCAATATTTTTCCAACATTAATCTTCATATCAGTCCAAATATGACTCAATTTCTTTATTTCATGACTGTTAAAAAAGGAATTTCTTGTACAGGGCTAGCTCCTTTTTATCGTCGGTTCTTCTCGGGGATACTGTCATCGAATAGGCCCAATTTGTATGCTAGCTAGGGGTGAGGTTGAATAGTGGTCTCAGGTGAAATGAGCAGGTAGGTAAATTGGCTAAACAACTTGCTTGCAATATGTTTGATTTAAAAACCATAGCATCACTCTATAATCTAGCACCGTGACGGTAATTGGTGTCTTTGATAATGCTATACAATAGCAACTCGCTGACATCTCACAGTGAGATGTTAGCACCTGGAGGGTTAATAAAACAATATATATATATATACATATATATATATATATATATATATATATATACGTATACGATTTTATATATATAAGATATATATATATATACGATTATATATATATATAATATTGTTTTATTTTATTTTAAGGAGAAAACATCTGTCAGTTGACTCTTACGGTTTATTTACTTTCTACCAGTGAGGAATTTCTCTGCTTTCCAAATATAACTGTCTGGTTTAATTAACAGCCCATCAGCCAATGGCAACTAAAGGACCTACAGTTTAACATGGGATCCAAACCACATTTTTTCTTGAAATTACAAACTGGTCTAGTCAGCCTTAGTCAGTAACAAGACTAAAGACCGCCACTGTCCCAGTTAAGGAGTTGGTTTCCGAGTGAACGGTCAGTTTCCAATAGTCATCCTAAGTATGTCAATGTTTGTTGTTTGGTTGTTTATAGTTTCTCTCTATTTCTACAGGAGAGTTTATCAACAATCACCACCATCAAACGGAGGGAGCCAAGATGAAAAAGCACGATGTTTGGTGTTACAAGTGTGACACAATGGATGATGGTGACAGGTGCAGCAATCTATCTGCAGGGAATGAGTCTAAACTGGTTTACAAATGCCCAGAACACCGTTCCATTTGTATGGTAATCAGTCTACTAATCAAATATACACCCGTCGCAGCAGACCTGCGTACTCAGCAAATTTCTAAATCAATAACGTAATAATATGACAAGTTTTATCATTATCTGTCAATAAATATGAGAGTTATTTGCCTATTCTCCATAAGATTAACACGGGAAAGAGTATGCAGGTTTGCTGATGTGAGGAACGCTGAAAGTAAGTGTTTCTAGCATAAACAATATATATTTAGACCATTTATACCAAGTTTCATCAACATCTGCCCACAAATAAAGGAGTTTACCTAATCTCTATATGATTAATATGGGAAAAGAGTATGCAGGTTAGCTGCCATGATAAACACATAAATTATGATTTTTAAGCACAAATGTATGGATCTCAACCACATGCAGCTAAATATTAAGTTTCATCCAAAAATATTGGATAATAAGTGAAACATTTATTTTTCCTTATCCTCCATAAAATTAACATTGGAGCCCCAAAATACAATGTACTGTGTTTATATATTTTAATATCTTGGTAACCCTTGGAGATAGAGAAAAAGTTTAAGGAACTAAAATGTGTAGTTTTTTAGGTGATTCTAATAGTGAAAGATTAAATTTGAAATTTTTTAAATTTACATAGAAAAACGCAAAAAACCCATTTTTGGTGTACAAAACCCCCCAAACTACCCGTTCCGATTGCCCGATATGTCTGGTTTACAAACTTGTCCGAGCAAATGCAGGAACACACGTCTCCACCAAATTTGGTCTCGATCGGACCATTTTTACAAGAGTTATCGTGTTCACAGACACAAACACACACACACACACACACACACACACACACACACACATATATATATATATGTGTGTGTGTGTGTTCTCACACACACACACACATATATATGTATACATTTTAACGACTATTGTTTTTGGTCTCTAGGCACCTAAAGAAGAAAAAATAACATGGTCCTGGGCTTAAGTCTTACCATGAGACCTATGGTAATAGCTTCTTCCCTATGGGAAATTCGCTAAAAATCATTTTTGTAAGATTTCCACCAAAAAAATTAAGGTAAAGTATAACTTGACTACCACCATTGAAACCAGCTTTAAAAAGCTAAAGAATATAGTATTTGAATTATTTGTCTTCGACTAACGGTTCCAGAGAAAAGTTAAATCTACTGTCCATGATTAATCCAGTACGTTTTCTGAAAGCATGCAATGTTATTCTTATCGGGAATATTAAAAAAATTAATTTCTTTCTTGTTTCCCAACAGTTTTCCATGAAACTTGGTATACAGCGTAAGCCCACATCTCCCACCAAAACTCACTCATAAAAGCTTAGTATTACCAGGGGGGTCCCCATAAAACTCTAACAAATCATTCTACTTTATTTTTATCTTGTTCTTTTTTCCAGAAATTGTATGGTTATTTTTTTAATCAATAAGTCATTAGATAATATTTAAATTAACTTTAAAGAGTATGATACTTTTATTACAGATTGTTACATGATTAATTACATGAGAAAAACGCAAAATACCCATTTTTGAGGTACAAAATTCCCCCAAACTACCCGGTCCGATTGACTGATATGTCTGGTTTACAAACTCGTCCGAGCAAATGTAGGAATACACGTCTCTACCAAATTTGGTCTTGATCGGACCATCTTTACGAGAGTTATCGTGTTCACAAACACACACACACACACATAATATATATATATATATATATATATATATATATATATATATATATTATTTAAAAATTCACAATTTAGGGCTACTTTTAGCAATGTAATAAATAATAAAACAATTAGTACCCTTTTTTATAAAATATAAAGAATAAAAAAAAAAAAAAAGAATTAAAAAAAAGAATAAAAAAAAGGGTAGGTACTAATTGTTTTATTATTTATTACATATATATATATATATATATATATATATATATATATATATATATATAAATTTTGACGACTATTGTTTTTGGTCTCTAGGCACCTTAAGAAGAAAAAATAACATGGTCCCGGGCTTAAGTCTAACCATGAGACCTACTGTAGCTTCTTCCCTATGGGTAATTCGATAATATATATGGGCTTTTAACCCTTCCCAGGCTAAATTAACCCTAGAACACAAAGGCGTCGTCTGAGAGACGACGCGCAAGGGGTCATTTTTACCCCTTACCTACTTCCATTCCACTAAAATTCACAAAACTCTGTGTAGCTGTCGGTCTTGGCCTAATATTAAAAGGGTCTGGTTGGTGTTTGCTTGCGTCCTTTGTTTAACGAGATTTTAAAGTTTTTTAAGTTCGCGTCGTCAGGTCGACTACGCCTTTGTAACAACGCACAGTTCGCGGCAGACTCGCAACGTGTACGGATCGTGGTGTCTTGTTGCAAAGTATAGTATACCTTCGCTTTTTCGCGTGTTTTGGTGTCAGTTAAACTTATATTGGATATATATGCTGTATATGGTGTAAATATTTATTTGAATTGGACCAAATGTGCAATAACACTTCCTGCAGTCGTAAAACAAGGAGGTGGCCCCTATGCATGTTTATAACACCTTTAACATCACTTTAAATGATATATACGTATTAAATGTAGAAAAATCGTGTCTGAGCCAATCGTGTAAGCCCCTAAGTCAACAAAAATTTTTAGAGAAACGTACATGTAGCTCCTGAAGTACTAGCTTCAGGCCACAATTTTGCCACGAACTCTCGTCCGGCAATCTATTGCTTATATTTAAATGTAAGTGTGCCAAATGAAGCTCCACAACCAGTCCAACAAGGTGTGTGCCTTCTTACCTCCAAGATTACGGCGCAAGACAAAACATTTTTGTGGACGTTGCGCAAATTTCATGTGTGGCGATCACCAAGAGACAATCTGCTGCCAGTGCCAGAATAATTAAGATTTGGAGATTAAACTCTTATAAAACATTAATTCAATGTTCACTTTAAGTGTTTTTATAATTTAAAAAATTTCCCTGTCATTAAAAGTGTTTTTTAATTATTTTCAAAAAAGTAGTCTGAGAGACTACGCCTTTGTAACATCGCTTGGCTCAGGGAGCCTTTGTGTTCTAGGGTTAAATGGTTATTGATTAATACCTAGTGACCGCTAGTAGTCACTTGGTGCCTTACCTCAACCAATATAGGGTTTCCTGGAAAGAACTGCTCCAGCTCAGCCAAGCTCGACAGATGTTGGTAATAATCTTTAAGACCATGTGGTAACTATTAAACTATTATAACATTCTTTTCAACCAGCAATCTCATAGACTTCAATATCAACATAGTCCGTAAAATGTTTTAATTCCTGTCTGTGATGTTGAGGATGCGAGCAGCGAGGAGCATGAGCTTCAGTTTAATTGTATATGCTACAATATAAGTAGTTGGGGTTTTATTTACTTGAGATATTCATTTTCTTAAGTTTCTAAACCAGTTGGCTCAGAAGAACTTGGATATCTAAAGGTTTCGGAGCTGGTACTAAATCCCTTATAGATTATTTTCTTGTCCATCTGGAATTCTGACTTGAGCATAGCCAGGAGTAGCTTGAATCAGTTCAATGTCAAATTCTAATAATTGTTACTGTAGGTATGTTGCATATTGATAAATCTTTCAAAATTATGTCATGCTCAGCTATGTTTTTCCATCCAATTGTTAGTTTACCCAAATATGCTACAGAAATCTGTAATCAGCCATGAAATTTCCCTTTTTTCCATATTTATTTTGACAAAAAAGTATTAGAACATTTGACATTTGCTTTGAAAATGTTTTTTTAACTAAACCACAGAATTGCCATTCCCAGAACGTTAACAATAGTGCACCAGTTTCCTCAACTTTACTTGAAGTCTGTTCACTACTTTAGATCAGTAGCTTGGACTTCAGTGCACAATTTAACCCTCCACGTGCTATCGACGCGTAATGCGTCATACGGACCCCTAGTGAATTGTTATGGATGCATAATACGTCGATTCGTAAATTCGATATAGCAACTCTGATACAAACTCGAAGAGGTTGTTTTTATATATTTTTACAGGAAAATAAATTCTCTATCTGGCAGGCATTGCAAGTTTGACATTGGCATTAAAAAAAAAACTTTAGTTATTATTTATATTCTATATGTAGTCAAATGTCAGCTGTTTGCAATTTGCATAATTATTTTTATTCCAGTTTGTTTACCTTTAGGACTATGTTTTTGCTCAATTACTTTCTCCCCTTATACATAGTATATGGAGAAAGTATTGTTTTCGTCAAAATTTTCGAATTTGAGTTGAGGGTGGATATATCCGTTTTGGGGTCCCCTGAATCCAAAAAAGTGGGTTTTGGCGTGATGTCTGTCCGTCCGTGTGTCTGTGTGTGTGTGTGTGTGTGTGTGTGTGTCTGGATGTGTACAGTGCCACAGCCTACCCCGTTTGTCCGATTTAGATGAAATTTGGCATGTATATATATAGTCACCGTATCCCCAGGCGTTTTTTTCATTTTTTTGAATTTTTGATTTTTAAGGGTAGTTCACCCCTAAAAACCCTTAAAAACGTGAAAAATCCAATTTTCTCAAAAACGGCTCTAACGATTTTGATTAAAGTTTAATAGTTTATAGTGCACAGAGTACTAAATAATTTGACACCACCCGCATGTCTGTAAAAATGACGGTTCAAAAGTTATGGGCTTTTAAATGTCAAAAAAATCAAATTTTTAAATTTTCAGCGAAAACAATAAAAGTAAAGTATAACTTGACTGGTACCATTGAAACCAGCTTAAAAAACTAAACAAATTAGTATTTTGAATTATTTGTCTACGACTAACGGTTCCAGAGAAAAGTTAAATTTACTGTCCACGATAAACGCAGTACGTTGTCTGAAAGCGCCCAATGTTATTCTTATGGAAAAAATAAAAAAATCAATTTCTTCCTTACTCTCCAACCGTTTTCCATGAAACTTGGTATGAAGTGTAAGGTCAAATCACCGAACAAAACCAGCTCAAAAAAGCTTGTTATTACCGGTGGAAGGGGGGTTTCCCCCCATACAATTTGAACAATAAATTATTAAATGATATTTAGAATAACTTTGTAGAACATGATAGTTTTATTACAGATTGTCTTTTTAAATTTACTTAAGGGAGAAAGTATGTGTCAGTCCACTGGTACCGTTTATTTTTATTTGAGTTAGTAAGTGTAATATTTATGAAATTAATTTTAGTTATTTTATAAGTGTATTTAATTAGGTTAACGATCATTTTCACCAGAAAATGAGTCAACTGAGTTGTTTGAGTGTGATATAATTTGTTTTCAGTTTATAAAACTTTTGATTATTGACAAAAATGTACATAACTATGCATATTTATTTGTGTTTGGTATTATATTTGGAACATTTTGAATATTTTGAAATTTCACTTGAGTGACAAATAAAATACCCTCGACGCAGCAGACCTGCGCACTCAGGGAATTTCCAACTCAGAAATAAAAATAAAATGAACTGAGAAAAATGAAATGATAAATGACAAGTTTTTATAAATATCTGTCGATAAATATGAGAGTTATTTGCCTATATTCTCCTTAAAATTAACATAGGAAAGAGGTAGGAAAGTAGGTTTGATGCTGTGCGGAACATTGAAAGTAGGCATTTCTAGCGTAAAAAATTTTATATGACCATTCGTACCAAGCTTAAAAAACATCTGTCCTTAAATAAAGGAGTTTGCCTATTCTCTATATGATCAACATGGGAAAAGAGTATGCAGGTTAGCTGCAATTATAAACACATAAATTATGATTTTTAAGCATTTGAAGCATAAGATCTCAACCACATGAAGGTAAATACGAAGTTTAATCCAAAAATATTGATTGATAAGTGAAATATTAATTTTTTTTTATCTTCCATAAGATTAACATTGGAGCAGCAAAATACAACGTTCTGTGTTAAGATATTTTAATATATCGGTAAACGATGGAGATAGAGAAAAAAATTTAAGAAACTATAAATTGTGTAGTTTTTTAAGCTGATTCTAATGGTGAAATATAAAATCATAAACTTTTAAAAGTTACATGTGAAATACGCAAAAAACCCCATTTTGGGGTACAAAACCCCCCCAAACTACCCGTTCCCATTGACCGATATGTCTGGTTTACGAACTCGTCCGAGCATTTGTAGGAATACACGTCTCTACCAAATTTGGACTTGATTGGACCATTTTTACGAGAGTTATCGTGTTCACAGACACACACATATATATATATATATAACATATATACGTATATATATATATAAAAATTTTAACGACTATTGTTTTTGGACTCTGGGCACCTAAAGACGAAAAAATAACATGGTCCCGGGCTTAAGTCTTACCATGAGACCTACGGTAATAGCTTCTTCCCAATGGGAAATTCACTAAAAGTGACAGTTGTTTGTAATCATCTGTAATAACATGTGAGAGCTTTATAGCACTATCATATTTCCAATGCAATATATCCTTTATGTATGTGGTGCCACAATATTTCACCTAGAAAATTTTATTTTGCTAGATTATTCCTGGAGCTTCTTTCTCTTTAAAGTAACTCAGCACTATATGTGCCTACCCTCTGCTGAATTTAAATTTATGGAATTAATTGCTTTTTCCTATCTTTTTATTTGAGAAGACATAAGAATTTATTTTTCTGCAGGTTAAGAGATATTCTTATACAACGAGCACAGAGAACTCCACGTCAGTGCTGCGTATGTGGTCACTAGAGCGCAACTGCACCAGTCGTTGTGAACCAGGCTGCATTGTAATTGGTGAACGAACAAAACTGTATGCTTGCACAACATGTTGTGAACGGTCTTTGTGCAACACTGGGACTGGGGGTGCCAATCACTTAGAGTTAAATGTTTGTACAAACTTTATCTTACCTATTCTTGTTGCCCTTTTCAGTTTACTGTATCAATTTTGTTTATTATAATTTAAATCATACTGTGTAGTTAATCTGTATTGTGGATCACTTTTTAATTACACATCCTTCTACTTCCACTCGAGTGCCCTAAGCATACAAAATACCCCGTCACAGCAGACCTCCGTACTCAGCGAATTTCCAAATCAATAATACGTCAATAATAGTACAAGTATGTGACAAGATTGATCAATCAATACCTGTTGATAAATTAGAGTATTTGCCTATTCTCCGTAACATTAACATGGGAAAGAGTATGCAGGTTTACTGCGTTGAGGAGCAGTAAAAGTAGGCATTTTTACCATAAACTATTTTTAATCTGACCATATATCATTATCTGGACATAAATAAAGGAGATTGACTATTCGCCATAAGATTAACACGGGAAAGAGTATGCAGGTTTGCTGCTGTGAGGAACACATAAACTATGTGTAGGAATACACGGCTCTACCAAATTTGGTCTCGATCAGACCATTTTTACGAGAGTTATCGTCTTCACTGCTATATATAAATATATATATTTTAAACATTTTTACGAGAGTTATCGTCTTCACTGACATATATAAATATATATATTAACGACTATTGTTTTTGGACTCTGGGCACCTAAAGACGAAAAAATAACTTGATCCCGGGGTTAAGTCTTGCCATGAGACCTACGGTAATAGCTTCTTTCCTGTGGGAAATTAGCAGAGGTAATTTTAAATGTTGAGATGATACAGTGTCAAACACATTGTGAGAGTATAAATCAAAATGGATATCTATTTTTATAAAATATTTATGTATTTTTCGACCTTAGAAAAATACAGTACAGTAATTTACCATAAATCTAACTTATGACTTTTTAACTAGGCCAAAATAATTGAAGCACCAGCATTCTGCACAAGTATTTTATGTGGTTCAACTTTAATGACACAGGAGTTTTGGTCGTACAAATTCTGGTTATTTCTTCTCCACATAAAGCAATAGTAACTAGTTCACCCAGACATCTTATTAACTTTTCAGTCTTTAAAAGTAAGTTCATGAAACCAGTCCCTGGTATTAAATTAACAAAATAAGCACTTTTAAATGTAAACACCATCTTATTCTATAGTGTAATTTTCTCAACTCTTACTTAGGTGTGATAAGTATGGTAAAGCGTCTCTGAACTTACTTATTTTACTGGGAAGAAAATGGGTGAAATGAACATAGTCCTATACCAACCACAGTGGGCTCCTAACCCACTGAGATTTCACTCCCAGATGGAGAGAACCAATCAATAAAAACATTCATCAAACTCGTTTACTCTCTTTGATTATTTATTATTTCAGCAATACTTTAGTGTAAAGCCTATCTTTACATAGGGCCTTACTTTTTAAGGAAAATTTGTTTTAATAATTGTTCAAAAAGTGCAAACAAATATTTCACTATAAAGACATCAGTATTAATAACAAGATAGATTATCATCGCAATACAAGATTGCCTTAGATAAGATTATTAATTTTGTTTATGAATTTAATTTAACTAAGTGGGATAAAATTTAAACTGTTGGTATAGGCCCTATTTATTTAATAAAGAATTTTTATATAACAACCAGCCACATTTGTTTTTAATTCTGTCCCTCCCAAATAGAATAAAATTAGCTTATAAAGCTTTATTACGCTGACTTAATTTCAATAGCTGACATTCCCTCAGAAAATATAACTGAATGTTTGTTGGCTATAGACCAATAGTATTCAGTGCAGACAGTACACTTTGGGAGATGGGGCTGGACTTCTAATATTGGCTCACACTAACTTAGATATGCCGCTTTTGGCACTGGTATACCCCATGTTGTTTAATTTATAAAACTTCTCAACACTGGTTTCTTAATATTCAGGGAAAATCAAGTAGCTAACAATCTAATTTTTAATTACATCAAATAATATTACTTACTAAGCAATAATGCATGATAGGTTCCAATAACCTATGCTAGGTGCAATCACACCCTGCTACAACCTTTTGAGTTCCTGAAAGCACAGACAAAGGATTTACAGACATATGGTCCTTTGTCTGTACTGTAAGTAACAAGAAAATGTTATTGATGTTCTAATTAAAAAAGCTCTGTTTCCAAGTAAGGCCAAAGTTCTACAAACTGATAACATAGTTGGGAATATGACCTGGAATTCTTACAACGGAATATGTTATTAATAATTAGAAGTGTAATGTTATGTTAGAAAATCCAAAGTACTATGCTATTGCTATTATCATTATATTTACTATTGTTTGATATATACTTACCAGTTTATACTTACCAAAAATATAATTTTGGTAGAGAATAAATTTTTAATAAATAAAGATTCAAACTGCCCTGAGGCTGATAAACCAGTATAATAGTATGTGATTAGCTGCTAAAACAGATATTTAATCAATGGCAAAAATCAAAAACAACATATGATTAATCAAATTTATTATTTGGTAAGGCTTTTGTAAAAGATACAAGTAGTTTCGTAAGACAATTAAGAAAAATGTAATTATAACACATATACCTGACCTATAGCCACTGAACCATTTATGAAATTTCAACTTCAAAATAAAAAATTCTTGTTGAAACCATACTCAAACAATAACATATCTCCAAATCAGTTATAATCATATCAACAATAACATATTCATATCCAGAATTAAGCTGTAACACAATCAAGCTGAAAGAAATGGGGATTTCAAAGGACAATTACCGGTAATAGATTTTTAGGGAGCTCAAAGATTGTTAACATAGACCTTTCAACCCTAATGAACTGATTAGTTGAATAAGGTAGTAGGCCTAGTACATCACTATCACACAAAAGTGTGGGGAATATTATAGCACAAAAATTTTGTAATCAATTAAAAAGTACCTTTGGGCTAAATATTTTGGAATCCAAACAGTCAACTTAATATCCAGTACATGCTTTGACACTAAAGATACCTATTATCCGTGTTCTAGATCTTGTTATTGCTAAATGGTTAGTGTTTAACTCATTTGTCAAGCTTACTTCATTCCATTTAACAAAGATAATCAGGTCAAAATATTAAGTTGAATGTAAATATTTCTAACAAATTTTAAAAATACAATGCTGAGATCAAATTTATATTGATATGAAATATTTTTTAAAGACTCCAATAAACTATTTGATAAACTCATTATTTCTGGTTCTTGTTGAGTCTCCTTGGCTGGTACATAGAACTCCCTAAATGGCCTAGGTGTTAGTATATAATTTTCACTGTAGAGCATATTTCAGCTTTGTTAATTTTGAGGAGGAATCAGTGATAAGTTTGAAAGTTATTATGAGTATGTTTTTATTTAGCAGAACTGCGCCCATAGAAAAATGGACTAGCATACAAAATGTTTTCTAAAAAACCTCAATGTCACCAAGAAATAGCTTATTTAGGTGGTATATCCAAAGTCTTGACACAGACATAACAAAATTAACATATTCTTATTCAGGTTTGATATATCACAGTTCTACCGTAAAAATGAACATAGTAGTACTCCATCTTACAGGACCTCACAGTTGGCAGGCCTGCACTGGGATACAAAGATTCCAAGGGCTCTAAAATAAGGCATTGCTAGGAGATTTAAATAAAAATGCTGGTATTATTAATCTAAAAATAACAATCATCAGTGAATCTCAGTCACAACACGTCCAAGTTAATTAGGCTACAATTTGACAATTTTCAAGAGATGTAAATAATGTGACCTGATGGCAATGAATAGTCAGGGTGACTTTAATATTCATTTGATAGGCCTATTTTATGAGCTCTTTTTTGGAGAACATATGGTTTGTATTCAGCCATTTAAAATTTCAAAACATTTTAAGATCAGTGGATATCATTGTACATTTTTATAAATAATTACTATTCAATGAATCTATTACTCGAATTCTGCTTACGTAGAGCAAGGATTTTTTAAAGATATCATCACATATGTTAGTCTTAGAATACCGTTATTCAATACATCTTAGGCCTGGTTATAATTCATTGCTTCGCATAAGCCAATTTGGCCTAACTCCAACACCCCCAGGCTTGTGTTCTCATTAGCCTGACACTCTGAAGCTTATAGAAGCACAAATTAATTCGTTTCATTGTTTTAAATTAATTATAATTTAGCTAGGGCCTAGTCTATGATAGGCTATAAAATAAAAATTCTACTGAACCTAAGAAAGTTCATCAAAAGTTACACAGAAGATTAATAGGTTAGTAGCTTATACCACACTAAATTTTATAAATATATTATTAAACTTATGCGATTCAGTTTTAAATACCAAGATTGGGCGATTAACATTCTTAAACTAAGTAACATAGATAAACACACAGTAAAATTCGTAGGATAAATGAAACTTGTCCAAAGACATGTAAATTAAAAGAATTCAAGAGAGTTGACAAACAATACATAAACAAGATAAATGGGTAGTCTCAATCATCCTTACTACCACTGCCTCCTTCCGATTTTACTTGTAGTTTTCTGTGCTCTTCTAACAACCTGTCATATTCTTTCTTGATCGATTCTGACTGAGAGATCATAGCTTCCTTATCCTTCTTTTCTCGGGTTAAATCACGCTCCAGGGATTTCATTTTTTCCTTTAACTCAGTCACTTCCTTGTCGTGGGCTTCGTTAGAACTATTTTGAGCTATCTCACCAGACCCTTTCTGAGATAGAAGAGTTTTTGCTGTGGAAGTGGCAGATTGGGCCTGTTTCATGGCCGCTTCACTTTGGGCAAGAAGAGTTGCTTGTTGACTGATCAGAGATATCAATCTGCGTATAACAAGACTTAAGAACAGTGCAAACCCAGATATGTAGAAATTCCGCTGTGCTCGAAATAGCCTCATGTTAACTTGCATCTCTGCATCTAGATGAGCATGCTTCTCTGCTTCTTCAGAACTGGAATATTTTCTCATTTCTCGGATTGCATCACATAAAAATAATACTAAAACAAATAATATAAATGCAAAGTACCAGGATGCCTGTGCTGTAATTGCTTGAAGAAATCTGGATTTGAAAAGTCTTTGCCACCTAGTAGGAGATGCTATTGGTAGTACAAGTAGTAGCACTACTGCAATTTCGGCATAAAGAAATCCAGCGATTAAAGTCCACTGTAAGCTCATGATCTCTTCTAGGTAAACTAATAAATTGTTACAAACAGGACTCCCGGACTGGAACACTGGTTAACTTAAGGTAAAAGTAGGATACTAAATTTTCATATGTTTCTCTAAACAAATACTGAGAGTAAATACAAGACAAGATAACTATTTAAAGCTTCACAACTTATGAAGTATGTCTCTATGTTAGTCTCGGTCACCCTAAAAACGTACCAACACTGATAATGAACGTGAGCAATGGCAAGGAAAAAATTACAATGACTCACAAACATACAAACTTTTGACAGTGTTGCCACATTTAATTTGAACGATTCCATAGTATTCTATTTCCTCCACAACCCATTTGAAAATCCCCAATATTATTCAAATATGGCAATACTGTACCGTAGGATAATTACTACCATATTGTCCCTATTGCTATCTCTCGTATAGTCGTAGATTATTGAAATAGCAAACTACCCAGGTAGGTGTTTTAAGCCAAGTATAATTGATAAATGAGTGTGGGATGATTTTGGCGTGATGTTGTAGTCTTGTTACTGACTAAGGCTGACATGTTCCTTAGACAGGGCTGTTAATTAATAGCCCAACAGCCAATGCAACTTAGGGACCTACAGTTTAATGTGGAATACAAACCACGGCCTCTGAATTATGAATTGGTCTAATTATGAGGATGGTCTTTGTGAATTAACGTAGTATTCAATAGTGCGGACGTTAATCCACACAAGAGAACACTACATCCACCGATCATCGCTCACAACTATCCGAAATACGTGACCTCCAAGTAGCTGGATTACAGGACGTCCCCACCGTCCCAGTCAATATGTAGCAAGTTGTCTCATTTTCTTACTTAATTAATTATTTTTATTAATTAGCCTATAACATTATTAATTCAAGTGTTATTCGTCCGCAACCTTCAATATCGCCTTTTTGATGCACGTAAATCTTTGTGACGTGAGTCCGATAATCTACCGGATGAAGTTGATTGTTGAATATTATGTAAAGTATAATTTCAAATCCTTATGCTAAAAATGATGCCCAACGGATAGTGTGGCTACCAGACTATAGTTGTGGACAACTTTCCGTGACATAGAGGCGAAGGCACGTCCTAAGCCGGCTATTTTTCACCGTGTGGTGACTAGTCGCCATCTATTGTTGCCGTCCCGCTGGACTCTTTCAATGGATGTAAGAAAGTAAAACTAGTAGACTTAGGTCTAGAATCACTATGCTGTTGTAAGGAATTAAGAAAGGAACCTATAGCTCCACTCGACCAGTATTGATAATAAAATATGGGATCATATTTATTGCTATAACGTGTTTTGTGGTAATATAAAACCTCCAACCTAGATGGTACCGGTATATTTGTAGCAATGGTACGACATGACAGGCACACTAGAGATACAACCATAGATGAACGGATACTTATAATCCGTTCCTCTCTGATACAACTCCTGGAGAATTTCTAGTCAGACTCTGTGATTATCCAGGTTCGCCAAAGAGTCAACTTTTGACAAATGTCTACGAAAAATCAACCCAAAATACGAGATCGGTTAAAATAATCCGAACAAGACTGATGAAAACTTTCATCGTGTCACATTTTGAACAGGATTTAAGACTAGTATATGCTAGTATAGAAGGCCTATGTTTAATTTCAGGTTAACTTTTTCAGAGTAAAGAAAATTTGTTTTTTAACTATTTGTTATAAGGGTTATTATTTGTATAAGGGTTTAAAATATACAACATTCTTAACAGTTAAACCAAAATGAATTTATTGAATGCCGTGTAGTAAACAGAATAATTTTTTTAATACGCCCATTTTTCTCATTTTGCCAAGCAATGCTGGTTCCTAGGTATTTAAATTATTTGAATTAACATGACGTACATTTTGAAGAAGAGGAATAAGAATATACTTAATTTGATGATTAAAATATCACAGAACACAGACTAATGCATGATTAGCCAACTATGTTAGAATTTAAATTTTAAGAACCATTTTGTACCTATAAAATGTGTATTTCTATTAAATAATTACCTACTAATTACTATAGCTACCTATATCCAATACTATAATACGAGCAAGGTTTGTATATATATATATATATATATATATATATATATATATATATATATATATATATATATATATATATATATATATATATATATTTGCACACGGATCTCGAAAACGGCGCCGAGGAATTTCTTTAAATTTTGGAAATAACTAATTTCCGAGTAGAAAATAAGTTCTAGATAGGTCTAATGTCCAGGAAAATTCGTGTTTTACTGTAATATTAAGTTTAAAATCTAAAAATTTAACATTACGCTTATGGAGAATCAAATGTAAACAATACAAACCAAAACAGCTGTTTATAACCGTTTGACAGTTCTTGATTGAAGACTGTGGGGAACAATATAGAGGTTATGCATTAATATTTATTTTATGAATTAAATAAATGCAAAATAATCAGGTTACTAAACAATTTGTAAAAACTTAAGGGTTTAAGGAACTTAAGGATAGCTGTGCGAAATAAAAGTAGAAAAAAGTATTTCCAAAATCTTCCGTGTTTTGATAGAAAACGTATTCGTTGTATTGCTTGAAGCCACTGTAACAAACCAATTAATTTATGTAAATTAAATTTCTCTTTTGCTTTTCAATCCTCATTCCGTTTATAACAAAATCAGTTGATCACAGGCTAATAATAACGGTATGGATAATTAGACAGTAAATGATTGGCTTCGGCTAAAAGACGTTAAACGGCATCGCTCAATTGACTAACGTCGTAGCCGAGTTGTAGCGTGTCGGCCTCAAGAACTATAGGCCGCGAGTTCCATTCCCACCAGGGGCGATACTTTTTCTTCAGTGCTATATTAATTATGGTGTATTAAATCGGTTTTATTTCAACCACATAAATGTTTTCATTGGGCAGTAAATTTGTTTTAATTTTGCTAATTAACTTGTGAAAACATGTCTTATTCTATCCGAGCAAAGCTCGGTCACCAGGTACTCTATTATTATTGATGATATGTTTTAAATTAGGACCATTCCCTTTAACTTTTACTCTCATTCATACTTGGCTCAAAATACCTACCTGAGTAGGTTGAAAATCATTATTATACAATTATTATGAAAATATTTATGACGGCACAATATTTATTTGAACCTTTTAACATAGATGAACGGATAGTAAAGTAGATAGTGCACGGATGAAGACGGTACATCGTACCGTCAACTGACGTAGTAGGTACTGCCACCCTCAGATAGTGTCGCAAATGACACACCTGACGGCGTCACGGAGGCCTAGTTCACCGCTAGATCCGACAGATGGCAAAACTTGTCCTGAGATTTTATCGTCTTCACTAAGCCCCATAAGGTGTCTCCTCTCCTTATAATCCGTCCCTCCCTGCTTTCAATCAGCGTAGGAACAAGCATTGATTATGAATAGTTCTTCTATCATCTATGGAACGAGCTAGTCGTGGCAGTGCAGCCAACTCTCAGGCATCGTCAGAACGAAATACTCACTCTCATTCATTAACTTTTAACGTTTAAAAATGTCAATAAACAGATCTAAAAATGTATACAATTAATTGATTACAAAGAATCAATTTAAACTTGAACAGGAAAAACGAGGTGCTAGTTAAAATAACTAAAACTATTTTTGATAAAAAAGTATAAAAGAATCCAAGCCTGAGGGGGGGGCGATCGCCCCCTTCTGGGTCCGTGAATGGTAAGTCGCCATTTCAGTTAAAAGTATAAAGTACCATAAATTTAATCGAAGTATAACTTATTTATTTTTGAAATGTTTAATTTACCTTTTTGAACTTTTCATGTATGCATATAAAACTCAAAATTAATATATTAATTTTGCCACTATATGATTTAACTTTAAGTTATTACATTAGGTACTTGTACTACAATGAGTACGATTATTTTAGCGGCTGATATAACTGGATTTAAAAATCTGGGAACTCTGAATGGGAGTGGTATGTTGGTGGTTCTGGCTCTGCATTCGGCATTGCTGCTGTTTTGCTGTAGTGGTAGTGCTTGCTGTCCTGAAGGAATAAGTGGAAAGTGGAAGGTTGGTTACAGCCTCACAGCCTGTCTTGTCGCTCCTGTCATTGTAGTACGTACATGTCAAGGTGTATTGATTGTGGTGCTGCGTGTTACGGTCTGTCGTCTGCATTGTTAGTAATTTTACCCCCGGGCGTATTTGAAAATTTTTGGTGATTTTTGTGTAGAATATTAAAGGAAATAATTTTATTTCCAATGCTTTTAACAAGTTAGTGCGTGTTACTCATTGAAGCAATGTATTCCTTGATCTTTCTGAACAGTGCTAGAAGATTTCTCAAAGGTAATTTATTAGTATTTCTGTGTATGAAAGTATAACATATAATTTGTATTTTCAAAGCGATATAATTTATACAATTACATAGAAATGTATGACATGGTATTGTTAATGTTATTTTGTTCTCAATTAGTACAGCAAAAAGACCTGTGGGACTGCTGAAATCCAAACTATAGCCTATGATGTGGGACTTGAATAGACTAAAATTTAATACCTCAAGAAAAGATTTGAAAAACAAGATTATCAGACATGAAGTGAAAAACTTAGTTATTGATTCAGATATAAATTTTATCAGAACATTTGATCTAACAAGTAATTTCTCACAGAAAAGTGCTTCCACAGTGTCTCATAATCCATAACCATGTCATATTTATGATTTATTTATTATTTAAGTATTTAAGTATTAAGTACTTAATGCTAAGTAATACTTAAGTATTAAAGTTATATATATATATATATATATATGTTAAGTATATATAGATCCTTATTATATAGATATATTAAGTATCTAAGTATATTATTTTAAGTATTTATTATAGATTTATTTAAGTATTTATTTATGGTTTTTAACTAGCTATGGTTTTTAAATTTATCTAATACTAATTTTTTTACGAATGAGGAACTTTCGTATTATACCGACCATATTCATTCAATGTATTGTATATTCTGTCATCCAGCACTTTGGGGAGTTATGTTAGGTGGGTTATTGCTATTTTTAACCAATGAATATTATTGACATTTGATGTTTTAGTTCTGTGGGAAGGGGGGTGTTGGTATTTTGCGAGACCAAAATTTGAAACAGTCACGTCATATGGCTATAACGATAGCTGTTAAGAGGAACTGAAAACATTCTCTTTGACATATCCATTACCTAAGCAATCTCCCTCAGGGAAGTAAATACAATCAATTTTTGCAATCACCTAGCTTAACTCAGAAGATCAAACCAATTAATGTTGTTGGTATAATAGGAAAGTAACGAATATGATTATATAATTTTAGAATAGACCTATATTAATTATTCTTGAATTAACAGGCCTCCTTATATTAATTATTGTTAATTAATGACTTATAATGAACAAATTATAGAAATCATGATTCTTTTACAGTAATACACTGAGTTTTCGTAGAGCCGTAATTACTTTACTTTTAAGAATTACCAAGAAGTTGTGATTTCTTCCAAAATGTTTTTAAATAAACAGTATTGGTGGACTTTCACCTCTAAGTAGCGTAAATTTAAAAACCACAATCTGTAATAAAAGTATCATACTCTTTAAAGTTAATATAAATATTATCTAATGATTTATTGATTAAAAAAATAACCATAC
Organism: Nephotettix cincticeps; assembly: GCA_023375725.1. Lineage (NCBI taxonomy): Eukaryota > Metazoa > Arthropoda > Insecta > Hemiptera > Cicadellidae > Nephotettix > Nephotettix cincticeps. The sequence goes on along the minus strand of CM041791.1, from coordinate 95,258,729 downwards.
AATTTCTGGAAAAAAGAACAAGATAAAAATAAAGTAGAATGAATTGTTAGAGTTTTATGGGGACCCCCCTGGTAATACTAAGCTTTTATGAGTGAGTTTTGGTGGGAGATGTGGGCTTACGCTGTATACCAAGTTTCATGGAAAACTGTTGGGAAACAAGAAAGAAATTAATTTTTTTAATATTCCCGATAAGAATAACATTGCATGCTTTCAGAAAACGTACTGGATTAATCATGGACAGTAGATTTAACTTTTCTCTGGAACCGTTAGTCGAAGACAAATAATTCAAAATACTATATTCTTTAGCTTTTTAAAGCTGGTTTCAATGGTGGTAGTCAAGTTATACTTTACCTTAATTTTTTTGGTGGAAATCTTACAAAAATGATTTTTAGCGAATTTCCCATAGGGAAGAAGCTATTACCATAGGTCTCATGGTAAGACTTAAGCCCAGGACCATGTTATTTTTTCTTCTTTAGGTGCCTAGAGACCAAAAACAATAGTCGTTAAAATGTATACATATATATATATATATGTGTGTGTGTGTGTCTGTGAACACACATATATATATATATATGTGTGTGTGTGTATATATATATGTGTGTGTGTGTGTGTGTTTGTGTCTGTGAACACGATAACTCTTGTAAAAATGGTCCGATCGAGACCAAATTTGGTGGAGACGTGTGTTCCTGCATTTGCTCGGACAAGTTTGTAAACCAGACATATCGGGCAATCGGAACGGGTAGTTTGGGGGGTTTTGTACACCAAAAATGGGTTTTTTGCGTTTTCTATGTAAATTTAAAAAATTTTAAATTTTATCTTTCTCAATTAGAATCACCTTAAAAACGACACAATTTAGTTCCTTAAAGGTTTTCTCTATCTCCAACGGTTACCGAGATATTAAAAAATCTAAACACAGTACGTTGTATTTTGGGGCTCCAATGTTAATCTTATGGAGGATAAAGAAAAATTAATATTTTACTTATTATCTAATATTTTTGGATGAAACTTAATATTTAGCTTCATGTGGTTGAGATCCATACATTTATGTTTAAAAATCATAGTTTATATGTTTATCATGGCAGCTAACCTGCATACTTTTTCCTATGGTTAATCTTATGGAGAGTAGGCAAATAATACTCATATTTATTGACAGATAGGTAGTGATAAAACTTGTCATATATTATTATTATTATGTTATTGATTTGGAAATTTGCTGAGTACTGCTGCGATGGAGGTATTTTTTACTTTTAAAAGTTTATAACTTTTTAACTCTGATGTGTTGAGAAATGTGGTGGTGTCATTTTGTTTATCTCATAATTTATTGACTTTAAATTATATTGTTTTCAACTGTTTGAGCAATTTTTTAACAATTTTCATTAGGCCTATGTGTTTTTAGAGAGTTTTGAGGGGTAAAATATCCTTAATCCTAGAAAGGCCTACATAATCCTAGATAAGTTAGTAATCTAAAAAAAAATAAAAATAAAATAAATGGTATCAGTAGACTGACACATACTTTATCCCTTAAGTAAATTTTTAAAAAGACAATCTGTAATAAAACTATCATATTATTCAAAGTTTATCTAAATATTATTTAATAATTTATTATTTAAAAATAATCATCCAATTTCTGAAAATAACAACAAGAGAAACAAAGTTAAATAAATTGTTAGAATGTTATGGGGGAACCCCGCACCGGTAATACCAAGTTTTTTTGAGTTGGTTTTGTTGGATGATTTGATCTTACTCTTCATAGCAAATTTCATGGAATACGGTTGGGAAATAAGGAAGAAATTTACTTTAATATTCTCCATAAGAATAAAATTGGGAGCTTTTATCATGGATAGAAAATTTAACTTTTGTCAGGAACCGTTAGTCGTAGAAAAATTTCAAAAACACAATTTTCAATTCAAAATACTATTTTTTTAGTTTTTTAAGCTGGTTTCAATGGTGGCAGTCAAGTTATACTTTAATTTTATTGTTTATCCTGAAAATAAAAAAAATATTTTCTTTACATTTAAAAGTCCATACCTTTTAAACTGCCATTTTTACAGTCAGGGGGGGTGGTGTCATATTATTTTGTACTCTGTGTACTATAAACTATCAAATTTTAATCAAAATCCTTTGAGCCTTTTTGGGGAATTTGGATTTTTCATGTTTTTAAGGATTTTTAGGGGTGGACTAAAAAACTTTAAAAAACGCATGGAGATACGGTGAATATTTATATACATGACAAATTTCATCTAAAACGGACCAACAGGTAGGCTGTGGCCCTTACACCCCCCACACATACTCTGTACACATCCAGACAAACACACACGGACGTATGGATAGACATCATGTCAAAACACGCTTTTTTGGATTCAGGGAACTCCAAAACGGATATTCTACTCTCAAATCAAATTCAACAATTTTGAAAAAAAATTCTCCAAATACTATGTATAAGGGGAGAAAGTAAAATTTAAAAAAAGTATTGTCCAAGATAGCCCGGTTTATTATTTACATTCTAAATTTCATGAAAATCTGACCAATTGTCTCGTCTCTAGGCTTCTGCACACCCTCCCCCCTACACACACACACACACACACACACACACACACACACACACACACAAACAAACATACATACATAATCATCTCTCTAAAAACTACTTTATTCAATTCAGGGGGGGGCACTAAAATGGGTATATCCATCCACCATAAACTGAAATTCAAAAATTCTGACGAAAACAATACTTTTTCTAAATAGGGGCCTACTAATCTAATCTAATCTACTATCATATAGGGAGAGAAAGTAAAAATCAGGAATAATCGTCCCCTCTACTCCTACCATCAAACACTTACTGTTAACTTAATTAATTGGATTAAATTGTAATTAGAACCATTTAATCCAATTATGGGATTTCAAAATCCCATAATTGTTAAAGAAATTTTTCAAACCTTTCCCATTTGAACAATTCAGATTTATCTTTTTACAATTTTTATTGATAGAAGTTTATTCAATTGTTTTACTGCTTCTCCACTAAATTACCTTTAATTTTTTTGTATTTGTAAAATTTATGTAACACAACCTGTTTTATAAGTTCTAATAATTTAATTGCCCAACTTGCCGCCTACCTGAGTAATAGCAACATATATGGGGTGGGTTTTGTAAAGTAATGTGATTATCAGTTACGCAACTTACCAACTTTAGTTCATAAAGATTGAAAAATTAAGTTTTTTATATCAACCCCTAGACAACATTGAACATTGTTCGCAAATCCATTTGTCATAGATTAGAGGTTTTTATTATTACCATTTTTAAAGTGGTATTAATAATGGTTAAAATATGTTATAAGTTAGCTCTTAAAGTTATTTGTTAACAAAATTGTCCAGAGCTTATAACTGCCCTCATCTATTAGACTGAGAAGTCTAGGGTTCATGATGGATTGTGAATTTTTACAGAAGATATTAAGTACTCAAGACGGCTTATGAATTAGATTTAGAGTTTGTTAGCCCTTCCTCAAAGGTAAAGTCATGCCCTACCACTCCTATTCTTTTGAATCCCTTTTTACCAATCACTGTATGGGAAATATAACTGGTGTTATTGAAGTCTCCATACCTCCTGTAGTTAAATAAAATTTAAGGTAGTGTGGTAATTATAGATCGATATTGACCTATAAAGTTGGTCAAACTTAATGTTCAGAACACAAACCTATTTTCTAATCTAAAAATCAACACAAAAATTTTAGAATTTTTAATTTTAGAAATTTTAGTTGACACTAGCAGTAAGCCTGTCCTTTGTACGGTTTGTAGGATTCAGTTTAAAGAAGAAAGATCATCATTACAAAATGTAAACCTGAAATCCTAAACAAATCAGCACAAAAAAATAAATCAATACCCTGCTTTATTAATTAGAATTACTTTACAAATAAATAGATTAGGAACATTAATACCATTATTATAATTATTTATACGTTAAAATAACTTTTTAATGTTGTATGATTTCGAGATGGGTTTAAAATCAATGACCAATATAAACTAACTAATATTGAATAGACAGCTGTTTGTTTTTATTTCTATTAAATCTTTAAACTTCAAAGATAGCTGATTATTATCAGTAGGTTATTCATTGAAAACTGGATCAAAATGCGACTAATATCGCGTAAAAGTGGATTTTTAAATGCTCGTTATTTACTTTTCAAGGGGCGGCGGGCGATTTCAAGCATTTATAAACCTTCTCTGGAATAAAGAGAATACATGAAATAAGTTTCATTGTAATCAGTTCTCTCGTTTTTTTGAGAAGACGGCGTAAAATGCCTCATGGAGCGTCACAGACAAACAGACAAAAATTGAGATAAGACCGGTTTCGGCTTCTCTAACGCACGAAAAGTAATAATTCTGAGCAATGTACAGGCAAAACTCTAATTTTATTTATATAGATATATTTGGGTCACCCCTCATAGTCATACTACAGTTCAGCAAACATTAAAATTAATACCAAACATTTGCAATCATTTTTTAAATAAACAAAATGTAAGTATTCTTTATGCCAAACAGGTTCTTTGCGTGTTACTGCCAAAGTGATAGAGGAATGTTTAAAATTAGTGTAGCTTGACAAGGAAACGTCACATCCCTAAATAAAATTTCACTTTCAGACAGTATTCCTGTGTGCCTTGGAGTTGAAGGGCCCTCCATAAGGCCTGTTTTGTGGTTGTGAGTACTCAATTGAATTCAGGTGGAGGGTAATCGTTTTATATAGGTTTGGTGATGGTTATATTTTTAAAGAGACTGAATTTGAATTGAGTGAGTTTGAATTTTTCTAAATGTTTCAGTTTTGGATACAATATTAAAGAGATGTTATTATAATGCCAGAATTCTTGACATTTTGGATCTGGATTAATATAATAACAAAATATTTATGTTGATTAACCCCTGGTATATTGTTGACGACTAAAAATATTTGAAATACCGAAAATGACTTGGGAAGTAAGGTTCCTTTTTGTTTAGGCTCCATCCGTTAAGGACTCGTCACCAATTAAAAATACAAATTACACACGCAACATGGAGTCCTTAGCGGGCAGAACTCCCTGCATTACCACTTGATAATGCCATTCAGGCGAAACATGTAGTGGACATCTTATTAAATGAACTGTGAATGACGTAAGTTTTTACTATTAAGTCAACCCAGCTACTTGGAGGTCACGAATTGTGGATAGTTGTGAGCGATGGTCGGTGGGTGTAGTGTTCTCTTGTGTCGATTTACGTCCGCACTATTGAAAGCTACGTTAATCTGCAAAGACTATCCTCATAATTAGACCAATTCGTAATTCAGAGGTCGTGGTTCGGATTCCACTTTAAACTGTAGGTCCCTTACTTGCCATCGGCTGTTGGGCTATTAATTAATAGTCCTGTCTAAGGAACATGTCAGCCTTAGTCAGTAACAAGACTACGAGATCGTGCCACAATCATCCTACAATCAACTCTCATTCATACTTGGCTTAAAATACCTACCTTGTGGTATGGTCGCCATTTCAATAATCTAATCTAAGCTAATATTTATTATAGGCTAAGCAATTTGAAGTCATGCTTTATTTAGATACATGAACTGAACATCTTGAATTAGCTTCCTTGGCATCAGATGTAGATAATATTTTTTTAAATTTGGAATGCATCCTTTTAGAAAATTTCCTATAAGGAGGAAGCTATTACCGTAGGTCTCATGGCATGACTAAATTTATATATATATATATATATATGTGTGTGTGTGTGTGTGTGTGTGTGTGTGTGTGTGAATACGATAACTCTCGTAAAAATGGTCCGATCGGGACCAAATTCGGTAGAGACGTGTATTCCTATATTTGCTCGGACGAGTTTGTAAACCAGACATATTGATCGATCGGAACGGGTAGTTTGGGGGGGGTTTAGTAGTACTCAAAAATTGGGTTTTTTGCGATTTTCATAAGTAATTTAAAATTTTTTAGATTTCATCTTTCACCATTAGAATCAGTCTAAAAAAATACACAATTTAGCTCTTTAAAGTTTTTCTCTATCTCCAACGGTTACGGAGATATTAAAAAATCTTAACACAGTACGTTGTATTTTGAGGCTCCAATGTTAATCTTATAGAGGACTAGCCAAAGTACCCGTTCTTCGCACGGGTTAAAAAGGCTGAAAGGTGTAGGCTCTACTGATACATTTAAGTTATTGTTAATTAATTCTTCATTGTTTACAAAATGACAAAACATGAGCGTCTACAACATTTCAAAGTAACATCTGTCAAATATTGGGAGAGGATAAGGATTAATGTAATAGAGAAAGTCGTCAGAAAAAAAACTTAAAATCTACCATTCCACTATTTCAAATAATTCACTAATTTCGATCCAGCAGTTTATGTTTTCTTCTTCTTCCCGAACTGTCAAAATATAGTGCAAACGGATGTTGTCATTAGAAAATGGAAACATTGAAACCTAGGACGGTCACGTCAGCTCTTTCTTCTTCTTCTTCTTCCCGAACTGTCAAATTTTAGTGTTCACAGCTGTTGACATTCAAGTATCTTTATGTTTTCATTCTTTGAAAATGTAAACATTGAAATTTAGGACGTTCATGGGGCGTAGCCCGAGGGGATTTTAAGGGAACTAATATGCCTATGTGTTGCATGAGTTTAAGATCTACCTTTCTGAAAAATTTCAAACCGGTCGGTTCAGTATTTTTCGCGTTTACTTGCCATAACAAACCCACAAACAAACATACAGAAACCACCTCTTCTTTATAATATTATGGATAAGGAAAAATTAATATTTCACTTATTAACCAATATTTTTGGACAAAACTTTATATTTAGCTTCATGTGGTTGAGTTTAATCCATTTATGATTAAAAATCATAGTTTACGTGTTGATCATGGCAGCAAACCTGCATACTCTTTTCCCATGTTAATCATACGGAGAATAGGCAAACTCCTTTATTTATGGATAGATGCTGATGAAAGTTGGTATAGATATTGAAAATAAAATTTTTTGATGATATAAATGCCTACTCTCAGTGTTCCTCACAGCAGCAAACCTGTACACTCTTTCCCATGTTAATTTTATGAAGAATAGGCAAATAATTCTCATGTTTTCTACAGATTTTGACCAAACTTATTGTTATATTATTATTATATTATTGATTTGGAAATTCGAGTACGCAGGTCTGCTATATATATATATATATATATATATGTGTGTGTGTGTGTGTGTGTGTGTGTGTGTGTGTGTCTGTGTCTGTGAACATGATAACTCTAGTAAAAATGGTCCGATCGAGACCAAATTTTGTAGAAACATGTATTCCTACATTTGCTCGGACGAGTTCGTAATCCAGACATATCGATCAATCAGAAGGGGTAGTTTGGGGGGGTTTTGTACCCCAAAAATGGGTTTTTTGCATTTTTCCTAGATAGATTCCATATATTATTATATTAGTACCTGGTGACCGAGCTTTGCTTGTATAGAATTAGTCATGTATTATAAAAATTAATTAGAAAAATTAAAACACATTTATTACTCAATGAAAACATTTATGTGGTTTAAATAAAACTGATTGCTACCGCTGGACCACGGCGTCTGACAAATGAGCGACGCCATTTAAGGTCTTTTAGCCAACCTCAATTGTTTTAGCCGATCATTTAATGTTTAGTTATCCATACAGTTATTATTAGCCAGTGATCAACTGATTTTGTTAGGAACGGAATGAGGGTTGAAAAGCAAAAGGTAAATTTAATTTACACCAATTGGTTTGTATAGTGGCTTCAAGCAGTACAATGATTAAGTTTTCTACCATCAAAACATGATATATTTTGGAGATACTTTACCCTGCTTTTATTTCAAAAAGTTATTTTATCGTTTAGTTTTTACAAATTGTTTAGTAACCTGATAATATTGCATTTACTGTATTATATACATAAACTAAATATTTATTAAAAACCTCTTTTCACGTATTGTTCACCAGCATCTTCAATCAAGAACTGTCAAACGGTTATAAACAGATGTTTTGATTTGTATTGTTTACATTTGATTCTCCATAAGCGTAATGTCAAATTTTTTTATTTTAAGCTGAATATTACAAGAAAACCAGAATTTTTCTGGACATTAGACCTATCATTATTTTATTTTCTTATTTTCTTACTTATTTTCTACTCGGAAATTAGTTATTTCCAAAAGTTATTTAAAGAAAATCCCTAGTGCCGTTTTTGAGATCCGTATGCAAATATATATATATATCCAATCCAATCCAATACTATAATACGAGAAATGATATTAAGCAATGTTTGTATATATATATACAAACATATATATATATATATACAAACATTGCTTAATATCATTTCTCGTATTATAGTATTGGATTGGATTGATTTGGAAATTTGCTGAGTACGCAGATCAGTTGCAACGGGTGTATTTTTTTAAACCTAATAAATAAATTAATTCAGTTTCATATCTAACTCATATTTGTTTATTATTAATGTCAATTCATGAACAAATATAAAAATAAGGTTTAGTCAAATGTTTGTGATTATAAACAATTACGTAATATTAGTGATGATGATCCTTCCTGGGTTGAATCACCTGAACAACATCCTGTCATTGTTCTGTGAAGAAATTGTGTTTGCTAGACTTTCACTTTGAAGTCCTAGGAATACATATTCCTTTCTGAATAAGACAATCCGTGTTTGGAATGGTAAATGCATCTTAACCAAACTCAACCTAACTATTACCCAATTTATAAACCATTTTATCTATTTGTTTGAAACAATTGTATATACATCCATAAGTTACCTTTATTCCACCTGAAAATTATATAAAACTAATACATAAGTAAAATCATGCATTAATGCATTGTTTCATGCACTATGTCATATATCAATTTATTAGCGAATTTCCCACTGGGAAGAATCTATTACCAAAGGTCTCATGGTAAGCCCGGGACCATGTTATTTTTTTGTCTATAGGTGTCCATAGGCCTAAAACAATAGTCGTTAAAATTTATATATATATATATATATATATATGTCTGTGAACACAATAACTCTAGTAAAAACGGTCCGATCGAGACCAAATTTGGTAGGAACGTGTATTCCCATATTTGCTCGGACGAGTTAGTAATCCAGACATATCGGTCATTTGAATGCATAAAACAGGTAATTTAGGGGGGTTTTGTACCCAAAAATGGGGTTTTCCCAAAATTTTTAAAATTTCATAATATTATCTTTCACCATTAGAATCAGCTCAAAAACTACACAATTACCAAGATAATAAAAATCCAAACTCATTATGTTGCATTTATGGGCTCCAATGGAGGATAAGGAAAAATTAATATTTCCTTTGGCAAATAATAGTTTTGGATTCAACTTTGTATTTAGCTTCATGTGGTTGGGATCCATACTTTTATGATAAAAAATCATAGTTTATGTGTACCTCCCAGCAGAAAACCTGCATACTCTTTCCTATGTTAATCTTATGGAGAATAGGCAAACACCTTTATTTATGTCCAGATAATGGTAAAACTTGGTATATGGTCAGAATAAAAATAGTTCATGGTAAAAATGCCTACTTTTAGTGTTTCTGAAAGCAACAAACCTGTATAATCTTTCCCATGCTAATGTTACGGAAAATAGGCAAATACTTAAGTTTATCAACAGGTGATTAATCAATCTTGTCCCATACTTGTATTATTATTGTCATATTATTGATTTGGAAATTCACTGAGTACGCAGGTCGTCTGTTACGGGGGTATTTTTTAATTCATACATCCTACATCTCAATAACTAGTACTCTGATAAAGAAGCTAATTATTATTGTAAAAATCTCTGAAAATTAATAACTAGAATATATTAATTTGCCAATATTCAGTTGTCAGCTTACATTATTGATTTATTTTGATGTGCTTTGTTTGTTTGTTCCCCCATAAAGCCAAGTTAATCAATTGTACAGTAGTATTAGACAGTTTGAACAGTTTTGTCTGATGTTGCAGTGAGTGCCGAGGCCATCTCCTCTCGGCCTTATGGGCGGATGTATGTCCAGTAAGTCCAAGAAGGGAGTGCTCGCAAGTGCCCATTCCAACGCTCCGACCAAGCTCAAAGCACGCCTTCTCGGCACAAAGGTGAATCATTTTTGAACATTTGAAACCAAACTTGTAACTTGTAAGATAAAGCCTAAATGGCTGTTAAGTGTTTACTCAGAAGTGCATTATTAACAAATAAAGGTAATTGGGTATCTGTTTTAGTTTAGTTTAGTTTCAATATCAAATATAGTTATGTTTGTTTTTGCGTTCAGTTTTGGGAAATTTGTTTTATGTATATTATTATAATAACTAGAGTCTCGGTAATCCAAACGTCCGGCTAATCCAAACTACTTTATGAGAAAAAAGGTTACTGAGTTTAAATTGAAAACAAAGCAATGAAATCTGAATTATAACCCTTTAATCTACAGCATGGTATCACTAATTGTACAGTTCTACATATACAATGTCAATAAAAATACAATACCTTACTTTTTGGAACATAAAAATTCAGTTATCGTCTTTTGACGGAACAAAGAAATCCTGTTAGCCAATGCAAAAATGTGCCATCGACTCATAAACATCAAATATGTGGATGTACACTGTTTCTTGAGATAGCAAAGGGCGATATCTAGCTACATTCACAGTGCATTAAAATAGACTCGATTCTCATGGTCTGACTCTTTATCATCACTTTTCGACAAACTGTCATTTGAGTTCACCTCCAGCATGACTGTGATGCATAAAAAGTAGGACTACCAACAGCACTGTTTTATCATTGTTTGTCATTATGTTGACACATAATGTGTGTTTTATATTTCTAATGACGAGTCCATATCGGATAGAATGTCTCTGCAGGAACACTTGATGCCGTTTTGGCAAAACATGTAGTGGACAAACCTATATGTGAACTGTGATAAGATGTAAGTTAATTGATCTAAATACACAGTTCGGGTCTAAAATAATGGTGTTTATTAGTATTTTTAATACAACTATACTCTACATTTTTAATAATCTGAACAACTTGGTAATCCAAATAGGGTTCAGTCCCACTTAGTTTTGATTACCGGGACTCTGGTGTACTAGATTAATGGTTGTGAAAATGGTCATTTATAAAAGTGTTGATGAATAGGAAAGCTACAGCAATGTTCTTATAGAAAGTGAATCTCCTAGAATGTCTGCCATAATGTTGTTACACATCTGGGTGGAAGGATATAGTTATGATCTTATTAATGTTGTTGATGAGCTGTATCTACACTACAGTCGCAGAACAACTTATTATGCAAGCACAATAGTACGCACATAGAAACCTATGTACTTGCTCTGAAAGATTTGATTTTTGGGTTGTACAGATAAAATCCAGTTAACTTTGATAATTAATTAATTGTATTGTTGTTTGACTGTGTCATTCTGGGTCACTAACTTCCAGTACACGACTCCCCATATCCTCATAATATAGTGGAGTTTTGAAATCATTTAATCTATGAGGAAAATCAATAAAACATCAGATTCTCAGGAAAAAAATTATCAAGATAGCGTACATTCAAGAATTGATTATTGTCATAAACTATTTTCAATTTATAGTAACAGTAATTTTTCTATAGATTCATACTTCATACATTCTATTTCTTATACTTTTGTAACATAATATTCAAAACGGCTGTTCTTGAATAAATTTTCCTAAACACCATTAAGTATGAAATATTTGTTAAGAAAAGTATTTAATTTTTAAAATTATACTATCAGGATAACTTAAATCCTTATGCCCTGCCACATGTCCTTATATTACACTACATATGAATATGTTCAGGAAACAATTGGAAACATTTGGAATATGTAACCATATACTGGTTGTCCCAGAAAAGTTCCCACATTAAACAATTATCTAATAGTCATTAGAAAAGGTAATAAATTAGTTTAGGTAATACCCTTAAATTAACGTTTTTAAGCAAATATCCCAAAAGGGAAGAAGTTATTACAGAAGGTGGCATGGGCAGAGTTAACTCGGGGAGTATAAAATTTGAATATAAAATATATATGCTTAGATTATATATTACATTATATATAAATATATTTATATATATTTAGATTATATATTATATTATATATATATATATATATATATATATATATATATATATATATATATATATATATATAGATTTGTGCCTGTAAAGATGATAACTCTTGTAAATCATCCCATTGAGACTAAATGTGGTAGAGACGTGTAATCTTTCATTTATTGTATTGAGATGAGTTTGAAAATCAGGCAAATCGATTAATCTGAAGAGGGGTTGAGTGAGGGATTAGGTAACTTAAAATGATGTTTTCGGGGGTTTCTCCAATTTTTTAAAAACTATTTTTACTAGCACCTTTGGAATTACATAAAATTGGTGTATTTTGAAATCTTTGCTCCTTGTCAAATGGTTACTGAGGTATAAAAACTGATAACACATGACATTGTATTTTGGAGCCTCGATGTTAATTTTGTGGGGAAAATATATAAAAACTGAGGACTCTCTTATTATTACACACTTGCTCTTTCCCAATGTTATTCATGAGGAAGGTAAGCAAATTTATACACTTGTCTTGTTTTTTGTAATATTTTGATTGTATTTTGCTTTATCTAGTAAAAGTACTGCAAGAAAAAGTTGTTTTGTTCTTGTGGCAGTAAACCTACTGAGTCATTCTCCACATTTTTTTAAAAGAGGATAAGCAAATAACTTCCTCCTTATTTGTAATATTGTTAAAAAACCTGATATACGGCTTCATTTAGCTAAGGTTAATGTATCTTAAAATTCTATAGACATGGATATGTCTTAGCTCTGGGGGGGGGGGGTGGTTTTTAAGATGGAAAACATGTAACAGGTTTCCATAGAAACTACTAGAACTATTGAATTGAATTTTAAATGTATGTGTAATGTGAATAAGACCAGCTGTTTAGAGGAACTGAAAGCATTCACTTTAGACATATCCATGATCAACCTATTTCCACAGGGAAGTAAATACAAACATTTTTTTAATACCACTCATGGCAGCAAATGTACTTAATCATTTCCAATCATATGTACTGTACGTATTACGTAAATTGATATAGCTATTCATTTCTTAACATACTGTGACAAAACTTGGAATGTGGCTTAGCCAATGATCAAGCTTACTATTTATCGTTTCAAATATTCAATAAATAAATGGAAATTCACTGTGTACCCAGTTCTGTTGCATTTGTATATCTACGAATTTTAGGGATTTACAAAGGTGGCACTGGCACAGTTAAAATAGATTCTCTTTTCAGTTTACTAGAGAACTACAGCCAATGAGCTATACTTGTATAGACAAGCCCAACAGTAAGGGACCCTGTCTGATTAAAATGGCTATTAGAACTCTTAACAATGGCTATTAAGAAAGTGCAGTGATTGGTTGATTAACAGTATGAGCAACTGGAGCAGGGAAAGTGTCTGGCTGATGTACCGAGACAGTCAGTTCATTGATCTGTTTCATGAAACTAAGATGATCATAGTAAAGTAGTCCCGATCGATAATGCCTGATTATGTAAATTTAACCTTTCATCTATGATCCTTGGTGTGGAATGGTCTAATGATAAATTGATAGATTGATATTATTTTAAACTTATACTTTTTCTCTTGCAAATACTTATATTATAAAACCTTCCCGGACACATATAGAGCAACTTCCTAAAATTTCATGGTGATCGGATGAGTAGTTTGGCAACGCATAAAGGACATACATACATACATACATACATACATACATACATACATACATACATGCATACATACAAACATACATACATAAATACATAATACATTAAATTTTATATATAGAGATAAGATACATTTAGGATACTTCTATTTGATCCTATTTTTTTATAGTTTTAAACATTGATACAACTTTTTTGTTATTTTGTGTTATGCAACATGAATGATATAATATAACAGTGAGATGGGAAGCTGCCTCTGACCAAGGGTTGGTGATGGGGTGGTAGGGGAGGAAAGGGGAGTTCCTAGGGGGTGCAGATCAATACCAGCACACAGAAAGGAGGGGGGGTTGTAGGTCACCTTTTGCACAATCAATGGGTTTTTGTCAGGGAAGATATATAAATTTAATTTTATATGAATAATGTTTTATAAGTAGATCTCGTAAATTTGTATCACAGATTAAAAATATTACAAGAATAATAAATACAATACTTTAAGGTTTAAAACTAATATGTATAATTTAAACCCCCCCCCTTTTAAGCAACTAACTTTAGAAGCAAAACAGGTGTCCATTGCAATCCTAATTAAGACTAAAATGCCATCAACTTCCACCTAAGCCGGTCACCATTTATTTAAGGTGGGCCCTCCCGCCTCTGTACCACACATTTGCGAGCCAAATTGGGATTACTCATGGTTGGGATTCAAACCCTAGCTTTTGGAACTCGAGAAGCTTCCGACGTTTCACTAGTGAGTCCCCAACCCTCCCAGCCTTGGGGTGGGAGGGGGTGTTAGCAATTTGTAAGATGAAAATTGTAAACGCCATATGGCTATAACAACAGTTGATTAGAGGAACTGAAAGCATTCCTTATGACTTATCCATGATCTAAACTATTTCCCACAGAAAAATAGATACAATTTTTAAAAATACAAGTTGCACAAGAAGTCAAATTTGGTATCAAATTGTTGGTCTATTTAATTAGAGAACAAATACTGCAACTGGATCTCAAAAGGTTTGTCCAAAACAAAATGGCGGCAGCTTAAAATCTCAGATTAGATTATTGAAATGGTGACCATACCACAAGGTAGTTATTTTAAGCCAAATATGAACGAGGATGTATGATGATTGTGACGCAGTCATGTAGTCTTGTTAGTGACTATGTTCCATAGACAGGACTGTTAATTAATAGCCCAACAGCCGATGACAACTAAGGGACCTTCAGTTCAACGTGGAATCCGAACCACTGCTTCTGAATTATAAATTGGTCTAATCATGAGAATGGTCTTTGCAGATTAATGTAGTATTCAATAGTGCAGATGTTAATCCACACAAGAGAACACTACATCCACCGACCATTGCTCATAACTATCCACAATGAGTTACCTCAAAGTAGCTGGATTACAGGATGACACCATCCCAGTCATAAACATAATTTATGTGATATAATCGTTTTTTCAGTAATGAGTAATGTAACATTAGAAACAAGAGAAATGGAGCTCCTCCTTCATTGTATTGTCAGACTCGAGGTGGCAACTAGAAGTCGAGTGCCTCCTGATTGGAGTGGCGCAGAACTAGTTTCCTTCAACACGTCAGCCATGTGGCTAGTTGCGTATCCTCCTACTGTGAAGTGTCTCCTTTGATGCACTGTCAGGCTCCTGGTAGAAGCAAAAGAAGAAGCATCTCCTTCATTGCACTATCTGGCTCCAGCCAGGAGCTAGAAGTGTAGTGCCTTCTTGTTTGTACCGTCAAGCTCCAGGTGGCAGCGAGAGGTGGAGACTGTACTTGTTTGCTCCATCAGACTTCAGGGGGCAGTACAGATAAAGAGTCTCCTTGATTGTAATGTCAGGCTCCAGGTGGAAGCGAGAGGTGGGGAGCACCACCTTGCTTGTACCGTCAGGCCCCAGGTGGCAGCAAAAGGTGGAGACTGTACTTGTTTGCTCCATCAGACTTCAGGGGGCAGTACAGATAAAGAGTCTCCTTGATTGTAATGTCAGGCTCCAGGTGGAAGCGAGAGGTGGGGAGCACCACCTTGCTTGTACCGTCAGCAGGCTCCAGGTGGCAGCGAGAGGTGGAGACTGTACTTGTTTGCTCCATCAGGCTTCAGGGGGCAGTACAGATAAAAAGTCTCCTTGATGGTAATGTCAGGCTGCAGGTGGCAGCGAGAGGTGGAGATTGTACTTGTTTGCTCCATCAGGCTTCAGGGGGCAGTACAGATAAAGAGTCTCCTTGATTGTAATGTCAGGCTCCAGGTGGCAGCGAGAGGTGGGGAGCACCACCTTGCTTGTACAGTCAGGCTCCAGGTGGCAGCGAGAGGTGGGGAGCACCACCTTGCTTGTACCGTCAGGCTCCAGGTGGCAGTGAGAGGTGGGGAGCACCACCTTGCTTGTACAGTCAGGCTCCAGGTGGCAGTGAGAGGTGGGGAGCACCACCTTGCTTGTACAGTCAGGCTCCAGGTGGCAGCGAGAGGTGGGGAGCACCACCTTGCTTGTACCGTCAGGCTCCAGGTGGCAGTGAGAGTTAGAGCTCCTCCTTGTTAGTACCGTCTGACTCCAGGTGGCGAGAGGAGGTACGCCTCTTTGTCTGTGCCGTCAGGCTTCATGCGGATGCGAGAAGTAGTGCCTCCTTGTTTGTACCGTCAGGCTACATGCGGCAGCTAGAGGTTGAGCGTGTCCTCGATTGCAGTGTTGCACCGTCCATTGTTTGCCCTCATTATATAATTACTTCGGGACCGTTCCTCCCTAACATATCACGAGCATACCAATAAATGATTGCAGAGGCCGTTGTGCCTCTATTGACAAACAAAATATATAATTCATGCAAAGAAATATGTGTAAGTTGGATAATATTAACTTTTCCTTGTATGTTTATTTTGGAAATATCAATTTGTGTTAAATAAAATACGTAGAATGTGTCAAATCTGAAGACAAATTACATCAATTTAAAAACAACTCAGACCTCAAAATTCAAAACCTGGAAAAACTATTAACATTAAATGTTAATAATTTTTCCAGGTTTGAATCTTAGATTTTAAGATCCGTATTAACTATTAAAAAAAAGTTATACTGTACTATGCAATTCAACAAACAATAAACTATTTTTATTTCATGACTACAGAGTTGATGTATCAGGTGTTCTTGTGTTATGTATATATATACACATTTAGTGATCTTCATCATGATCAAGTCGACTCGATGTTTACAATTCTATGAATAAACGGATTCTGAATTAAAGGTAGTAGTCGCGCACGGCACGACGCCACTCGGGTCAACATCGTTATTGACTTTTTGCGATCGTGTAACTTTCGGCTCGTAATTACCTCTAATGAGAAATAAGATTATAGGCCTATGTTTTATTTTTTTTAATGATCAAAATACTTTTTCTAGCAATTTTCTTCTAATATTAAGTATGATATACTCAGTATTAAAAAAGAGAAGAGGGAGTTTGCCTATTCACATTCCTTGAAATTTAACAGTTGTAATCAAACAGTCGCGCCATAAAAATATAAACTAATAAACGTTTTCATAACCCTACTAAATCATAGTTTGAACAAAAAAAGAACGTCTCTAGACGTTCTACTGCAGAAGGAGCTGGTCCTGATCAGACGTTTTATTCCTACAAATTATAACACTTAATTACTGTTTCACCGAGGCCTGCTCCTCCAGTCTCCACGCAGTTGGTTAGCTGCTTCCTCATGTAGTGCGGGGAAAGTGTCCGTCCACCCACGGGATCGGGATCGCTCATCAGTGCTGTCTTTTGGCATTAGAAAATGTTTGCATTTACGGCCACCACTCTACTTACTCACGTCATCATGTCATTTGGAATAAGAGTATTAACGGAAATATAAATATAGTCGCAGCAGACCTGCGTACTCAGCGAATTTCCAAATCATATATAATTATGTACGACGAGTCAAGTGGTCAAAATCGGTTGATGAACATGAGAATTATTTGATTATTCTCCATAAGATTAAAATGGGAAAGAGTATGCAGGTTTGCTGCTGTGAGAAACATATGAACTATGATTTTTTGGCATAAAGGTATGAATTCGAACCATATGAAGCTAAATATGAAGTTTCATCCAAAAATATACATTGATAAGTGAAATATTAATTTTTCCCTATCCTCCATAAGATTAACATTGGAGACCCACAATACAACGTACTGTGTTTAGATTTTTTAATATCTCAGTAACCGTTGGATTTATACCTTCAAAAACATTTATTTTTAACATTTATACCAACTTTCATCAACATCTGTCCATAAATAAAGGAGTTTGCCTATTCTCCATATGATTAACATGGGGAAAGAGTATGCAGGTTTGCTGCCATGATAAACACATAAACTATGATTTTTAAGCATGAATGGATGAACCTCAACCACATAAAGCTAAATATAAATTTTTAACCAAAAATATTGGTTAATAAGTGAAATATTAATTTTTTCCTTATCCTCCATAAGATTAACATTGGAGCCTCAAAATACAACGTACTGTGTTTAGATTTTTTATATCTCGGTAACCGTTGGAGATAGAGAAAAACTTTAAGGAACTTAATTGTGTAGTTTTTTAAGCTGATTCCAATGGTGAAATATAAAATTAGAAATTTTTAAAAATTACATGTGAAAAACGCAAAAAACCCCATTTTGGGGTACATACCCTTCCAAACTACCCGTTCCCATGGACCAATATGTCTGGTTTACGAACTCGTCCGAGCAAATGTAGGAATACACATCTCTACCAAATTGTCTCTAGACCTTTTTGCGAGAGTTATCGTGTTCACAGACACATATATATATAAAATAATATATATACATATATATATATATATATAATACATATATATAATATAAAAAAATTTAACGACGTACTCTGGGCTCCTAAAGAAGAAAAAATCATGGTCCCGGGCTTAACTCTTGCCATGAGACCTACGGTAATAGCTTCTTCCCTATGGGAAATTCGCTAAACAGTATAGTACTATACATCAACATAGAAAGAAGCTATTCGTAGGTTCATGCCAAGAGTTGAGACCATGTTATTTTTCTTCAGTGTCAGAGACCAAAAACAAAATCGTTAAAATTTTTATATATATATATATAAATATATGATATATATATATATGTGTCAGTGAACACGTACGTCTCGTAAAAAGGTCCATCGAGCTTTGGTATGACGTGTATTTACAAGCTCGGACGGTTCGTAAACCGCATCGTCAATGATAAGTTTTTTTGTTTTATTGCTTTTACAAGTAGTTTAAAAAATTTCTAATTTTATATTCACCATTGATACTTAAAAAAACTACACAATTAAGTTCCTTAAAGCTATCTTCAACGTTACCGAGATTAAAAAAAAATCTAAACACAGTACGTTGATACCCAATGTTAATCATGGAGGATTAAAAAAATTAATTTTTCAAAATACAATAAGTAACTTGATAAGCTCAGGTGTGAGATCCTACTTTGTGCTAAAAAATCGTTTATGTGTTTACTGGCAGCAAACCTGCATACCTTTTCCCCATGTAGTCATATGGGATTAGGCAACCCACGGACAATGGGATGAGTTGGTATTGTTTAAAAATGGATGTATAAGCACGTGCCACAGCACAACCTACTCACTCCCCATTTTAATCTGGAGAATAGGCAAAAATTTAGATGAGATTTTGACAAAGTAAATATATAAATTATATAGGACGCATACGCAGTTCGCTGTATTTCCAACTCGTTTTAAGCCTATTTGAGTATCCTTTTTATGTCGCGCAACGGTTACAAACGAGCATGCGTTGTGCTATATGTTTGCAGCACAAACCTGCAGGTAAACCTGAGGTATACTTACTGAATCAATACGTAATAAAAACTAGTACCACCAACGACAAGTAAGAATTTAGGCAGAATATTCATTTCCGATATAGCACTTTCCTGATGTTCAAAATGCGTGTGACAATTTTTAGAATAATTACTCCGTCCCGATTATAGCCGAATTCAATTTAGTTGGCCCAACCGTCGCTTTGGTGATTGTCACAGTCGCGGCGCTCCGCGGAGCATTGCAAGGGCGCTACGAGCTGGGCGCGATGGCGCTTCGGTGATAATGACGTGGTTGGATGGCGGGGCTTGGCGATTGCTCTGTTGACCTTTTGACCTACTTATCGTTCTCTCCAACGGTTCCAAAAAGTTACTCGCATAGAAGTCGCACAACGTAAAAGCCCAGAGTAGTCGCACAACGTAAAAGCCCAGAGTAGTCGCACAACGTACAAGCCCAGAGTAGTCGCACAACGTACAAGCCCGGAGTAGTCGCACAACGTACAAGCCCGGAGTAGTCGCACAACGTACAAGCCCGGAGTAGTCGCACAACGTACAAGCCCGGAGTAGTCGCACAACGTACAAGCCCGGAGTAGTCGCACAACGTACAAGCCCGGAGTAGTCGCACAACGTACAAGCCCGGAGTAGTTGCACAACGTACAAGCCAGAGTAGTCGCACAACGTACAAGCCCAGAGTAGTCGCACAACGTATAGAGGTTGAGCGTGTCCTAGATTGCAGCGTTGCACCGTCCATTGTTTGCCCTCATTATATAATTACTTCGGGACCGTTCCTCCCTAACATATCACGAGCATACCAATAAATGATTGCAGAGGCCGTTGTGCCTCTATTGACAAACAAAATATATAATTCATGCAAAGAAATATGTGTAAGTTAGATAATATTAACTTTTCCTTGTATGTTTATTTTGGAAACATCAATTTGTGTTAAATAAAATACGTAGAATGTGTCAAATCTGAAGACAAATTACATCAATTTAAAAACAACTCAGACCTCAAAATTCAAAACCTGGAAAAACTATTAACATTAAATGTTAATAATTTTTCCAGGTTTGAATCTTAGATTTTAAGATCTGTATTAACTATTAAAAAAAAGTTATACTGTACTATGCAATTCAACAAACAATAAACTATTTTTATTTCATGACTACAGAGTTGATGTATCAGGTGTTCTTGTGTTATGTATATATATATATAGTGATCTTCATCATGATCAAGTCGACTCGATGTTTACAATTCTATGAATAAACGGATTCTGAATTAAAGGTAGTAGTCGCGCACGGCACGACGCCACTCGGGTCAACATCGTTATTGACTTTTTGCGATCGTGTAACTTTCGGCTCGTAATTACCTCTAATGAGAAATAAGATTATAGGCCTATGTTTTATTTTTTTTAATGATCAAAATACTTTTTCTAGCAATTTTCTTCTAATATTAAGTATGATATACTCAGTATTAAAAAAGAGAAGAGGGAGTATGCCTATTCACATTCCTTGAAATTTAACAGTTGTAATCAAACAGTCGCGCCATAAAAATATAAACTAATAAACGTTTTCATAACCCTACTAAATCATAGTTTGAACAAAAAAAGAACGTCTCTAGACGTTCTACTGCAGAAGGAGCTGGTCCTGATCAGACGTTTTATTCCTACAAATTATAACACTTAATTACTGTTTCACCGAGGCCTGCGCCTCCAGTCTCCACGCAGTTGATTACCTGCTTCCTCATGTAGTGCGGGGAAAGTGTCCGTCCACCCACGGGATCGGGATCGCTCATCAGTGCTGTCTTTTGGCATTAGAAAATGTTTGCATTTACGGCCACCACTCTACTTACTCACGTCATCATGTCATTTGGAATAAGAGTACATCGGAAATATATATATACATGTATATAGTACCTATAAACTTATTTCCAGTTAAATTCTGATTTTTATTGCTATTTGAGGTATCCTGTTTTATGTTCGCGGCTTTATGTGGATCGGTTACAAACGAGCATGCGTTGTGCTATATGTTTGCAGCACAAACCTGCAGGTAAACCTGAGGTATACTTACTGAATCAATACGTAATAAAAACTAGTACCACCAACGACAAGTAAGAATTTAGGCAGAATATTCATTTCCGATATAGCACTTTCCTGATGTTCAAAATGCGTGTGACAATTTTTAGAATAATTACTCCGTCCCGATTATAGCCGAATTCAATTTAGTTGGCCCAACCGTCGCTTTGGTGATTGTCACAGTCGCGGCGCTCCGCGGAGCATTGCAAGGGCACTGCGAGCTGGGCGCGATGGCGCTTAGGTGATAATGACGTGGTTGGATGGCGGGGCTTGGCGATTGCTCTGTTGACCTTTTGACCTACTTATCGTTCTCTCCAACGGTTCCAAAAAGTTACTCGCATAGAAGTCGCACAACGTAAAAGCCCAGAGTAGTCGCACAACGTAAAAGCCCAGAGTAGTCGCACAACGTAAAAGCCCAGAGTAGTCGCACAACGTACAAGCCCGGAGTAGTCGCACAACGTACAAGCCCGGAGTAGTCGCACAACGTACAAGCCCGGAGTAGTCGCACAACGTACAAGCCCGGAGTAGTCGCACAACGTACAAGCCCGGAGTAGTCTCACAACGTACAAGCCCGGAGTAGTCGCACAACGTACAAGCCCGGAGTAGTCGCACAATGTACAAGCCCGGAGTAGTCGCACAATGTACAAGCCCAGAGTAGCCGCACAACGTACAAGCCCAGAGTAGTCGCACAACATACAAACCCAGAGTAGTCGCACAACGTACAAGCCCGGAGTAGTCGCACAACGTACAAGCCCAGAGTAGTCGCACAACGTACAAGCCCGGAGTAGTCGCACAACGTACAAGCCCGGAGTAGTCGCACAACGTACAAGCCCAGAGTAGTCGCACAACGTACAAGCCCGGAGTAGTCGCACAACGTACAAGCCCAGAGTAGTCGCACAACGTACAAGCCCAGAGTAGTCGCACAACGTACAAGCCCAGAGTAGTCGCACAACGTACAAGCCCGGAGTAGTCGCACAACGTACAAGCCCAGAGTAGTCGCACAACGTACAAGCCCGGAGTAGTCGCACAACGTACAAGCCCGGAGTAGTCGCACAACGTACAAGCCCGGAGTAGTCGCACAACGTACAAGCCCGGAGTAGTCGCACAACGTACAAGCCCGGAGTAGTCGCACAACGTACAAGCCCAGAGTAGTCGCACAACGTACAAGCCCAGAGTAGTCGCACAACGTACAAGCCCAGAGTAGTCGCACAACGTACAAGCCCAGAGTAGTCGCACAACGTACAAGCCCGGAGTAGTCGCACAACGTACAAGCCCGGAGTAGTCGCACAACGTACAAGCCCGGAGTAGTCGCACAACGTACAAGCCCGGAGTAGTCGCACAACGTACCCGAGAGTAGTCGCACAACGTACAAGCCCGGAGTAGTCGCACAACGTACAAGCCCGAGTAGTAGCGTACACAGAGTCGCACAATGTACAAGCCCGGAGTAGTCGCACAACGTACAAGCCCAGAGTAGTCGCACAACGTACAAGCCCAGAGTAGTCGCATAACGTACAGTACAAGCCCGGAGTAGTCGCACAACGTACAAGCCCAGAGTAGTCGCACAACGTACAAGCCCAGAGTAGTCGCACAACGTACAAGCCCGGAGTAGTCGCAGTACAAGCCCGGAGTAGTCGCACAACGTACAAGCCCGGAGTAGTCGCACAACGTACAAGCCCCGAGTAGTCGCACAACGTACAAGCCCGGAGTAGTCGCACAACGTACAAGCCCGGAGTAGTCGCACAACGTACAAGTGCAGAGTAGTCGCACAACGTACAAGCCCGGAGTAGTCGCACAACGTACAAGCCCGGAGTAGTCGCACAACGTACAAGCCCGGAGTAGTCGCACAACGTACAAGCCCGGAGTAGTCGCACAACGTACAAGCCCGGAGTAGTCGCACAACGTACAAGCCCAGAGTAGTCGCACAACGTACAAGCCCGGAGTAGTCGCACAACGTACAAGCCCAGAGTAGTCGCACAACGTACAAGCCCGGAGTAGTCGCACAACGTACAAGCCCGGAGTAGTCGCACAACGTACAAGCGCAGAGTAGTCTCCGTTTTCTATATAGAAAACGCATCATTTTAAGACCAGTGTGTTGTCTCAAGGGTCGTGGCGGGCTGCAGCTGTCACCGTCAGTCGTGTCCGTAAAACAATACAGGAAATAAACATGTCCTCTGTGGTAATATTTTACATAACTCTTCAGTATATACCTACCTATAAGTATAAGTAAAGTATTGCAAGTAAATAACGTTTGTCTCCACAATTATTTTAAACCAGCAAGTTTCCTCTCCACGTGAAAATGAATGAGATGTTTAACGAGGTTCTATTATTTGTTAGAAGCTCATGGAGAATTTATTTAACTCGCCTAAAACTTAGTGAGAGTTAGTAATAAAGGTCTTTACAACACAGCGACGCCGCGCCGCGCCGTCTGTACTCGTATGTTACGTCAACTGAATCACAAATAACAACTGATTAGCTTTTTTGTCATAAATTGTAGAGGAAGATTCTTTTGTATATTTTATTGGCAACTGCCAATGATACACAGTAAAAAATTGATAATTAATTGAATTAAATTATATTAATTGAATTAAATTATATTAATTGAATTAATAAAAATCACCGTAGCGGCAATGCTTGCCGTAGAAAAACATTTCTGTATTTAAAATAGAATACTCAAGCTTGTTAGAGTATAGATTGAATTAACTTATTATTCAACTGGTACGGTGCTACAAAGAATTTCCCCATATGGAGTTGGGGTTTCAAAACAACGTAAGTTTCTTAGAAACCAAATATTAAATTGGTTGTGTTGATTTCGACTGTGCAATAACAAGGTTTCTAAGTACAGTATGTGTAAAAATTATGAACCCCAGATTCTTATGTACACACTCTGCACTAAGTACCCTTTATCTGATAGTCCAATCTGTTTGGTTTTAAAACTTGGCCAACACTTCATACTCAAAATTCATATTTTGTATAAAATTCGATTAGGATCGGATTTTTACTAGCTGTTTAAAGAAACAGTTTCGAATGAATGGTTTTTTTGGTTTCTGTGGATCTCAAAACGAAATTAGTTCCGGGTCTAGGTATTTTCATTACCTTCATGACTACGGCAAAAGCTTAAATTGTCTGTAGGTAATTCGTTATGAGAATTCATTTTATGGTCATTATCAATAAATTTCATTTAAAATATTAATTCAGAAAAGCCTTCTAAAAAAGGGTCCTCTAAAATGTACATGCTTGTCTGACAAGGATAGCGCCTGCAACTCATGAAATACTTGACAAGAACGATCGCATGCACTGCGTGTTAGCTCTTATTAGTCGAAGGCGCTTATATAAAAAACCACCATATTGTAAGCCAGTTAACAAGAAGTACATGTGCGGTGCCCTGTCAAAGTGCTATAGGAAAATGTCACTAGGAAGCATATACATGCGTCGGCTAGGAGTGAATAGTGACCGTATTTTGTCAATGTGGCATTTTATTACATAATGTTTATATGTTTGTTCTGTTCACACGTTTGAGTTGTACTATATTTTATTCCATTTAATCTAGTGTATAGATAACGATTTATTTTTTGTACGAATCCAGCTGTTGTATTGGTTCGCAGAACAATAGGCAAGAGTGACTGGGCATATTTCGGTACTTACATACGAGTAAAAGGAATACAAGTGGGTATAGAATTTTTGTTTTATTTAAATATAAGGATCATACTGACGTATCCCATGAAATATCAGCCCATGTTCTTAAAATAATCAGAGAGTACATTTAATTTCAACTTTGTTCCGTAGACGTATTTCTTAATATTTTACGGACAGCCGGTGCGAGTTTTAGCGTTGAATCTCAAAACTTGGGATATATATATTTTTGTGATATCTTAATGCGCTCTTGCTAGATATCTACTTCAACATTTTATTAAATACTCAAGACGATCGAAAGTTATAAAATAATGGAAAAACTGGTATTCTCGCTTATTAGAGCCCAGGAATCCATATATACAATATCCTATCCATATCCAAAAAATGCTTGTATTTACTTCCCTATGGGAATAGGCTAAATCATGGTTGTGTCTAAAAGGAATGTTTTCAGTTCATCTAAACAGCTGGTCTTATTATTTTATATTAAAATTCAATACATTAGCTCTGGAATTTTATACGGAAACCTGTTACATATTTTCCATCTTAAAAATCACCAACACCCCCCAGAGGCAAGACATATCCATGTCAAAATCCATGCCTAACAAAAAAAATCAATGAAACAATCAGTATATTTTGCATAATTAGTCGTAGGTTAGTAGTAA
Source organism: Nephotettix cincticeps (assembly GCA_023375725.1). Taxonomy (NCBI): domain Eukaryota; kingdom Metazoa; phylum Arthropoda; class Insecta; order Hemiptera; family Cicadellidae; genus Nephotettix; species Nephotettix cincticeps. The sequence continues at coordinate 95,232,845 of CM041791.1, read as the reverse complement.
CAGGGGGACAGTAGATTAAACTAAGGCGAGTGGAGCTGAAGTCCTTCAATATCGAGAACTCTCTTACTTGAAATGGGACATTCAGTGGTTGTGAATAATACATCAAAGCATATAGTATATATATATAGGCTTATGACTCAATAGACAGACAAATATTGATTGACACTCGGTGTTGACGGAAGCCCCCTGAAGCTCATACAGCAGACACTAACACACACCACGACCAAAGTAAAGTTAAAGGGCGAAATGTTACAACCATTTAAGATAAAAACTGGCGTTAGACAAGGGGATGGCCTATCCCCACTACTGTTAACAACACTTGGGGGGATTTTGTACCCTAAAATGGAGTTTTCTACTATTTATTCTAATCTATTTGATAAAAAATGTTATTTTTACCATTAAATTCAACTAATATACACGCAATTCAGTATTTTTCATCATCACTAGGTCAATCGGTTACTTACCTGTTCAAAATGGTAAACACAGTATGTTGTATAAGCTTATCGCGTTAATCTAATCTTAATCTTACTATCGTGATACCTAAAAATCAATAACTCACCAATTTACTTCAATATTCTTCCAAACTTGTGTATGCAAAATTATCTAGTTATGATTACAGTCATAAAACGTTAAATTTGATGTCTCTTATGGCAGCAAACCTACCCATTGGCTATATACAGTAGTTACAAGTGTCACCTGTCGCGCCTTGCAGCGATGCACAAAACAGATTTATTATGTTTAGGTTCGCTGGCAAATATAAAACATAATATAAATATATATTATAATCTTTCTGAATTTGTGGTCTATTCCGGTATTTTACGCCAAAAGTTTGTTATGTTGGACAATATATGTTGGAATCCAAAACAAATTATTTTCCCATAAGATTAACATGGGAACTTTGAGGGCGTATAGGGTAGAGGTTTATGGGACAATCGTTGCAAAAACTATTAGACTTACCTATTTTAGGCATAGAGAACTAGTATAAAAAATGTCAGCCTCATGAGTAATCGGAAAGTAGGAGAATTGATGAGTGAGTGAGTGAGGCTTTGACGTTTTTTTATACAGATTATAATAGAGAATAGATAAACTTGTATAACTCGCTTAGTTGTTGACATAATGTGATTAAATTTGGTATGTAATTTTACCTAGTTAAAAGTTTACTTAGTTTAATATAAGCGTATTACGATGTAAAACAACCCGTATTGAAGCAAATCTGCATGCTCGGTAATATTTAATTTTAGTACTATGATGGAAATAATATAAATTTTATGCCTCAGTTTCTTCATTATTTTCACTATGTAGTGTTAGTAGTAGACTGTTAGTATTTTTATGGATTTCCCAACTTTCCAGTCTTCTCTCAACAATATTCATTCATTACGTATACTAAAGTTACATCAAAACAATCAATATACGAGTCTATGCCAACTTGGTTCGTTTGTTTGATTATTCGCGTAAATCAACGCCGTGAGGAATTTATTAACGTTTCAAATGGTAACGGACCAAACTAACATAAAATAAGACAAAATCTTTCATGGCGACCCTCCGAAGTTGAACAACTAAGATATGGTTTAGAGAGCTTTCATGGTCACTAGGAATATATTACAGTAATTTTACTTGTAGAAATGTAGGAATGGAAATTCGCTCTACTCACGCTAGAGCGTGTTGCGTGCAATCTCGTTTATATATCACTATTGTAGTTTAAACACTTGTGTAAGTTACATGTCGGTTAGTGCGACGAGCGCCAGGGTGTGACGTGTTACCATGGCACTTGGCACTGAGGTCGTTCACACGTCATCAAAATTGTAGTCACGTATATGTTTGATGACAGAGTTTTAATTTAGGAGATAGTTGAAGGTTGTTTTGTTAAAAATTTATTTTGCACTGCCAAATTAATCGCATGCACTACTTCACACTAATTCAGGCGAAGATTACTAAGAAAATAAACATAATATTATTTTACAGAATATATTATGATTATGTATCAGAACATAAATAGGAAATATAAACTCAGTGATGTATAAACATATTAAGTATCTATGAATTACTGTAATTGTATTTCCAGCGGCACGCGTGGCGATCGATCTGAAGAAGTACTGTATCGCGCTCCACCGCCAGAGCCGAGTCTTACCTGCTACAGTATTGAAGTATACCGTATTGTTTGTAAACTGTTTAGCTTCTCCATCAATTGTTGGTATACCAAAACTAATACCAAGAATTACAACAATAAAGTATGCAGATTAGCGAGAAACATGGTCCACCCAAGTTGTAAAACCGATCGTTCCGTCTAGTTAGGTAGATACATCAGTTTTAGTCAAATGCCTGATTCATAATCTGAATTCTTCCGGTTCAATCCTCAATAAAATAATTAAATGTTGCGAACCTTGAAACTGATTTCACTTCTCATTATGCATTAGGTAACCAATGATCCTGACAAGTGAATTAGTTAATGCCTGACAGTTGAAAACTTACTTTGTTTCAATATTATTCTTTAATTATGGTGCAATATTAAGGGTACATAAAGGATTAGTGCAAATACCAGGGGGCGACGCAGCGCGCGAGCCTACACAAGACCACATGCAACCAGCAGCGATGTAATGGAAAGCATTGAAGGCGTTGAATAAATACCGGTAGCGAATCTTGTCGTTATTTCATCGTGATGGTAATTAAGTTTTAATCGCACGAAAGTATATTTTTAGTTTTCGGTCCATTAAAGCCTGTCGCCTTAAACGACGTCTTCAGTACACAGTGTAGTAGGAATGACGTTACCTTGCCTCTTAAGAGTGCCGAACGCAAAGGAACGCATGTAACTTTAAAACTGCATGTGGTTCGCATCAGATATTAATAAGATAATAATAATAATAATAACAAGATAATTTATTTCGCAAACGCAAAGTACACTGCAGTGCTATTTTTTTTACCTCTCTAGCTCTGGTGGCTATTTGAGAGGCATCTTAATTTTTTATTAATTTTTTAAACGGTAACTTTATCTTAATTTACTAATAAAAGTTATAATAATAATAATAACAGATAATAATAATAAGATAATAAGCGCCCAAATAGGCGATTGTGAGCTGTGATCAAACACAACGTAAGAGCAATGGATGAGGCATTCCTTTTAGTTTTCCATTACATATGAAATGAAACCAAGTCTGCCACCTCCTTGTAGGATAGGAAATCAAAACTCGACTCGGAGCGGCGAAATATTGGAGTGCAGCCGTTTCAATTTAATTCGCAATCTACCTAAATTAGAGATAAGATGTACTGTTGAAACGTTGTATGAGTACCTTTAAGAGTTAAAAAAGATCGAAAACATCTGTTTACTTATTGATACGTTTTATTACTACAGTTTATAGTACTGATATGAAAACAAACGTAAATAAGGCTTTATTATACCATTAATTTAAAAAAATAATGTTGGTTATTGTTAGCTTCATACAAAATGGTTGGTGCAAATCGAAACCAGTTTAGTAGAAGTTTTAAAGTAGGTACCGAGTTGTTAACGAGGTGGGGTGTCCAACTGGGTCTTATTAGAAATTAGAGTGGGGGGTTTCAGGAATAAAATAGATGAGAGTCCCTACACCTAAAATTTTAGAAATTAGGCTTTGCTGCCACTGCGGTAGCTCAGGCGCAGCAGATGTGACGAGGTGACGTGCTCAGCTGACCCAAGGCCGACTCCAAGGGCCTGGTGGGAGGCCATCTCCTAGACATTTTTTGTTTGTTTTTAGGATATTTTAATGAGAAGAGTGAATAAGAATGAAAATTCAGATTTCCATTCAAACAACTTGTATCGAGGAGTTGTTATATTTATAAAGCTTAGAGGTAAGTTGCAAAATACAGATATGATTCTATACATATTTCTTGTGGTTGCTCAGTAATTCATTTCTTTTTTCACGTAATAGACTGTATAGGTAGCATTTAACGAACTCAGAAACCAAAACATTTCAAATGGGTGACAGTACAATTACTTCAAAAGAATACAATAATTAACAAATATAATACACAATAAGAATTTAAATGCAAAACTAATTTTTTCTGATTAACATGATCACTTTTTTAATTTTCCGTTAACAATATCACGTAATAAGTAACGACAACGTATAAATTCAATAGAAACAGTTTGTTGATAGAATGCTTAAACATAGGTAATCAAATTTAAAACAAACTATACGAATAGCCTATATTCAAATGAGATTGAAATGTGAAACAAGATGTTCCAAATTTACTTAAGTGTAAAGGAGGCAGGAGCCATTCGCACGTCAGACCGCACAGGTCCGTCAACATTACAGACGTGGCCCGCTACCGCATAGGTCCGTCAACATTACGGACTTGCTCCGCTACTGCATAGGTCCGTCAACATTACAGACGTGCCCCGCTACCGCAAAAGTCCGTCAATATCACGGATGTCCCCCGCTACCGCACAGGTCCGTCCACATTACGGACGTGCTCCGTCACTGCACAGGTCCGTAAACATTTCGGACGTCCCCCGCTACCGCACAGGTCCGTCCACATTACGGACGTGCTCTGCTACCGCACAGGTCTGTCCACATTACGGACGTCTCCCGCTACCGCAAAGTCCGTCCATATTACGGACGTCCCCCGCTACCGTACAAGTCCGTCCACATTACGGACATTTCCGCTACCGCACAGGTCCGTCCGCATTATGGACGTGCTTCGCTACCGCACAGATCAGTCCACATTACGGACGTGAGCCGATACCGCACAGGTCCGTCCACATTACAAACGTGCCCCGCTACCGCAAACGTCCGTCAACATTACAGACGTGCCCCGGTACCGCACAGGTCCGTCAACATTACGGACTTGCTTCGCTACTACACAGGTCCGTCATCATCACGGATGTGCCCCGCTACCGCACAGGTCCGTCCACATTACGGACGTGCTCCGACACTGCACAGGTCCGTCAACATTTCGGATGTCCCCCGCTACCGCACAGGTCCGTCCACATTACGGACGTGATCTGCTACCGCACAGGTCTGTCCACATTACGGACGTCTCCCGCTACCACACAAGTCCGTCCACATTACGGACATTTCCGCTACCGCACAGGTCCGTCCGCATTACGGACGTGCTCCGTTACCGCACAGATCAGTCCACATTACGGACGTGAGCCGATACCGCACAGGTCCGTCAACATTACGGACTTGCTCCGCTACTGCACAGGTCCGTCAACATTACAGACGTGCCCCGCTACCGCACAGGTCCGTCATCATCACGGATGTCCCCCGCTACCGCACAGGTCCGTCCACATTACGGACGTTCTCCGTCACTGCACAGGTCCGTCAACATTTCGGACGTCCCCCGCTACCGCACAGGTCCGTCCACATTACGGACGTGCTCTGCTACCGCACAGGTCTGTCCACATTACGGACATTTCCGCTACCGCACAGGTCCGTCCGCATTACGGACGTGCTCCGCTACCGCACAGATCAGTCCACATTACGGACGTGAGCCGATACCGCACAGGTCTGTCCACATTACGGACGTGAGCTGATACCGCACAGGTCCGTCCACATTATGGACTTGAGCTGATACCGCACAGGTCCGTCCACATTACGGACGTGAGCCGATACCGCACAGGTCCGTCCACATTACGGACGTGAGCTGATACCGCACAGGTCCGTCCACATTACGGACGTGAGCCGATACCGCACAGGTCCGTCCACATTACGGACGTGCCCCGCTACCGCACAAGTCCGTCAAGGGCTTTGTGTCCAAAGCCGAGTGTGCTTTGGATGTACATATCCAGACATACTGTACACACACACACACACACACACACACACACACACACACACACACACACACACGTGCGCGTGCGCGGATAGACAGACATCACGCTAAAACCCACTTTTTTGGATTCAGGGGACCTTTTCAAAACTGATATATCCACTGTATACTTAAATTCGAAAATTGTGAAGAAAACAATACTTTCTCCATTTACTGTCGTATAGTTAGGAGAAATTAAAAGTGTTTCTATTTCATAATTTCATTTCAAAGATAATGATCTTGTGAATGTTCGTAAATAAATCTTTTATTAGATCAAAAATGAAACTGTCTTTGTTAATCTCAATTTATTAACCTACTGAAACGTAATAATATTGAAATTAACACTTACTAATCGTCTATTGATAAGATATTGACATTGACAGTTTTTCATCTCGTTCCGCGGTTTATACGATCTTTGAGCCCACCATTTGTTTTGTACTACAACCATAAAGGAAACTGATTCAAATCTAATATAATTTTGCAGTTAAGTAATTTTTTGCATATATTAACTAGCCGATAGTGTTTTAATTGATTAACAAGCTGTTTAATTTATTTCATGTTTACGAAAAGAGAGTATTTTATTATTTTTCGCATACCTTGAAGGTTTACTACATCGATCGTTTTAAATCTTTAAAGTAAATCTTATACATTTGTGACGCCTCCTCTTTGTGGCACTAATTTTTAAGATCCATAACTCTGATTTTATTTGCTACTTCCTGATTGTATAAACAACAGAAACATAATTTTCTAATAAAAAAAATATGATAGAGGTAAACTTTTTTATAAACCCTTATAGTGTCTATTGTGATAAACATCATCAAGAGTGGTAATGCTAGAGGCGGGTATCGCTTCTCCTCCCGCAGCAGACGTTGACATTGCGTGGTGACGTCACCCAATCAGCTGTTGCCGCGACCTGCTGTCTCGTGTCTTCCGCCAGTCTTCCTCCCTCACCCTTTCTGTACAGGCAGTCGTTGCACTTGATCGGTGAATTCTACAGAATGTACCCATAAGTGAGTGTTTTACTTTTTCTAGTTATTTTTCTGTTTTATTGTGTTATATCATTATTTTTTAAAGACGAAACGTGATACTTTGTCATTGCGGCCTACATTTGGTTTTGCGTGCAGGTCTGTGTGGGTTGGCATTTTGACCAAGTAAGTAGGAAAGCAGGTTAGTGGAGGTTGATGATGAGTCTTTCAAGTTGACATTGATGCCTTTATGTGCTCACTGTATCTCTTGCGAAGCCTAAAATAAGGGTTATTACAAACTAAATTATTAGAAAAAGAATACAAATAAATTACCGAATTTGTCCTTAAAATAATGGTATCCCCGATACAGTTACAACGGATTTTCCTGAAATGTTAGTTACAAAAAAGTTAATAGTCCGCACGTCCTAGCAGACCTGCGTACTCATTTCCAAATCAATAATATTTTAATAAAAATATACCCGTATGACACGTTTTATCAATATCAGTCGATAAATAAGAGATTTTGACTATTCTCCGTAAGATTAACATGGGAACGAGTTTGCAGGGTTGCTGATGTGAGGACCACTGAACGAAGGCATTTCCACCATAAACGATTTTTATGTATAACGTGTTTAACATGATTATATTTTCTATGATTAACATGGGAAAAGGGTATGCAGGGGGATGCTGCATGATAAAAGCTTGATTTGTAAGCATATATGGATGAATCCCAACCACATAAAAACAGGTACCGAGTTTCATCCAATAGCTTTGGTTAATAAGTTAAATACTAATTTGACTATATCCTCCATAAGATTAACATCGGAGTCACGATATAAAACGTTCTGTGTTTATATTTGTAAATGTCTCTGTAACCATTGGAGATAGAGCAAAGCTTTTTGAAATACCAAATTTTTAGTTTATTAGGCAGAATTTTATAGTAAAAATAAAAATATATAGCATATGAAAAACCTTTTTGGGGTACAAAAATCCCCCAAAACTACCTTACACGTTTCCCCAAAATTTGATCCCCCAAGTTATGGTATAAGGACTGTTAACATAAAACACACACACACACACACACAATTATGAACCCATAATATATATATCAACAACGAAAGTAATAATATAAAAATAAAAATATAGTCAACAATGCGTCAAACAAAATAATGAGCAGACCGGTCTCAGCGAATTTCCAAATCAATACTTAATATATAACAAGTTTTATCAATACTGTCGATAAAATATAGTTTTTGCTATTCTTTAGATTAATAAAAAAAATTATCTCTGAACGCACTAAAGTAATATACATAAACATTTTTTTTTGACATTTAAAAAAACTTTTTAACATTTTATGATTTCCTATTCCTATATGATTAATAAAAAGTTTGCAATCTCCGATAACACATAAATTATTAAACATAAATGGATGAGTCAACCCCAGAAAATACGGAGTATCCTTATTTATTGTTATGGAAAAATTAACTTCTCCATAAGATTAACACTGAGCCCTAGGACTGTGTTTAATTTTTTTTATATCTCAGTACGTTGGAGATAGAGAAAAAAACTTTAAGAACTAAATTGTGTAGTTTTTGATTCTGTTCTGATGTGGTTAAAATATAACAAATAATATAAATAAAAAAAATTTTCGAGACAAATACCCCCAGCAGACCCGTTCTCAGCGGTTTCGTTTAAATCATACAAATATATATACAAGTTTTATCATATTTGTCTTGATACCATTTTTACGATTATTGTGTTTACAGACACTTTTTGTTATTCTGGACACGATAACTCTCGTAAAAAATGTATAAGACAAATTTTTTTATAATAAATTTATTTTTATAATTTTTAAAAAGATTTGGTCTTTCCTATAAACGAAAAAAACATTCTCATTTGCCTAAACCTATGTATATATGGATATTCGCTAAAAAAGGCATTATTTTTCATATAAATAATATTATTTTTTTAGATTATAACCCAATATAAATACATTAAATGTTTTGTATGAATATTAATTTTTCTTATTCAAGATAACACGTGATTTATGGCTGATGAAATTTGAAAAATTATCTCTTAAGAATTACCAATCGTCCTCCCAGTTTAATGACCTTTTACTTATTGTGTACTACATACTTTTGTGTCTGTAGATGAGAATGCTTAATTCGTATAAGAAACCGATCAAGAAAATATTTATATGTATATAAATATAATATATTAAATTTTATAATTTTAACTATTGTTTTTGGTCCGTCCATAAATACGAAACATGGTCCGGGAATTCGAAACCTCATTAAATATTAGAATATTCCCTTCTTTAAAAGACATATTAAACCGGATTGTTAGTTTGAAGAATTAGGTGACCCCATCAATACATTAAATATGATAAATTGTAGGTACGATATATTGAACGCGTGGTGTAATGTATACGCACCCGCAGGGAACACGTGATCCATATGGCTGTATGAGAAACCTTTGAAAACACAAGAGCTCTTAACCGGAGCTCAGTTGCCAATACGTCCTCCCAGTAGCCTACACTCATACCTTCTGGGCAATCTTCACTTGATAGTACATCCACATCAACGTCATCTCCCCTCGGACATCTGTCCCAGACGGCAGAATGCTTTAAGGTTGTATAAGAAGGGACTGAAGTGACAAGAAAACTATTTACAGTACACTAAATAGCAAAAATTGGAACATTTTAATTTTAATTGTCTAATTCTGACCTCTACATTAGATCCGTCCAAGTAAGATACTGTACTACAATTCGATGAAAAATTCGAAACCTTACATTGAAATATTACGACCAATACTCGTATTAATTCTAATTAGTCACAAAATACAAATCTTTGAATGGTAACGGGTATTTTTATGGACCCATTTCTTACGGGTAACTTCCTGACGAGTAACTAGTTTCTTACGGGTAGGCCAAGCATTTTAAGCAACAAAATTTAAAGATAAGGAAGGAAGACGATACGGAGTGTCATGTTATCAACAAGTGAGTCATGGTGTTGCCCAACGCGTCGGTGCGGTGCGGCGTGGCGGCGGCGGCGGAGGTAGTGTGGCGAGGGACAGCGCGGCGAGAGCATGGAGGACCCGCGGGTCGCCCTCTTCTGCGACAGCGGCATCGTCGTCGACCACGAGCCCTCCTCGTGTATGTTCTACGTACACCACCCGGGCTCGCGACGGACCAAGATACCTATTGCGCCGTGGAGGCTGGCCGAGCTAGAGTTCTTCTCTACCAAGATCCCCATCGCCAAGTGGCGCTTGAAGGAGTTCTATGTGAGTGTCAGTGCCAGTGTCGGTGTTAGTGTCAGTTAGTGTTAGTGTTACATGTGATGACACGATAGTTACATGTTTGTTTATGATGATAATTCACGGTTAGCGAGTTGTATTAGTGTATTTCAAGAAATGTGTATTTTATTTACTGCTTAAATAAGACATTTACGCTTTATAAATTAAGACTCTGCCTGTTAAAATCTAACTTCGTCGTCAGTTTGAAACGCATAATCCGTTAAATATACTGTCGTAAAATGCGCTTGTAACTCAAGTACGGTTTTAGTCATCGTTCTTGGTGGAGTAGTTATAAACAATCGTGTCTTTAAGTACAGTACCGCTCCACGAACAAAATGAACTTTTCAAAATCACAAGAGGCTCGCTATGAAATATTTTGATCTAATATCATAACACATGTGTACGAAGAAATTACCGCGAATCCGAAAAAAACGATGTACGATTTCAAAGACTCATAATTACGTGGCACAAGTTGAGACCGAGGCACATATCCACAGCGAGGTACTGTACACTGCATATTGTGTATTGTGTGCCGCACCGCACAAGGACGTGGCGCGGGGCGATATCACGGATAGATCTTTATGTAGGTTAGTGTGATATGAATGACGTTAGTTTAATAAAAGTAATAACTAGTCAAGGCAGCGATGAGTCACATCGAGCTTTGTCTGCGAGTGTTGAGGTACGTTGTAGTTTCGAGTCATCTACATGAAATAGACCTTAGTTTGCATCACAAGCCAAGGAGCATTTCGCTAGAAAAAGTACCATAGCAGTGTTATTTATTTTATTTATTTATTTACAATTTAATTGTTTACAACAGAGAAATAAAATCTCCAATAACAGTAAACAATATTATTTAAATGATCAAACAGATTCGTACAGTGTGATCTTTGTTCACTTGATTAAAATAATATAAAACAATAATGAATAGTATTTAATAGAATTAGTATATAACTTTCTGTAGATATATACGTTTGTCGAATGACTCATTCTACATAATAACATTGTTAGGTGGTTAGAAGCCAAAGTGGCATTTCGCTGAGAAAATAATTAATGTACAGTGTTAGGAACCGTTCGCAACTAATACAGTAGTATGATAGTTTTAATGAAACTAGTTTAATCAACGGTGGTAGACACCTATTCACTTTTGGAAGTAATCATCAAATTCTTGTCAATAATTTATGAAACATGATTTAAAAAGTTAAATGATCGAAAATTGGATGCCTTCCCCTCCGTGAGTGACATTCGATTTTCCTGCATTTCGTCGTTCTGACTTACCTCAAAAAACCTTTCAGGGTATGGAGAAAACAATCAAATTCTAGAATTAATTAGATAGTCTGCGCCATTTTAACATGTTTTATAAATTCAATTGTATGCAATTTACTACTTTGCCCATTTAAATAATATCTTTTATTTTATTTACACAGATCGGCCATGAAAGAAAATATAATGAGCCAATATTAAATACCCCGTCGCAGCAGACCTGCGTACTCAGCGGATTTCCAAATCAATAATATAATAATAATAATATATGACAAGTTTGGTCAAAATCTGTCGATAAACATGAGAATCATTTGCATATTCTCCATAACATTAACATGGGAAAGAGTGAGCAGGTTTGCTGCTATGAGGAATACTGAGAGTAGGCATTTATACCATCAAAAATTTGTATTGTTAAAATTTATACCAACTTTCATCAACATCTGTTCATAAATTAAGGAGTTTGCCTATTCTCCATATGATTAGCATGGGATAAGAGTATGCAGGTTTGCTGCCATGATAAACACATAAACTATGATTTTTAAGCATAAACGGGTGGGTATCAACAACATGAAGGTAAATACCAAGTTGTATCTAAAAATATTGATTAATATGGGAAATATTAATTTTTCCTTATCCTCCATAAGATTAACATTGGAGCCTTAAAATACAACGTACTGTGTTTAGATTTTTTAATATCTCGGTAACCGTTGGAGATAGAGAAAAACTTTAAGGAACTTAATTGTGTAGTTTTTTAAGCTGATTCTAATGGTAAAATATAAAATTAGAAATATTTAAAAAAATTCCATTTTGGGGTACAAAACCCCCCCCAACTACCCGTTCCCATTGACCGATATGTCTGGTTTACGAACTCGTCCGAGTATTTGTAGGAATACACGTCTGTACCAAATTTGGTCTCGATGGGACCATTTTTATGAAAGTCACCGTGTTCACAGACACACACACACACACACAAACACACATATATATATATACCGTATATATATATACATACATACATACATATAAATATATATACATATACACACACACACATATATATATACATATATAAATTTTAACGACTATTGTTTTTGGACTCCGGGCACCTAAAGAAGAAAAAATAACATGGTCCCGGGCTTAAGTCTTCCCTCCCTATGGGAAATTCGCTAAAAAAGTTCTATTTATCACTGTAAGGTAAAACAATGCCGTTTGCCTAACGACTAGAAACCGCTAAAAGTTGTAGTCATAAGTGTGGTGGTGACAACCTGTGACTGGGCTAGCGACTGTTGGGAGTAGGAGTGATGAGTGACAACTGACGCGACGACACCGTGTGACTGAATGAGGGAATAACAGACTGTGATATTATATACCGTGAAGGTTGGTCTATGTGGCATCATTAACATTATAACGGCTAGCGACTGTTGGTAGTAGGAGTGATGAGTGACAACTGGCGCGACGACACCATGTGACTGAATGAGGGAATAACAGACTGTGATATTATATACCGTGAAGGTTGGTCTATGTGGCATCGTTAACATTATAACGGCTAGCGACTGTTGGTAGTAGGAGTGATGAGTGACAACTGACGCGACGACACCATGTGACTGAATGAGGGAATAACAGACTGTGATATGATATACCGTGAAGGTTGGCCTATGTGGCATCGTTAACATTATAACGGCTAGCGACTGTTGGTAGTAGGAGTGATGAGTGACAACTGGCGCGACGACACCATGTGACTGAATGAGGGAATAACAGACTGTGATATGATATACCGTGAAGGTTGGCCTATGTGGCATCGTTAACATTATAACGGCTAGCGACTGTTGGTAGTAGGAGTGATGAGTGACAACTGACGCGACGACACCATGTGACTGAATGAGGGAATAACAGACTGTGATATGACATACCGTGAAGGTTGGCCTATGAGGCATCGTTAACATTATAACGGCTAGCGACTGTTGGTAGTAGGAGTGATGAGTGACAACTGGCGCGACGACACCGTGTGACTGAATGAGGGAATAACAGACTGTGATATGATATACCGTGAAGGTTGGCCTATGTGGCATCGTTAACATTATAACGGCTAGCGACTGTTGGTAGTAGGAGTGATGAGTGACAACTGACGCGACGACACCATGTGACTGAATGAGGGAATAACAGACTGTGATATGATATACCGTGAAGGTTGGCCTATGAGGCATCGTTAACATTATAACGGCTAGCGACTGTTGGTAGTAGGAGTGATGAGTGACAACTGGCGCGACGACACCATGTGACTGAATGAGGGAATAACAGACTGTGATATGATATACCGTGAAGGTTGGCCTATGTGGCATCGTTAACATTATAACGGCTAGCGACTGTTGGTAGTAGGAGTGATGAGTGACAACTGGCGCGACGACACCATGTGACTGAATGAGGGAATAACAGACTGTGATATGATATACCGTGAAGGTTGGCCTATGTGGCATCGTTAACATTATAACGGCTAGCGACTGTTGGTAGTAGGAGTGATGAGTGACAACTGGCGCGACGACACCGTGTGACTGAATGAGGGAATAACAGACTGTGATATGATATACCGTGAAGGTTGGCCTATGAGGCATCGTTAACATTATAACGGCTAGCGACTGTTGGTAGTAGGAGTGATGAGTGACAACTGGCGCGACGACACCGTGTGACTGAATGAGGGAATAACAGACTGTGATATGATATACCGTGAAGGTTGGCCTATGAGGCATCGTTAACATTATAACGGCTAGCGACTGTTGGTAGTAGGAGTGATGAGTGACAACTGGCGCGACGACACCGTGTGACTGAATGAGGGAATAACAGACTGTGATATGATATACCGTGAAGGTTGGCCTATGTGGCATCATTAACATTATAACGTCTAGCGACTGTTAATATAATAAAAAATATAATATAATAATCAATAATTTTAACACGATAATGTTGTAGTGCGGAAAACACTCGGTTAGTACTATTTAATCTTTATTGAGGCAGAGGTATTTGACATCCCCCAATGTAGATATACGTTTACAGTGAACGCACAATAGGCTATCTAGCGGGGGAGCCCTAACTTTCCCGCTCCTGGCGTCTGTCCCGGGCCCGATTGAATATTTTATGTGTCTGCTGCAACCGCCGTAAAATACATCACAGGAACGCATCCTATTCTTCTCATTCGCATTAAAGGTTTCATTTCATACACTGAGATAAGTTTTACAAACGACTACTCTGCAATACGGCACCCAACATTGACACATTATCTTCAAGTCTTATGACCGCTGTTTTTCCATCTGCAATGTTGACTTACCACTTTACCTTATCTTTCGATGGTTAAAAGTTATATAACTAATACTTTCCATATTTTTGTTTGTTTAACATTGAGTATATTCGATCGTGTGAATTTTATTTGAGCAACAAATTAATAATATAACGCCCGTCGCGTGGTTTATTTGCACCCGGGGCGAGATGTGAGACGTTCTTGTCAGATCCCACAACGCTCGTTGGGTCGTTGTAGCCTACAATGTAGCGTGAGGGGAGTCAATGTCTCAATGTCGGCTGTCGGACGTTCGGGTGTTGGAGGGATAGAAAATGGCAGAGACTCGTGCGTAAAAAAGATATTAAATTTTGTGAAAATATTTAATGTTGGGAAACTTTTGCATAGGTGATAGGTGTTAAACATATATTTGTTCAATAAATGCATCCAACGTGGTGCTTAAAGTTCAGTCACACTCAGTTTTAAAAAATCGTTTTTAGGTTGAATCTAGGCCTAAGTTATTTAAAAAATGTTGTAACGTATTGTTACTTTTGCCGTGGCGTCTCTCTGGTCTCTGGTCATGTATCATATCGTATCATAACTAACGATTTGTCTTAAGAGTGTTCGATACGGACCTCTAGACTTGTAAGATACTCCTAGTAAGCCATAACTTTACTGCAACATAGCAATGCGTGACAATATTTTCAAAGTTTCCGATGGAGAACGTAAAACTAGCAACTAAAACATATAACGTTTGCTTCCATTTATTTTGAATGCATTACGTCATTAAAATGATGTCAACCAGTTATCTTGTATTCACGCTCGTGGATTTTCGCGTGTCGATAACCAGGTCTGCTTTATCTGCACGTTTACCATCCATTTCAAGAACCTGCCTACTTCGCTGTCTTACGTCACGTTTGTTTTAGTATGTTAGTTTAGAACTGTAAATATTTATTTGCTAGTTATTAACAAACTTTCAACTTAAAGTATCTTCCAAACACCTTTAACGTTTATTAAAATCTTTGAAAAAATAATTTAGAATAATATTTAGATTATTTTTACGCCACTGATAGAAAAACTTTCAATCCTTTTAATAATTGTAGCGGACTAAAACTTAAAAAAAGTAGTTTACACTTATTAAAATAGTTCACCAAGAACAAACATGTTATTGAAAATCCCAACATATGGTAATTGTCTATTAAAATAACAGAAGGATAATTATCTGGCGGAATTCTAGAGAAAGAAAATCGAGGACAAGGTCCGTCGTTTCCCAACGCCAGAACTCCAGATGGAGCTGAGGATGGCGATGAAACGCCTAAAAAGGCGCGAGGAAGGCTGAAGCTTGGCGAACACGTGGGAAGTGCGTATGTCTGATCAGTGGTGGCGATCATCAGCTGTAGCTATCAGCTGGTGATAGCCGCGGTCGAAGAGGTCAAAGGTCAGCTGATTACAGTGCCATATGTGTCGACTACCTACTTTCGCCGGTCGGCCTACCATAATGTGATTCCTATTGACATATAGCAGGTGTCTTGACCTTATTAGCCATGAAGACTGGTCCATAGCTGGGTCGTTGTTTTATTCTAGGGTCATGTATTTATAACTGTATTTCTTTTAAATAGTTATGTTTAAAACATTTCACTTAAATGATAGTGTATTTTGATCAAGGACTTTTAAATATTCGATTTATTTTGGAATAAAATTGACACGGTAGCCCAAGGGTACATAACTTTTCATATGATATCACTTCATGTGACTACATTCGCCGCTGTATATTGAAAAATATAATATGTATAATATATTTTTTGTTCTTCTTAGCACCAAACCTACTTACTAATTTACAACCTTATTCTTATGGAGATCGAGTAAATTGATATGATTTCCTCATCTATCTATAATATTATAAAGAAGAGGTGGTTTCTGTATGTTTGTGGGTTTGTGGGTTTGTTGTGGCAAGTGAATGCCAAAAAATACTGAACCGACCGGTTTGAAATTTTAGGCAAAGGTAGATCTTAAACTCATGCAACACATAGGCATACATTTAGGCATACATCACATACATAGGCATACATAGGCATACATTTACATAGGCATACATCATTTCCTTAAAATCCTCTCGGGCTACGCCCTGTGAACGTCCTAAGTTTCAATGTTTACATTTTCAAAGAATGAAAACATAAACTTACTTGAATGTCAACAGCTGTGAACACTAAAATTTGACAGTTCGGGAAGAAGAAGAAGAAAGAGCTGCCGTAACCGTCCTAGGTTTCAATGTTTACATTTTCTAATGAGAACATCCGTTTACACTATATTTTGACAGTTCGGGAATAAGAAGAAATGAATTTGATTTTCAGATAAACTGCTGGATCGAAATTAGTGAATTATTAGTTCGAAATAGTGGAATGGTAGATTTTAAGTTTTTTCCCCCGATGACTATCTCTATTAAGTTAATCCTTATCCTGTCCCAATATTTGACAGATGTTACTTTGTCATGTTGTAGACACTCGTGTTTTATCATTGTGTAAACAATGAAGAATTAATTAACAACTAAGTTTAGATTTTCCCAACAGATTTTCATTTTGGTTATGTTTTGGTTTTATGCAAATAAAAACTGGTGTTTTATTGCCAGCTGTACGATGATGTCGTCATTAAACGATCAAATAAAGAACCATGTTTAACGGTCAGATTTGATTTGTTTATTTAACCACTTCCTTAAATAAACAGCTGATTTCTCGATCGTCGGTTTTTACCTCCAGATTAAGTTTATGGGGAAAATCGCGTCTTTGACCGCGTATTTTCCATGACCACGGTGAATTTTCAAAATTGTTTTAATTGATGGCAAAACTACATGCTAAGACCTTTACAACGACACCTTGGTCATGGTTATTGGTAGCACCACCGCTCCAAAACAATCATCACAAAAATAGGCCTAGTGTATTAAATATATAAGATAACTTAAATGTGTCAGTAGAGCCTACGAACATCTCTCAGCCTCTTTTACCCTTGCGAAGAACTTGTACTTTGGCTAGTATAGTTATAAAATCGTTTAATATTTAATCGTCCTAAACATTTGCAGTCGGAAAAGTATCCTCAAGTCTCTTGATACCAAAATGGTTTTTAATGGGGGCTAATAATCCGGCCATCATAAATATATGTCGATTAATTAAGCAGCACCTGGTGACCGAGCTTTGCTCGGATAGAATAAGAGTACCTGGTGACCGAGCTTTGCTCGTTTAGAATAATATATGTATTATAAAAATTAATTAGAAAAATTAAAACACATTTATTACTCAATGAAAACATTTATGTGGTTGAAATAAAACCGATTTAATACACCATAATTAATATAGCACTGAACAAAAGTATCGCCCCTGGTGGAGATGGAACTCGCGGCCTATTCTTGAGGCCGACACGCTACAACTCGGCTACGACGTTAGTCAATTGAGCGATGCCGTTTAACGTCTTTTAGCCAAAGCCGATCATTTACTGTTTAATTTACACCAATTAATTGGTTTGTTACAGTGGTTTCAAGCAATATAATGAATACGTTTCCTATCAAAACACGAAAGTTTTAGAAAGACTTGTCTCTGCTTTTATTTCGCACAGTTGTTTACCATTTAGCTTTTATAAATTGTTTATTCTAGGATAGAGTAAGATATTTAATATACAAGTTATTAGCAAAATTAAAACAAATTTATTACTCAATGAAAACCTTTATGTGGGTTAAATAAAACCGATTTCATACACCTTAATTAATATAGCATAAACACTGAACAAATACATATGCCCTTGGTGGGGATCGATCTCATAATTCCAGCACGTGAGACCTAAGCGTTAGCCACTGTGCCACGTCGTCGGCCAAGTTCGGGCCATCGTTTAAGGGTTTTTGGCCAACCTCAATTGTTTAGCTGATCTTTTACTGTATTTAACTATCCATACTGTTATTATTAGCCTGTGATCAACTGATTTTGTTAGAAAAGGAATGAGGAATGAAAAGCAAATGTAAAATAAATTCAATTTAAACCAGTTAGGTAATTGGTTTGTTACAGTGGCTTCAAGCAATATAATGAATACTTTTTCTATCAAAACACGAAAGATTTTGTAAATAATTTTTTCTACTTTTATTTCGCACAGTTATTTTACCCTTTAGTTTTTAAAAATTGTTTAGCAATTTGATAATTTTTAATTTATTCATAACACAAATATTTATCCAAAACCTCTATTCACATTTACATATTGTTCACCACCGTCCTCAATCAACAACTGTCAAATGGTTATGAACAGTTTTGATTTGTATTGTTTACATTTTGATTCTCCATAAGCGTAATGTTAATTTTTTAGATTTTAAACTTAATATTAAAAGGAAACCGGATTTTTCCTGGACATTAGAACTATCTAGAACTTATACTCTACTTATACTACTTTTCTACTCGGAAATTAGTTATTTCCAAAGTTTAAAGAAATTCCTTAGTGCCGTTTTCGAGATTTGTGTGCTAATATATATATATATATATATATATATATATATATATATATATATACAAATCTTGCTCGTATTATAGTATTGGATTTAAATAACTCGTTTATTTAGATCCATAACTTTCATATTTGTCATTTTAATTGTAGTTGTGTAAAGAATTCGCCCAGCAAAAGTCTTGTACAATGTGATCGCGATGTTGGTAATTGAGTTACGTTAGTCATAAACTTTCCAAGTACCATATGATAGAACATCCCGTAATATGGACCGTCGGCCGTCGGCTCTCAGTCGTGGAGCGGCGGGTCAGGTGTGCGAAGTGATAATGGTGAGTGAGAGGTCAACGGCGTAACTGAGTCGGCCACGCCAGGAACTGGATTGTTGCAATCGGAACCCCCGCCCTCGTATCATGTTCCATATCTATTTCTTGACTGTTTTATTTATCAAATTAAATTGTAAACATAAACAACCACGAATCCAATCTAACCTCTCACGAAAGTATTAAATGCATTATTATGTCGAGATGAGCATTTTATCTTTATCTTGAATTTACATTATTGTCTGATATGTTTACGTAACCTCTACTATTTATTGTTCTTGTTATTTATTGTCTGGGTTAATTTTCTAATAATGAATACATTGTGACCTATGAAGAAAGCATTAACCTAGATTGTAAGTAAATGGAATGTGGACAGTGTATTGAGAGTCTCTTCAGGTTATCTGTTTGTTTACTGATTAGCAATGTTCTCTCAGTCATTGGTCGATATTTCTGCACATGATCATCAATGGAGATGTGGGGTTTCCTCCGGATTTACAACAATAAACCAAACAAAAAAGTATTACTATCTCAAACATACCATCTCGTGACTACAGTATTACTACCACAAAACATACCAACTTGTGACTACAGTATTACTACCACAAACATACCAACTTGTGACTACAGTATTACTACCCCAAACATACCAACTTGTGACTACAGTATTACTACCTTAAACATACCAACTTGTGACTACAGTATTACTACCTCAAACATACCAACTTGTTACTACAGTATTATTATTTCATAACACTAAATTAAAATACCATAAAACCTTCACCAATAGTTTGTTGATATTAGCTACTACAGCCACACCATACAACTCTTACCTCACGCACAGTTACAACAGTTAATAAACTGTTCACTATGGTTTTGTGGCAGATGAAGACTTTCACAGCAATTTAAAATGTATTTGATACAAAGAGGAAATAATTGAAATTATAATGCTGTCATAAATATGTACGAGTATATATCTGTCAGTTAATAATGTCTAACAGCTGGGTAGCTCAGAGTTAACGAGCTTGCCTTGTAATCCCAGGGCCGTCGGTTCGATTACAGGCCCAGTCTTCATTTGTAATTCGGATATTGATTGATTACCTATCTAAAACAGGTGGGTGTTAGGTCGTAACAAGACAAGGGTTTGGATTGTTCCCTATCAAAACATTAAACAAAGCCTCAAGAATTAGAATTAAACTGTTCAATAAAGATCCAGTCATTACAAAGTTTGAAATTTTAACAAAAAACGACAAGAGAAAAATGCCTTTATGTTATCATTGAGATTTTTTGAAAACTACATTATAATATTGTATTTTAAAGATATACAGAATATTATAGGTTATTAACATTGCAAGTAGGTCTAGCAACTGTCCCATGATTATGTAATGAGAGTTCGGGTCAGTCTCACGACCGTGAGGGCTTCTGTTCCACTGTTGAGCCAGCGAGGACAGAGCAATTACTTGAAGAATGTCGCGTACTCCAAGACAGGAGAGAAAGCTCCTCACGTTGTTGTCCATGGTACAATGAGGGTGAAAAATCTTATTAGAACTCAATAAAGTAGTTTACATAATATTGTTACAAATTTAAATATTTCACTATTATTTTTAACAGAAATTTGACTTTTTCAGATTCAACCCAGATTTTTATTCAGGAAAATAAATTTCAGGTAGAGATAAAAAGTTTCAATTACAAGTAGAGATAGGAAAGAAACCCATAAAAAATTGTTAATGTGTTAATGTTAATGTAATGTAATGTGTGTTGTTAATATTTTTACGAGGGTAAATGCTGATGCCATCAGCATTCACCATAAGGGAGGAAAGATCAGTACACTCCCCGGTATGTGGGACTCGCACCCACTATAAACCCAATCGCCTCGGGCTTAAATCCACCTTTGAAGCACCTATTAACGTATTACGTCAAGGCGGAGCCTCGTATGTGAAGCCGCATGGGTACAACATCTCCTTAGCCCCTTGAGGAAGGATCAAAGTTGGTCTTGACCCTCTTGTCTTTTTTCTTTTGAGAACGTTCTTGACAAATGGAGTAATATGTCGCAATTTCTTAAGAGATGTTGTCACTAGAGTGACAATGTTCTCGAGCGAGATAGTCCCCACCTCCAGTTCCATACTTCATCTCTGGGCTGCCCACCGCTTACACTCGAAAAATGTGTGGTAGGCATCCTCCCAGGGAACATCCCCGTATCGACAGGCTGCACTGTCGACCTTGCCCATCTTATGGAGGTAGTCGCAGAATAGCTCATGCCCAGTGAGGAGCTGCATGGTAAGGAAGTTGACCTCACCGAACCCGCGCTCGACCCATACGGGCAGTTCCAAGATCAATTGACACATCCAGGCACCTCTCGTCTCCCGATTCCACCTTTCTTGCCATGATGTTATTGTGGCCTCTCTGGCCACTTGTGTCGCCTCCTGGAAGACTGGATTGGGTTTGAAAAACCTGCTTCCTTTCCTGGGCCAGAAGATCCACGGGTACGATCCCCGCAACCACCAACGATGCCGTCTTGGAGACGGTCTGATAAGCTGACGCTATCCTCAGAGCCGTTATTCTCTGGACCCAGCCAATGTGCTTTTAATAGCACTCCTTCTTCAGTGCATCTGCCTAGACCTCACATCCTGAAAGGAGTATCAAGTTCGTGACGAGAGACAAAAGGAGCTTGCCCTTCTCAGCTGTCGGGCCTCCGATGTTCGCCATAAGTCGGCTGAGAGCAGCCTTTGTCGTACCCGCTCATTCGGCGGTATATCGGATCTGGTCCCTGAAGGTGAGCTTGGTATCCAGCAATCCCTGTTACTTCACCTCCGTCTTGGCTCAAATCGTCTTTTCATTGACAAGAAAGTCGCATAACTTTGGAATTCGGCGTCCCGTGATCATGACTATTTCCGGAGACTATAAGACGGAAATAGTATCATGATACTATTTCTGTCTTCTCAGTGGCATAACGCTCTAGCTTGCGGAGTTAAACGCGTTCCTCACATCAAGGATGACAAGCAACGTGAGGTAGCGGGAATGGTGGTTTCCGGACTGGGCGTTTCTTGCAGCCTCCAGGATGGCTGCCTCCTGGATGGCTACGATAGTAGAACAGCCTTTTGTGAACCCGTGTTGCTTCACCGACAGTCCACCAGCATCAGCCACTGCCGTTCAGTAGACGCTAGCATACACAGAGGGCGGTAGCTGATTGTGTTCCTGGGATTCCCACTTGTCAATCAGTGTCAGCTGCTGGAGCTTCCATCGCCAACAAAAACACCGATTGTACATATTCAGGAGGATTGAGCAATAAGGGGACAATGGGGACAAGGGCAAGTGCTAGCAACAGCCTTCAGCACCTCTGTAGGAACACTGTGTGGTCCAGGAGCCACTCCTCATGGAACTGGCAGCTTCGCTCAACTCCGCTGCAGTAAACAGGGGAACGTCATAGACACATACCTTTCCTCCACATACGTTTCTTCCACTCTGACCGGGTGTGTTGGAAAGAGAATACCGACGATATTTTCCATTGAGAAAGGGTCCAGCTCAGGACTAGGGGCCCCGGCTCCACACTTGGGCGTGACCAGCTTGTATCCAAGGTCCCAGGTTTTACGATTCACCTCCTCTCTAAGCTCTTCCCACTTCTCTCTCTTTCTCCGATGCGAAGGTGACATCGGAAAAAGTGCCCCTATAGCCTGGTCTTCTGAAAGTGGGCGTGTTGCCCTCATTCATGACTCATCGTATGAATGAAGTTTCATTAGAATATGAGTTGTGAATGAGCAAGTTCTGGCAGCAAACTCCAGAATCTTGCTTCCTCTGGTGTCAGACTCCCGCATTCCCCATTCGACTGCCCTAGCGTTGAAGTCCCCGGCGACAATGAAACTGCCGCCGGCTCCTCCTACCAAGAAGTCTTTAAGGACCTTCACACCTCAAGGGCCTTCTTGGCTTGGAACACCGCAACACGGTCGTTTGTCGTGAGATAGAGGTTCACGACCATGAACCGATTGCCTCTCACCCGCACAAAGCCTTTGCGGGCACTGTGACCAAGTATCTTAAAATTCTGGAGATCCAGAATCCAGATAGCTGCTGTTCTGAGGGTGTCACTAAACCACCCTGTACTGTCGCGGTTGTGGTACTCCTAAATGATGACAAGCTCCAATACCCCACTCCCCGACAAACTGTGTCAAGAGGTGGTCCACCAGTACACTCCTGTGGAAGTTCCCCTGCAGGATTTTCATCATCTATACCTGCCGCTGCCGGGAGTCCTCAAGATCCTCTCAAAAAACGTGATAGGCTCGGGATGTGCTCCAGGGGAGAGTACTTATTCTTCACACAGGGGAAGCACTTGGCCTTTACTGTGCAGGAGGACTTGACTTATGCCTACTCCCACATATAAGGCAGAGTCTGCTTCCCCTATGATTAGGTCCTTTTGCAGGCGAACTGCTGATGCCCGTACACGAAATATTGGAAGCAGCGGGTGACCACGGTTCAGAGCCGGAACCTCCCGATGACACAGCCTATCCAAAAGGATGTCGCTCTGGAAGGAGGAAGAACTGCGATCATGAAAGACAGTCTCGCATTTTGGCTAGGGTACCTCGAGTTTGCCTCCCCAAAAGGAGAGACCTCCCGTGTAGTTGAAAGCCGACTGAGGAGATATAATGTGAAATAATAGGATTGTTCTGTATCATTAAGATTTTATTTAATTGAGTTTTTCTTGGATACAAAGAAATATAGATGCTATTTAGGTTGAAACTTGTTGTCTCAATTTTTTAAGATAAACAGTTTTAATTTGTTATTGAAAATATTCAGTATAGAATTTCGTCCCTTAAAGTTCCATAGCAATGGACTTGAAACTAATAATGATAACACTAGATAGGCCTTTTGTTTGTAAGTTTTAGGGAATTATCACTTCAAAATAACTTTAATGAATGGAAAGTCATGGTAAAGTCAGTTTTCTTTAAGAAAGAATCAGTAAATTAATCAATTATTCAGTTTTATCAAGATGTGTTTAATTGTTGCAGATGGAAAAAAAGAACAAAGTTTACCGTGGCACAGCCACATCATTTGGTTTCAAGAAGCCTGTCGTAGCCTCTAACTCCAACTGCTCCGTCACCAACGCACTACCTCCCCCCATGCCAGAGAAACTCACCAGCACAAACAATCAAGATTCTGACACCTCCGTGCGAAATGGTGAGACAATTGACACTCTGACTTTAAAATCAAGTTTAGTTTACATTAGATTAGATTATTGAAATGGCAACCGTACTATCTTCACGATTGATTTCTATAACTAAACCAAATATTAAAAATCAAGCAAAAATATTTGTCTAGTATTGGCATTAATGTTAATAAAAATAATAATTAGTTTATCAAAAATGCTTTATAAAGTATTTCACCATTTAAGTTGAAGGAAATAAATGTCTCATACCATAGGTAATATGTTATAACAATGTAAAGAGTAGTGCCATGAGAAACAATAACTTTCAAGGTCCAACAACCCACATGGAAGATATCTTGTAATACAAGAGCATGAAGGACAAACTCTTACACAAAGCTCTGTGGCTAACTATTACTATACTAAAAATATAACCAATAATTTTGGTATTATTATTGGGTATAATATATAGTATATTCAATCAGTGATTCAAAACTACATATAAAAAAATTCTTGAAAAATGCAAATAAATGTTAAAAGAGTTATTGTTTAAGAGCTGACTAATATGAGTCATTTTCTTCTCTGAGAAGCCTAAGATTATAATAATTAAAGTTTTATGGTAAGTTATGATAAAACTAATTTTATGAATAAATTTTAACAATACATAAATGTTTATAATTTAGTTTAACTGAGTTTTGAGTATTAATAATTAGCTGACAGTAATTTGTGTAATTATAATTGTTGCTTAAATTCCAAAAATATTCCACTTGGTACTGATGTGGGAGAGCAGGGTATACCTCAGTAAGTAATGAGCACAGAACTTGTGAGTAACCTGTCCATGACCCATCAAATCACAGATGTGTCTTTGGTTGCCAACATACAAGTACTTCTCCACTGCCCTTGTTCGTAACTTCTTATTGATACAAGTTATCAACTTCCAAGATGCCCCAAATCACAAACAACTGTCAGTCAGTGGCATTCTTTAGGAAATTCTTTTATTCAAAATAAGGTGCAATATTGATCACATACATAAATATAATTTTACTATCATAGTCTTCTTCAGACTTAATTCTTCGTTGGGTTTAATGTCTGGTACACTTGGTCAAAAAATATAAAATCAACCTATTAGATTTTCTTTTTGAAATTCCTATTTCATAGTACGAGGGGGTACCCAAAAGTAACCGGAATTTGTCTGCCAAGGGGGGAGCTTTTGTAGTACGGGTGAGCGCCACTAGGGCGTGTCTAGCGCAACTCTTTGCCAGTTCAGTCCCGTGCGGGTCGATGAGCTAGCGTTTGTTCTTCCAGGTCAGACTGTGAATCAAATCTTTCATTTGGAGGTGTTAAAAAGATTGTGTAACAACGTTTGTCAAACAAGACCTGATTTGTGGCAAACAGGTTGGGTTCTACCACCATGACAATGCACCTGCACACTCGGCAATCACTGTAACCCAGTTTTTGGTTAAAATCGACATGGTTTCGCTGCCCGATGCGCCTTACTCGCCTGACCTGGCTCTGTGCAACTTTTTCTGGTTTCCTCATATGAAAAGGGGCATGAAAGGATGACAATTTGATACTATTGAAGAAATCAAGAAAAAACGAGACAGGAGCTTGCAGCCATTTCTGAAGATGAGTTCAAAATATGTTTCGAACAATGGAACCACCACTGGGACAAGTGTATAGCTTGTAATAGAGAGTATTTTGAAGGGGATAAAGCTGTGATATTGACGATATTAATAAACTTTAAGACTTTCAGGTTTTTATAAATGCCTTATTTCTCTAATACAGTCTTCCAATTTCAATTACAATTTTTTAAACAAATTAATCTCATTCCAGGCACACCCCGTCTAGCCCGACCTAAAAAGGATACAAATGGCATCAGTATGCGGACAAATCGCTTTGGGTTTAGGCCACCACAAGTGATGTCCAATAAAGTTGCAGATTCACAACATAGTATTAGTAATACAAAGTCAAACCTTAGGGTAAGTATTATTTGATTAGATTTTTTTGTAAGCAAACTAACTTAACTTTTTACTAGCTAACTAAATAACTTAATTTTTGTTCGCTTACTAGCTTTATTTCTTAAGGTATTAACACTTAAAAAAATATAAGACAGCAAAAAAGTTCATTTCTGTAACCCTCCAGCTGCCATTCGGCAGATTCCTGCAAATTTTAACACCCCCTAGACTGCCATTTGCCAGTATCCGGCGATAAAACCGGCACGACTTAATCTTCTCGTAGCTGCTCACGGTACATTGAAAATGTACTTTTATATATATCATTGTAAAAAGGAGATTATAGTCTATGTCCTAAGTAGTATTTAAAATTTTTTATACTCCATGCATTACTTCCTATGATTACATTTAGTTACGGGTATTACAACGTTGCGCCAACAGCTGTCAGAGCCATATGCTTTGCATTGTGTTAGAGTCATGCTATTGGGTTAGTGTTTCGTTTTGTATTTTGCGTGAATTATCTATAATATCATATGAATTATTCATAACACCTTTCTCCTTGTATTTAGTGTTATAAATATATGTAGGCCTAATGTCATTCTTTTCAATATTCTTCTAATTTATTTGGCGATCACTCTCATAGACCCCGGACACCCCGGACTATGCAGCAAGGGTTTTGTGTACATATAAAGGTTTTTGAACATGGGTACTTTTATTTCTTTTTATATAGCTATATAAGTATATACATTATTATTCTTAATGATATTTCAAATTAAATGGCCATTTCAGATTTTTTTAAATTTGTGAGCAATTTCAGGGATAAAAACATGATAAAAATTTTACATAAAAAGATTTTTTATTTTTTTTTCTTGTAGCCTGTTTTATACAGAACACAAAAATATATAATATGTTATACTTTGCTTAGTATTAAAAAATGTTATGATTTTTTTAAACAAAACTTGAAAAATGGCCAAAAAGGAGGTGGCATTCCAGAGTGAAATGATGTGCAGCTGGAGGGTTAATACTGTATTACAATACCAAATAATTTTTTTTAATATGTAGTATTTCACGTAACCATTCAGTTCATTACTAAGTTAAGAAGAAAAAGAGAGGTCTACCAGCCTTTGAAGAGGAGGACATGTTGCTGCTTTCCCAGTGTTAACATTTAAATGTAATAAAAAAATGAAACAGTTTCCCAGTATTAAGTTAATTTCAAAAGAAGAGGCTCACATTTAAATTTATCAATTCCCCCTTTTATTATTTTTATTACAAGATCCCTAAATATATGTGATCTGAAGAGTTACTACAGTGTGGTAAAATCCTCCATCTTGATTTTCACGTACACTTAAGACTCCTAATTACCTAAGTGTAAATTCAAGATCTTAATTAGTTAATATTGTCATTGATCAAATTGAAACTTTCGTAAATAATTATTTCTAACTTTCCTTTTTCAAATTTTAATTAAAGTCAACCTATCTATAAGTCCAATTCAGTGCAAATTGGACTTACCTTAAGGACAATTCAAAATTCACTTTATCATCATAAATTAAACTCAATCAATTGGACATAATTTGGACAATCATTTATCTTTATCAAAAAGTTATTCAAGTTAGCGTGATTTCCCTGACCCTGAGATAAGAATCCATGTTATTATTAAATTATTAATTCAATAAATAGACAATACTAAAATATTTCTATTATAGGCCTAGCTGTTTCTTAATTTTGGAATGAAGGCATTGTTGCCTTTTGATGTAATAGGCTAGCGTCACTTGTTTTCTCAATAAAAATTGGATTATAAAATCAAAACCAATAGTGTTGCTATTATCATCATTACATATTAAATAAATAAAAAAGTTATATTAAAAGAAATGTATATTAAAAAAGAGCAAATATAAATATTATGTATTCCCTCAAGGTGAACACTAAGGTTGCTTACTAAGATCATACTATGTAACTACTGTAGATAAGTTATACCAATACCAATATTGTACAGGCTTATTCAGGTGTTTGTACAAGTATACATGTTTATTTCTTGATTTATTGCGTTTTTCATGTGGGACCTCACAATACTGACTACCACAATACTGTTCAATTTTTTAACAAGTAGAGGTTATGCCAAAATGTTTAATGATGAAGTTTGAAAAAACAGATCTTTTACTAATTATTTAAACTTTGAATATAGTGTTCAAAGAATCTATCATAAATTTAAAATTTGATCTAATTAAGTTTGTTTGCTTTTAATGCTCATTTATTTTAGAAATCACAAAATGGGTTTTTAATTTTGTTTTAATTTTTAAGAAAATAAGAAAATTTATAAAACAGTGAGGGAATTGTGACCAGGTTTTTTTTTAATTCTTAAGGGCAATGAATCTCAGGGTAGTATGCTGTATTCAACCAAACAAATTTAAATATTGCAAAAAATTTAAGAAGTTAGGTTAAACTGAAAAAATCCCTCTCATTGATTATAAAACTATTTTTGAAACCTATGTTCAATGATAATGTAATTTTGCAGCTGGAAGGCCTGGTGCTGAAAGAGGAGGCAGTCAAGACCCACGTCCCTCGCATCTCGCAGCTGCCCAGGCCGCAGTTCCCCGTGCGCCTCGCGGCTCCTGCAGGCTACCACAGCCGCACTGCCTCTGCCGACAAAAGTGCCAAGACTGCAGCCAACAATCACATGGCTCGCCGCTCCCGCTCTGAGAACGGGGGATCCTCTGCCTCTTCGGTGAGTTCCGACATCTACCGTTTACAAATTGCATACATAATACAATTTAAATAGTACCAAAGTAATATCATAACCAACACCAAAAAGAATCCATCCAATGAATTTAGAATAAGTTGTGTGAAAAAGCTTTTGAATAATTTAAAAAAATTGAACACTACAGACAAATTTGATGAGATGAACCTCAATATAACAGGGACTAACTAATTGGGACCGAACCCTGTTCGAAAACTAAGTTTTTCGGATTATCAGGAAATGCAGTGTAAAGTTGCATTAATAAAATCCAGGTCTGAACTGTGTATAAGGCCCAATTAACTTACGTCTTATCTCAGTTCACATATAAGTTTGACTACTAAATGTTTTGCCTGCAGCAAGAACTTTCAATCCGTTATGGACTCATCATTAGAAATATAAAACACGACACACACGTAAATTTTGCCCTCATGTATGAAGGTCTTTTTTAATAATAGTTAACACGTTCGTTGCGGACCACTCGGATTCGAGTGGTACTGATCCTGGCGCGCGGAGCGGACCGCTTGAATCTGAGTGGTGACATTTAAGTTAAAATCAAGATGGTGGATCAAGCTATGTAGATTGTGCTGCTACCTGTTGGGATCTAGGATAACTACGACCAGCTAGATAACACAGTATCTATTTCTGTATGGGTCACTTGGAATTTTCCTATTGGTTGATTTTAAATTACACAGACCGCTCTGCACAAGGAAGGGGGGTTCTGGGCGCAGCAGTGAATGTGTTAAATTGTAATGGGCGTTAATAACATTTTTATTTGTTTTGTGTATTGTATGCATGAAATGACTGTATAGTTGCTTATTTGAATGAGTCTAGACTAATATATATACCGATATAGGCATGGCATGTCATTTTTAAAATTTCATTCTAATTTCAAAAATAGAATTGAGGTAATAGTAATAGATTCCTGAATAACTTCTGAGATGTTTGTAATGACTGTTTGTGAATGATGTTTGTAATGATGATTTAGATTTTCATCAATTTACTATCCCATATATATATTTCCATTTCTATAGTTTAAAAATAAATTATAATAGAGAGTTCAATCTTTATAACAGAAAGACTGACCACTGAACCACTTGAGAGTTTTAAAAGATAGGAAGTTTGTTTTATCAGTGTTTAATTTCAATCTGTATTTGTCAAAATACTTCTCTACATTTTCCGATCCCATGTAAGATAATATTTCTTCTTCTTCTTCGATAGTTTTAGTTTTAGCTATCATCTGCATAAAGACTATTATGATTTTTATAACATAGTTGGTAGTATCTTTTATGTCACAGTAGATAAACAAAACCAGATTCTTGAGGGATACTGTGTCTTATTAATTTGAACTCTGATCCAACTT
The DNA here is from genome assembly GCA_023375725.1 of Nephotettix cincticeps. NCBI lineage: Eukaryota > Metazoa > Arthropoda > Insecta > Hemiptera > Cicadellidae > Nephotettix > Nephotettix cincticeps. The sequence goes on along the minus strand of CM041791.1, from coordinate 95,202,313 downwards.
TATATACGAGTATTTTACGGTTTTACAAATGGTTTGGCTCAACATATTGTTGTCTTCCTGTTAAATATGACTGAAGCCTAAAAAAAAAATATTTTTTGTGTTAATGTTTTTTTTTTAACGTTCAATCCATAAATACACCAAAATTTAACTCAACCCCTTTAGAGATTGTGATATTACAAAATTAGGATTTGCTTCCCTTTAATTCTCCACCAATGTCTTCTTAGGGTTCAAGGAAAGTCACTATCTATACGATGTGTTAATTTAAAATGATATAAAATGTGTTGTAAAAGAAAATGTGGAAATAGAGAAGTGAACTGTATTTTATCAATCTCAATATTATAATAATTTTGTTTACAAAAATCATATGTTCAATTATAAAGATACAAAGACGGAAAAGTTTGAATAGTCATATGTAGTAATGACCACTGCCTAATAACTTAGTTGTGAAGAGAGGTTAGTCAGATATAGTTATTTTGATTAGAAAGTTAAGTTCAGTTTGTAATTAAAGACAAAACCAAAAAATGGAAAATAATATATAATTTTCTGAAAATACAAGGGAAATTTTTTTCAAGTTTCGATTGTCTGGAAATGAAAGAATACTTGCAGAATACAGACTTGCAACCTTTTCCACCTTTATAATGGACATCTGTTCGTCTTTATTAAAATGTTTGACACCAATACCGAACACTACCATCACTCATACCGTTTATAACATACATTTTGCTCACTCTGTGATGGATTCCGCAGCACTACATCCTTCTGCTTGCAGAAAACGAATTACATTTCGTAACTGACATTTGGCGGGAGCATCGAACGTCACGGTTGTGCTCACATGGACGTAGCTTGGCTACGACTGACGCACTGGAGCTAAAACCAGCAGAGGTTGTGGTGGGGGAACTGCGCAATCACATGATGCGCAGATCCGGCCTATCCCTATTTGTAACTTGCTCAGATGGACGATCGGAACTTGAAAAAAATAGCCCTTGTATGGAATTACAGTAAATTTTCAATAGTTCACCACTTAGTAGACTTTAAAGGTTTTGAATCATTAAAACGGTAAACTGTATGAAGTATGTTAATTTGATTTTGTAAGGTTATTGATGCCAGTATTCATTCCTTCCATCTGATTACTGTCAGTATCAACCTTACTGGTACTTAAATAAAAACTTTAATTTGTAGCCATTACTGGAATCTAATTAATTCTGGCATTATTCAAAACTGTTGATTTTTACCTTTCAGGCTTGAACTATTCAAGTTTCACTACTTATAAAATGTTTATTATTACATATCACTCTAAAAGAAATAATTTTCAAACAATGTCCAATAAATTATCCATAAAATTCATAGAGCCTTTGACAGAGTATTCCTAGCCTGGTGGTTGGTATCTTGTACTTCAATGCAAGAAGTCATGAGGTCAAATCCCTACATACCCATGTGTTTGAACTGCTTCTGCAAAGGATGTTTATGTGATGTCATTTATTAATAAATTAAGAATGCTTCTTGAATTAATTAAGAGTTCTTCATCTAATCTATTTATTTGACCGAAAGTGTTTTCTTGGTTTTGGAGGATATAACAAACAAGTTGTTACAGGTAAATGATGCTGACTCTGGAGTGAGCAGTCAGAGGAGCGGCAATGAACTAGAGATGATTGAACAACTGGAGTGCAGTCCGTCTGCCAGAAATAGGCTACGGAAAGCTCAGGTATATTACAGAAAATGCTACAGGATATATAGAATTTTCTTTCTAAAAGTGTTTGGTAACTGATTGAGTGAGCGTGAGTAAATACTGTTTGATGACCTAACATTGTTACCTACTTTGTGTCTCATAACATAAACTAGTCTATTTCTTGAAACTAGCCTTTATCGTTCAATAAACCCCAGTAGTACATTGATGCTTAAGTGTAATATTCCTTTTAGAAATTGAATACAACCTGATCATTGAATTCATTGAACATTGAATTCAAGATTCAAGATTTTTATTCCAACAAAGACAAATTGTAAATTGTAATTGACAAATTATAATTTGTATAGTTGACATCATTATATACTAGTTCAAGTTTGATTTCATAAAATGAATTTTGTTTAGTAAAATTCAAAAACCTAAATCAATTTATGACCACAGTGAAGCATCAATTGACAATTTAAAATAACAAGGCCTGAATAGTAATAACTAAACTAACAAAACAGAAACAAAGTTAAAACAATGTAAGGATTACAACATTTAACCCTCCAACGGTTCACTTTTAGACCCCTCGAGTTCTACCCATTTTGGCACTTTTGTGGGCTTTTATTTAAAAATTCACATAAAATACTAAAAATACAGTAACTATAATATATATATACCATTTAAACTACATTAAATTATCTGTCAGAAAATAATAGTATGTTATATCTTTATTTTGATTTTGATGAGTGTATCCACTTGATATTGATAAAATTTTTTTTCCAAACAATTTTTCAAAGTTCGCTCCCCCACAAAGTACAGAAAATTCGATTGATCAACAGTAAACCTTCGACGACTGGGCGGTGGCATCGATTAATCGACGGTAAACCTTTTAGAGGGTTATAGAATTTCTATAAAAATTAACAGATCAATTAGGCCTGTAAAATATAGAGAAACAATCAATAAAATGTATATAACAGGTAACAAGTTAATAGGTTAAAATACTAAAGTAGCCTATAAATACAATAAATAAAATTTTTTATTTGACGAGTGAGAAAATAAAGAGCAAGATACTAGGTCTAACTAAATTGAGTGGTACGAGGGTGGTCTAAAAATTCATCTAGATTATAGCAAAGGTTTCTGGTAAGCCATTCCATCAGCTTTGACTTAAAGGACCTAAAAGACTAACTAAAAAAGGAATAAAACATCCTTGAACATATGGGTGGAACATATCCATAAATAAATTATTCACTCATTTATAATAAGCCCATAGAACTATTTCTGTTAATAAATAAAGTATCTGGTGACCGAGCTTTGCTCGGATAGAATAAGATATGTATTGTACAAGGTAATTAGCAAAATTAAAACACATTTATTACTCCGATACTTAAATAAAACCGATTTCATACACCTTCATTAATATAGCATAAACACTGATCAAAAATATAGTCCTCGAGTGGGGATCGATCTTACAACCTCAGGATTACGAAACCTATTCGCTAAGGCGTCGGCTGAGCGCTGGCTGTCTTTAAAGGATTTTTGGCCAACCTCAATTGTTTTAGCTGATTTTATACTGTAGTACCTGGTGACCAAGCTTTGCTCGTTTAGAATAATACATGTATTATAAAAATTAATTAGAAAAATTTAAACACTTTTATTACTCAATGAAAACATTTATGTGGTTTAGATAAAACCGATTTAATACACCATAATTAATATAGCACTGAACAAAAAAAATATTGCCACTGATGGGGTTTCAACACGCGACCTTCGTGTCACGAGGGCAACACACTACCGCTGGACCACGGCGTCTGCCAAATGAGCAACGTTAAGGTGTTTTAGCCAACCTCAAATTGTTTTAGCCGATCATTTACTGTTTAACTATCCATATAGTTATTATTAGCCTGTGACCAGGATTGAAAAGCAAAAGAGAAATTTAATTTACATCAATTAATTGGTTTGTTACAGTGGCTTCAAGCAATACAACGAATACGTTTTCTATCAAAACACGGAAGATTTTGGAAATACTTTTTTCTGCTTTTATTTCGCACAGTTATGTTATCCTTAAGTTTTTACAAATTGTTTAGTAACCTGATAATTTTGCATTTATTACATTCATAAAATAAATATAAACGCATAACCTCTATATTGTTCCCCGCCGTCTTCAATCAAGAACTGTAAAACAATTATAAACATCTGTTTTCGTTTGTGTTGTTTACATTTTATTCTCCATAAGCGTAATGTTAAATTTTTAGATTTTAAACTTAATATTACACGAAAACACAAATTTTCCTGGACATTAGACCTATCTAGAACTTATTTTCTACTCGGAAATTAGTTATTTCCAAAATTTAAAGAAATTCCTTAGTGCCGTTTTCGAGATCCGTGTGCAAATATATATATACCATATATACAAATCTTGCTCTTATTATAGTATTGGATATTATAGTATTGGATAAGACCACATACGTTTTTTCAGTCTAAGTTCATATTTTGTATTTATTACCTGATAAGCACCAATAGAGGTAGCCCTGAAACATATGTAAGAAAACGAGGAAACTACAATTTTATTACAGAGGCTGTAAAGATATGTAAACTTATTTATTTACTATCGTATAAAATGACTTGTTATAAAAAAAGTCACCTTGAAACTAGAGGTAGGCAGATAATTAATTTTTTTGGATTGGGTAGCTCTCGTTCGGTCAGTTAGGGTTTAGAATAGATAATTTTTGGATTCAGATAACATCAGAATCACAAATATTATACACTATATTATTGTCTTACGTTCAATGTTTTTTATCTGTGACTAAACAGCACTAAAATGGTTTTACCATTGATTTTTAGAATGTCATATTGGCTAGAAATAATCGAACAAATTTAAAATTAAACAATTATAATCAGAATTATTCAAACATTAAAATTCAATGAATCAGTAAATATTTTAAGGAAATGAACATTTTTAGAATTTTTGGCTTGTTGATATTTTTTAACTCATTCCAGTCCAATGACGGGCGCTGCTCATCCTCCAATTTCCATGGCGGAAAGGCCAAAGACGGGCGCTGCCCATCCTCATGTGACGTGTTGGATTATTATTTTATTTTGCATTGTATCGTAGCAGACGTTTACAGCTGTGCATCTTTCTATTCCTAAAGAACCTAACTTCTTATTTTATTCTCTATGTTGCTTTATATTTAGTAGTATTGCCCTATAACCTCTGACAAAAACCAGTTGCAGACGCTACTTGGCTTTTGTCTGTTTACACTCTTGTTTCGTCAACATGGCAACTCGCAATAATATCTTTGTGGACTCTCGTGAATTTAATGAGTTGCTATAGTGTTATGAGTGATAGTGGAAGTGAAAATGAGGATTAATAAAACAATAATGAGCAACTAGCGTACCTGGCACACGAAATCGTGCACTGTCAAGGAGACAATCTGTCCACCAATAACTATGTTTAGAATCTAAGTTTAGATTTTCGCAACAGAATTTCATTTTGGTTATGTTTTGGTTTTGTGCAAATAAAAACTGGTGTTTTATTGCCAACTGTACGATGATGTCTTCATTAATCGAAAAAAAGAAAGAACCATGTTTAACTGTCAGATTTGATTTGTTTATTTAACCACTTCCTTAAATAAACAGCTGATTTCTCGATCGTCGGTGTTTACCTCCATATTAAGTTTATGGGGAAAATTGCGACTTTGACCCCATTATTTTCCATGTCCACGGTGAATTTTCAAAAATTTTTTAATTGATGGCAAAACTACATGCTAAGACCTTTATAACGACACCTTGGACATGGTGGTTGGTAGCATCACCGCTCCAAAACAATTATCACAAAAATAGGCCTCGTGTATTAAATATATAAGATTACAACAGTATAGTTTGGATCCCAATAAAGAACCACAAAATGAAAGTGAAAGTGAACAACTAACTATCGACTTGGAACTAGGTTATGGAGCATTGAGCGTTTTAGAAAAACATGTATTGTAAAAAAAGTATAAGTCATACATAAATGATTTTTACATTTCTATATAAGGAAACAAATTTTGCATCCAATTATATGTAGTTTTATACTCATAACTATTAAAACCCCATTTTATTCAGCCTTACTTTAAAAAAGTGTAATTTTGAAAAATGTTTCAATGATTTTCATACAAAATATAAATAAATATAAACAATAAAGATTTCAACATATGTGCCAATTTGAAGAAAATTTATTCTAGAATCAGAAGAACATAAGGTTTCTGTAATTAAGATATGTTAATAATTAAATATACTTGTATTACTAAAACGTTACACATGGTGCATTTTTAATCAAGCCCTATTGGTACAGCATACAACAAAATTATTTAGACTGGAATGTGTTAATAGTATTCAGTATGCGTATAAGCAATATTAAATAGAGGTAGCTAATCAATATAATATCAGCTAGAAAACCATGATTGTTAAAGTAAACTATCGCCTTGAACTTGTTAAAAAAGACCCTTTTTAAGTACGTAATTGGTTTTAAGAAACCTATTTGCATGAATAAAATAATAAATAATAGATCCGAAATTCGAAACAATTTGAAAATGTATTTAGTTAAATTAGCTTCTTACAGCATGGATGAATATATAATAAATCAAATTATTGATTTTTTTAAAGTTAATATTAAGGGGTTTTTATTTAGCTTTTTTATAGTTAAGTGGTGCGATGTTATACAAGTAAACACAAGTAATGTAATGAAGTAATTACACTATTCATGTATATACTGCTAATATATAAATATTATTTATTGTTATCATCGGTCAGCAGATCACGTGACCGATGAAAATTTATATGTTTTATTATTCTTTATATTTTATTCTAAAGATCAAACTTAATACAAAGTGAACAACTAACTATCGACTTGGAACTAGGTTATGGGAGCATTGAGCGTTTTAGAAAAACATGTATTGTAAAAAAAGTATAAGTCCTAACATAAAGGATTTTTACATTTCTATATAAGGAAACAAATTTTTGCATCCAATTATATGTAGATTTATACTCATAACTATTAAAAACCCCATTTTTTATTCAGCCTTATACTTTAAAAAAAGTGTAATTTTGAAAAATGTTTCAATGATTTTCATACAAAATATAAATAAATATAAACAATAAAGATTTCAACATATGTGCCAATTTGAAGAAAATTTATTCTAGAATCAGAAGAACATAAGGTTTTCTGTAATTAAGATATGTTAATAATTAAAATATACTTGTATACTAAAACGTTACACATGGTGCATTTTTTAATCAAGCCCTATTGGTACAGCATACAACAAAATTATTTAGACTGGAATTTGTTAATAGTATTCAGTATGCGTATAAGCAATATTAAATAGAGGTAGCTAATCAATATAATATCAGCTAGAAAACCATGATTGTTAAAGTAAACTATCGCCTTGAACTTGTTAAAAAAGACCCTTTTTAAGTACGTAATTGGTTTTAAGAAACCTATTTGCATGAATAAAATAATAAATAATAGATCCGAAATTCGAAACAATTTGAAAATGTATTTAGTTAAATTGGCTTCTTACAGCATGGATGAATATATAATAAATCAAATTATTGATTTTTTTAAAGTTAATATTAAGTGGTTTTTATTTAGCTTTTTTATAGTTAAGTGGTGCGATGTTATACAAGTAAACACAAGTAATGTAATGAAGTAATTACACTATTCATGTATATACTGCTAATATATAAATATTATTTATTGTTATCATCGGTCAGCAGATCACGTGACCGATGATAAATTTATATGTTTTATTATTCTTTATATTTTATTCTAAAGATCAAACTTAATACATTTTAAATAATTTCAACCTCATGATTTAATTTTTATTTTTTTTGTTCATTATTATAATGCTATTTCTTGCAATAATTTAAGGTCAAAATATTTTTTATATTAGTAAAAATAAAGTTTATTTAACACTTATGGTATAAAACAATGATTGTAATAGTAAATATTATTTTTACTAGTATTTGCGTTTATTTTTCCAAATGCGGAGGCAACCTCCACATCTGCCGTACGGCGTTTCAAAATCAACGCCTAATGAAGGGTTAAGGGAGAAAGTAACATAAAGTAGTAAAGTTTATGACCTCTCGAGTAACATAAGTTTTCTCCTATATTTCTTGTGTTTGTATTTGCATTAATTTAGTGTTTACTTTATTGCTGGGTAACACATTTAAATTTTGATTTGAAACCAACATCCCTAAATGTTTAAAGGCTCTTCTGGAGTATATTATGGACTAGTAAGAGAACAATAAAAAATACAAAAATGGAATTTTTCAGAAATCCCGTCCAATGGAGATGATTTTCCCCAACGGAAATGAGAAGAAGTTTGAACTGCGAGATTTGCGAGACTCAATAGAAGTGACTGAGATCATGCCATTGGAGTTGCCGCCTCTACCATTATCCAAGAGGCTAGGCCGAGCGTCAAATTGTTCAGCTACCAGAGAGAGTGGCAGCTCTGAGGACGATGAAGGAATCGAGGATGAAAACGGAGAGGAGAAGCTGCACAGGTTAGTCGACCCACATAATTTCTGGTAAATTAGTCTAATACCTCTACTCAGTGTAACATCTGTGATGGATCAATGTGTGTGTTTTATACTTGCAATCAAAAATATATGAGTAGATAACAATGATTGATTATCAAAATAATTATGTTGGTCACAGTTTTATTTTTTCAAGTTTAATTATTTGTAGTCTATTTTGGGTTAGTAGGTTTAGTTTGCTTTATTCACAATTTTGATTGTACATGATCGCTCAACCACCTATTACCACGGATAATCAAGAGTCTACTGTACTGTTAAATGCATCATAGTTATTTCTGAGTAGCTTCGAAATATTGATGTATATAAATAAAAAATCTTTTTTTAGGAATATTTCCTTTTTTATTGTCAGTACACTATCATATACCATTATTATATTACTTTTTCTAGAAAAAATACAATGCCTTTGAACTTAACACTGACATAAATCTACCACTCTATCATAAAATGAATTTTAAATTGTATCGTATACTGCAGTGGTAATTATATATATATATATACTTTTAATTAATTTACTTCGAATTCACTTTTTAAACTTAGCAATAATGTAATAACTACCAAAAATGTGTAAAATATGTATTTTTTACCCCGTTTTAGGTCAAACACTAAAGACCCATTCTCAGCTATAAATATTTAATTAGTTTTAGCCTAAGCAATTGACTTAAAAAAGAATATAATGTTAATGATAATGTTCATGATCATTATAAACATGTTTAAGATTTGTATCATATTGTTTAAAAATAATTAAAAGATTGACATTATCTCGTATAAGCTGTTTTGGAATCTTACTGTACGTCTGACCAATGTATATACAGTCTATTTGATTATGTCTTCCCATCGAGAAATAATTTCTTATAGTATCTTGTTTCTCACAGGCTTATTGAAATAAAAAATATTTTAAATACAGTAGATACACTTATATCCGGGGACAGATCAACCATGATCAAATATTTTTGATGACATCAGTTTTAAATAAGCCAGTTTCCAATATAGGTTTTGTGAAAAAATAATTTTTAGTAAATTAGTAAATAGTGGTGTAATGAAATAAAAACCTCTAATTTTCAATAAACAAGAATAAAGAATAAGAATTTTATTTATTTGCCAAACTGAATATATACATATCATAACTACATACACTTACATAGTTTATCAAAATAAATCACTAATAGATTATTAACATAAGTGAAAAAACTTAAAAATAACTTCAGTTAGGAAAATTTAGGGCCTCAGAGGCAAATGATCAATCAGTAAAATAAAAACATTCTTTTTATCCTTTTTACTGAATATAAAAGTAAACAGAAAGAATAACTGACTTGCGCTCGTGACATTTACTTTTCAATTTTTAATAAAACATCAATATTTTTACACTCAAAACGCCACGCTCTAAGCCTATTATTAAAAACAGCCTGATTGTAAACATCCTTAATTTTGGTTGGTAATTTATTAAATATTCTTGGTGCTAAAAATAAAAAGCTTTTGGTGAAAAATTTATTATTAGGTCGAGGAACCAGAATGTGGCTTGCATTCCTTAATCTGCTTCTATAAATATTTCTATTTTCCAGCAAATTGCCACTACGCTGATAAAATAGTTTCAATACCTTGTACACAAACATATATTTTAACCCTTTCAGTGCCAGGTGTTACTCCCATTGTGTGTGCAAGAAATGCCAGGTTAAAATGAGCAGTTTTTAGCTGTTTGAGAAAAACTGTCATTGTTTTATTATTTATTAATGAAAATGGATACTTTTGGTTTTGTTTTGTTCATAAATAAGTTTAGTAAATGTAACAGATAAAATAAATATACTTAATATTTTTATTCATAAAATAAATTATTAAAAACTATTACTTAATTAATATTTTATAATGAATTTTTCAGTTTGAAGTAAAAGAATTGGCAGTAGAAAATTCCTCATGCTTAAAATTGAGTATTTTTGTTGAACTATACTTAGTTTTGTACATAAATGCAAAAGTTTGAACATTTATCTTCAAAAATAAAGTTTTTGTGATTATTTTAGAAAATATCGTGAGGTTTGGTTTTTCCATAAGTTACTGAAACTATTAATTACACTTGAAAATATTTTACATTAGACATGGAATTTGAACTTGTTCTATAGCTGAGTAAATGAATAAAATGATTCAAACTATTCTGATTATTACTTTTAAGATTTTCTGATTATCAGTATCAAAATCTGGATCACTGTCCGTGTTGTCAAAGCCTAAACATGACAACTCATCGCTCCCACTCAAATTACTCATGGAAAAATTACTATCACCTATTTAACACTCTAAGAATTGTTTTATCATTGACAGGTGAATCAATACATTTAATTTACAAAAGAAACTAAACAAACAATAATAATAACCTCAAACTTTTTAAGTCTCACTGCTACCTAAACAAGTAAACAAACAACAGAAGTTGATGTGGACTGCAGTCAAAAATACTTAGAATAACATTTTAACTTAAATAATTATATTTAATGTGCTCTTTATATCCTAAACCCTAATATAAAATATTTTTGAAAAAAAAGAATAAAAAAAAATTTTGAAAAAAAATTTTTTTTTTGAAAAAAATTAATTTTTTTTGACGTCCGTATATACGGACGCTGGCTTTTCTTGCACGTTTTGCCGACGTCCGTATATACGGACGTTGGCACTGAAAGGGTTAAAGGAAGTATTTTTAACCTGAGAAATAGTGGGAATGATGGTTCTGCTTTAGATTTTTTTAACATTAATTTAATGAAAGCTTTCTGTTGAACATAAACAGGTTTTATATTTGTGTCATAAGCCCCACCCCATAAAGCAATTGCATAGTCAATTCTACTATTCACAATTGAAAAATAAATCATTCGAAAAACTGGTTCAGGGATACAAATCACATCCAAAAAATAAAATAATCTTAAAGAACTATTTAACTTCTGTTTAAGTTTTTCAATATGGTATTTCCAATTTAATTCCTGGTCAACAAGTAGACCTAAATATGTTATTGTATCAACTCTTTCAACAATGGCACATTTATCATCACAGTGTGTGACGAGACCCAGGCAATGAACACATTTACATATTATTGGGTTGTTAAAATCATAGGTATTTCTCAAGCCAAAATTTATGTACTTAGCTTTTCTTAATAAATCATGTGGCAGCACCGGACCCAAGAAAATTGACTCCTTAGCTGGAGCAACATTGAATAATTTTTTAACTTGCAAGGTATTTATATTTACATTAATATCACTCTTAATTTCCAACTTATCAACCACACTTAAAAAGAAATCGTTAAATAAATCACATAGCATTTTTGGGTCGCTTACACTAGACCCTTGTACATCTATACTCATTACATCAGCAGTCTTGTTATTCTGACCAGTTACATCTTTTACCACTTTCCAAAGAGCCCTAGAGTCACCCTTGGCATTCATAAAAAGATTTGAATAATAAGATTGTTTAGCATTTTTTATATCCATTTGTAAGTTGTTCCTGTATTTTTTATAATAATTTTCCAATTTCTTATTATTTGGATGACATTGTAATTTCTTAAATAATTTGTTTTTTATCCTAGAGCGAATGCACAAGAAATCACTAATCCATGGTTTCTTTTTGTTAATTTCAATACTTTTTTTAATTTTACATTTTGAATCAGTAATCATTTGGTTGAATTTTGTAAAAAAAATATCAAATGCAATGGAAGCGTTCGACTGGCGGTAAACGTCTGCCCAGTCAGCGGCATCCAGGAGGGCGCCTAGCTTATCATAGTCGATGCGATATGAGCAGCGTTCCAGAGCGCCGCTGTCGGCCTCCTTATCACTCTCGATCGCTCTCACTCGCACACTAACGTTACACATCGAGTGGTCAGTTATATTCGCGTGGACAATATCCACGTTCATTTCGATCAGGACTTTACTGGAAACTTTAGCAAACACATGATCAATACACGTTTCCGTGCCAGGCACTATTCTTGTTGCTTCTCTACTTAAACATTCTAAACCATTTAACGCTAATATATTAAAATACTCATCAACTATAGGATTATTTTCTAAAATATTAATATTTAAGTCCCCAATAAATAGTACGTTCTTATTTCTTTTCAAATTTTTTTCATTAATCAAATAGTTATTAAGATCCTGGAGAAACATTTCCTTTGTGTGTGATTGTAATCTATAAAATCCTAGAAGACAAAATGAGTAATATCCATAATCAAATTCTAATTTTAAAGCATCAGCAGTAATAATATTTAAATTGGAACTTTTTAAAACCTTAATATTCTGCTTTATATAAATTAATATACCTCCTGCTCTGTACTCATCATTGCAATTAGCATATACATTATAAAAAGGTATTTTGTACATATCAATCTCATCAGACATAATCCATACTTCACTTAAAACAATTATATCTGGTTTCAAACTGTTAGCCTCCAACTCAAGTAACAAAACTTCAAAATTTCTTCTAACACTACGGATGTTTTGGTGAATAACAGTAAGTTTAATATAATTGGAGATGCCAGTCATACTATACATTAAAAATTAAATAAACAATATATAAACATGCTGTAATGTAATACATAAAATAAAAATTTTCCCATTTTCATCACTAAAACTAAATTACAGTTTTGTTAAATCAGTGTCATAATTCACCTGGATTACTTTATTTCCATCGTCTTTCCGAAGAAACATTTTTCCATTTCGCACCCACAGATACTTGTAATTTTTCTCTTTTCTGATTTTCCTCACTGCGTTGTGTAGTTGTCTCCTCTTCTTAGTGAGCGATTCATTTATGTAGATAGGCTGGTCCATTTGCAGTCCAATGTGCCTGGTAGATAGAGATCTCTTCACCCGCCGCATCCTCAGCATCTCCTCCTTATCAATCCGACGTACGAATTTGACTATTATTCCAGGGGGCGCCGATGTATCCGTACCACGACCGAGGCGATGACACGCGTCCACCATCGTGTCAGCAATGTTAACATCAAGGGCTTTCCCAACCTCCTTCACCACAGTCAATACATTCTCATTTTTACTAACTGGAATACCATGAATTTCCAAAGAGTTAATTCTTGAGTATTGTTCCAAATCATCATTTTGGTTTTCCAAATCCATGACCCGTTTTTTGAGAACATTATTTTCAGCAACTAGCTGATTAATAATCTTAAAGTAATGTTCATTTTTTTCGTTCGCCGCATGCAAGGCATCAGCATTTTCCTTTAGCTGAGTATGCAGTGATTCAAAAGACGTGTTAAAATCCTTCTCCATACTATTCTGACCATTTTTTATTTCATTAACACTGTCAAGAATATCCTGAAGAGTGAGCTTACCCTCATCAGCAGCCGACTCCATTCTCATACTTTGCCGTCTATCTTTGGAGCACTTAATACACCGCCAAGGCATATTTTCAACTAAAAAGTACTCAATCTCAGATTTATTCATTCCCACACACCCTCCATGGAACACTGATTCACAATCACTGCAACTAATTTTAACTTGCTTTTGCCCTACCACTTTAACACAAATGCCGCAATTTGCCATCACGCAGAAATCAATTGACTCAATCAGGAACAAGAACACAACAAATATATAAACTTTTAAATTTTCATCAATCTTACAGAACGAACATAACCGTTCGCGAACTTAAAACTCCGCAAAGGGACAAACTCGTGCCGGAGCGATACGCACTGTTCGGGAGCTGACGCATTACTGGTCAGCTAGTTTACAGCTAGTTACTCATTACAAACAGCTTAGTTTGTTTTCATTAGCCTCTTTTGAAAGTAAATTTTTTCAGTTAGCCCTTGAGGTTTTAACTATCCAAAATTCACTGCATTTAGAGCGTATTGGAAGTTATCGTAAAACATTTGGCATTCTTTAATCATAGACACAATATCAACAGAAAAGTATGTGTGTGATATTTGACCTTCATTACCAAGTACATCAAGGTTATTCCTAACCATTGATTACTTAGGTTGCTAATCCTTAGTTTTTGTTGTAAACCACTTATACATATACACCCACACTTTGATCAATTACAGGATATGGTGATCATTAGTTCAATAAAACTCATTCATGGTCTATGATTTTTTCCCAATTGGCACAAATGATGGTTTTGATCTACGATGTGATTGTTTTATTGGACATTAGACATGGATTATGTTTTTTTAAATATATCTATATGATATTGGTTAAGTATGTCATTATGGTGTTACAGGGACCGTGTACTGAGCGAGAAGGATGAGAAGGGTGTGTTGGGTGCAGGAGATGAACCCGCAGATGGTGGAGAGGAAGGGGTGGGGGAGGACATCTGGGGCCACGGCGAGGCAATGGTGGGCGAGGAGGATCTGGCAAACAGTGGCCAGGAGTCAGACCCAGGTGAGGGACTCAGCTGACTGTGTGTGTGTGTGTGTGTGTGTGTGTGTGCGTGCGTGCGTGCATGCAATGAGAGATGGTGGAGGAAAAATAATTTGCATTATAGTAATTTATCTTCATGTTTTTCGTGTGTGTTACTGATGTTAACAAATCCCAAGGGATTTATCAAGAGGAATTTTTCTAGAATCATATTTCCATTAATAGATCATAATCAGACCATGATCAATCCCAATTTGGCTTGCAAATGTGTGGTGGGAAGGCCAAAAAGGAAAAAAGTGGTGGTGGGAAGGAAAAAATGGTGGGAGGGCCCACCTTAATTATACAAGAATTGACTTGGGTGGAAGTTGAAAATTAATTAATTAATGTAATATAATTAGAGGGGAATATTCCATCTTTTGACCGGAATGGGTTTAAAGATACCAAAGGTATCACAATAACAGTTAACAAAAATCACAATCTTTTGTTAACTTTGTCTCTTGGTATCTCATAAATGTTTAGATAAATTATTCAAGTATTTTATTATAAACCACCACAAAATATACCTAGGTTCTTTGTTTGAAATTCATTATTGGTGTTATGATGATTGATGGTTATGTTATTTTGATTTTTACTGCGGACATTTTACATGACGATTTTAAGTAAAATAAAGTTTCATGACATTTCGGTGACATCTGGAATGTGATCGTGCCCTCAAAGCGAGCTAGTACTTAAAACATAATACGATTAGTACATACTCCGGACTAAGCCAGTATAAAGCTGAAACCAAAAAAGTTTGAAGCAGTCAAAAAACTTACAAACAATACCATTCACTAACAATTATGCACATTAGGAACAAAACATGTCCACTCGCAAAAGGACTCAATAGACAATTTTCTATTTTCAGCTTCAGTGTTTTCAGCTTAAATCGTTTTATGTTTTAGGTATTAGCTCGCCTGAGGACCGAATCAGAATTCAGATCTCGAAATGTCATGAAACTTTGTTTTACTTAAAATTGTGGTAGAAAATGTCCATAATCTAAATAGCATAAATAAAGGTTGTTATATAAGAAAAAATTAAGTTAACCCCCATCTTGGAAAGTAATTGCCAGTTACAGAAATTTTGATTTTTAACTTCTGCAAAATGAAACAAAAAATTTACTGTGATGTTTAGTTTACAAATGGTGTCACAGTTAAAATACATCTATATATCAATAAACTCAATTTGCTTGCTCACTACTTGTCCCCGTACTACTTGTCGTAATCACCGACTACAACGGAAAATTAAAAACAGCCAAACTCTGAACAGATTGTTAGTAAAACTTTTAACATCGCCATTATTTTTAAAATTCAAACTAAAAAACATACTATTTATACGTTATGTAGAAAACAGTATAAACAGTTATTCCCTGTCATTAGAAATAGACTGATATTTTAACTTTTTTTTTAACTTGCAAAATCAGTGGCAAAAGTGCCTCCGTTTTCCGATAGGACCTTAAATTTATATAGCCGAAAAATGAAATTTTGTTTTGAAACAGTTTAAGATTTTTTGGGGGTTGTAAAGATTAAAAATTATGTAATCTAATGATACGATTATTGAGAGTAACCTCTTAGGAATGTTCATAAAAAATTTCAAGTTTCTAGCTCCTCAGGAAGTCATATATTTTATACTTTTTTTAAACCCTTCATTTGACAAAAAAAACCCAATGCATTTTATATGGTAAAACTTTTAACTTTTATGGGGGTGTTGTAATGTAAAATTGTTATATTTGGTAACTTTCCTGTCAGTTGTAGATCAAAAGGAAGGTCCGTGTCAAATTTCAAGTCTCCAGCACTTCTAGAAGTGGGTTAGAATTTGTATAACCAATGAGTGAGTCAGTCAGTTACACAGGCGATTGTATATATTATAAACTCGCTTCGCTCGCTGGGGGCTCCGTCCCCAGGCCCCCATTCTAGTTATCAGCATAATTGCTCGTAGTTTTTTTTGTGAGAGGCGGAAGAAATGCTTTGTGCACACAGGTGGCCAGCCTGTAGTGTGGGACTCCCCAAAGAATCGGGGTTACACACTAAAAAAACCTCCTCTACTTTTTAGGAATATTACCTGGAACCATTTGTCACATTAAAACAGGCTTGGCCTAAATTTGGCTTATGCCCTTTGGGCTCACTCCATGTCCAGGCACTTGTTTAAGGGATCTGGGCCTCTTCACGGTCTAGATCGCTTTTCTTCTCTAGAAGGTCGCCCTGGACGAACTGTGATAAACAATCCCAGTTTCCCTCATGCTCACATATAACATACAACTAAGAGTACATGTATATGACCAACATCCCTAGAATTAGAGAAATAGAAACATCCCTGGCCCTAGTAATTATACATTTTCTGAAGTAAAGATATCGCCACATTGCTTTAGATATTTTTGTTTTCTCGTTAAACATGCCGTTTAGTCACGAGAGCCCAAAAACCTTCGTTAAACACCTAATGTTTGTGAGTTAAACTTAGTTTTATTAGTTAATTTAATGTTTGTATAAAAACCTGTAGCGCTCTTTATATTTGTTTCTCGTTCGGAAAGATTAGTAGGGTTTATATAAAATATCAGTGCTTTTGTACCATAATAACATAATATGGTACAAATTTTAAAAGGAAAAATATATTTAAAAAACTATAGCACTATTTAAAAATGAAGGAATAAAGGGAACGAGTTACGACAAAAAGTCATATGATTAAGATGAAGATCTTAAAAATTACGTTTCATAAGATGTTAACCATTATTAATAAGACATCTTATTCTAGAGATTTGGAAAAAAAAACAATTTTACTACTTAATTTTTTTGAGGTCATTAAAAGTTAAAAACTCTGACATATGTATAATATTCCACTCAGAGAAACTGTTTGACACAAAAATTACGAAATCCGATTCTTCGATTAGTCAAAGTGACTCCTTTGAAGCGTTCATAAAAAATCTCGTCCCTGGCTTAACAGGAAGTCATATTTTTAAGCAAAAAAGTGAAACCCTGCATTTCTTTAAATAAACCTAATACATTTTATATGGGAAAGTTTTAACATTTTTTTCTCGGTTTGTAATGAAAAATTGTAAGATTTGGCAATTTTTCTGTTGTGGACCGAAAGGAAGGTCCGTGCCAAATTTCAAGTCTCTCAAATTTCAAGTGAGCTAGAATTTGTATCACCAGTGAGTCAGTGAGTGAGCGAGTTACCCTTGCGATCGTGTATAATACTCTTCTTCCAACCAATGAATAAGCACATAGTGTGATAATCATTTACAAGAAAATATCATGCCTTGATGTAATAGTTGTAAATTAATAAAATCCAAATTCAGCATTGTATCACTCTATTTTAGATTTTAAGTTATTACTTAAAATCTAAAGTGTTATTTTTTTGGCAAAAACCAAAAACGTTTAAAAAATAACTTGAATCAAAATATCTTTAGACAGACTAAAGATATGATGTTGAGTCATACTTCTTAACAAAACATTTTTAGTTTTCAACTCAACTCAGTTTAAGGCAAACCAAATATCTATTTTTATCTAATACCCAATAAATATCTATATTTTTGATCCCTCATGAGACATTGCCAACCAATGAAATCTGATTAAACTTCAAAAAACATTTAGCCTTTCCCATATCTCTCAGGGAGTTTTTATTGAAATTCATAAAACTAAAATTGAAGTACTAAAAACAGTTATAGTGAGAAAACTTATAGTGAGTACTAAACAATAATCAGTTGAGGCGAGCAATAACATTTTTCAACTTTACGTAGATAAATAATTATGTCAGGTAATTAGCTGAAGCATGTTGCATGTCTGGGGACTGCAGTGACAGGGCAGTGGTTGAATGAGTCAGGCTATTGATCAGTCAGCACCATCACAGGGATGGGGGGGTGAGTCAGTTCAGTTTGTAGCCATGTAGTCTGGCACCTTCCTGTCGCCTTGCTGTAAAATGGCATATGTGTAAGTAATGACACCTCCTTTGCATAGTGTGAGGTTGAAAAAGTTTAATGAATAGATATTACAAATAATTAAATAAATAAATAAATATATATAAATATATATATATTAAACATAGTAAATTATTATTTTTAAGCGTATTGAGTCTGATTTCCAAATTGAATTAATACTTATGAAATCTAATTTATCACTTTTTATCGAGACAATCAATGAATGATAGTCATATATAAGTCAATTTATTTTATAGAGTTTCTTCAATTCTTTACAAACCATTTTGAGCCTATGTACTAGCCGCATTCATTATGACATGAACTTATTCTTACAAACAAAAATAGAAAAAAGGTCTGTTATTCTGAATAGTTCTGCTTCGATGGCCACTGAGTTGGGATTGTAACCTTTGTGTGTGTGTCTATGTGAACTAACCAGTAACCAGCATTGTGAGTGCTTGCTTGTGTGCTGCTTATGCACCTAACCGCTCGCCCGCAGGCCCCACAATGACGCCGCCTCTGCGCTCGGTGCTGCTCTCTATCGAGGACCACTCGTTTGCTGCACTTGCAGCTATGTCGACTTCAGCCATGTTGGAGGACGAGAGCTATCCGGAACTCCCAGATTTTCAAAACAGTCTCAGCCTCACAAGCACTTCCAATGTTACCAGTCCTAACGAGTCTCCACCTCATGAACAAGAGAAAAAGAGTAAGAGTGGTCAAATCCAAGCTCTTACATGTTCTTATTTTGATGTCAGTTTTACATTATTAATTTTGCACCTTTATACCAACACCGTTTTATTTTACGATTATACTTTCTTTTATTTCATAAACTCCTCAAGCTCCTATAGCTCTTATGAACTATTCAAGTATTAAAAATGTTTAAAGGTGAACTCAAATACATTTTTAGCGAATTTCCCATAGGGAAGTAGCTATTACCGTAGGTCTCATGGCAAGAGTTAAGCCCGGGACCATGTTATTTTTTCTTCTTTAGGTGCCCAGAGACCAAAAACAATAGTCGTTAAAATTTTATGTATATATATGTATATATATATGTATTAGCGAATTTCCCATAGGGAAGAAGCTATTACCGTAGGTCTCATGGTGAGACTTAAGCCCGGGACCATGTTATTTTTTCTTCTTTAGGTGACTAGAGTCCAAAAACAATAGTCGTTAAAATTTTATATATATATGTACATATATATGTATCTATATATGTATTAGCGAATTTCCCATAGGGAAGAAGCTATTACCGTAGGTCTCATGGTGAGACTTAAGCCCGGGACCATGTTATTTTTTCTTCTTTAGGTGACTAGAGTCCAAAAACAATAGTCGTTAAAATTTTTATGTATATATATGTATATATATATATATGTGTCTGTATATGTATATGTGTCTGTGTTACCATTAGATAACTCTCGTAAAAATGGTCCGATCGAGACCAAATTTGGTAGAGACGTGTATTCCTACAAGTGCTCGGACGAGTTCGTAAACCAGACACATCGGTCAATGGGAACGGGTAGTTTGGGGGGGTTTTGTACCCCTAAATGGGTTTTTTTGCGTTTTTCACATGTAATTTTTAAAAGTTTCTAATTTTATATTTCACCATTACAATCAGCTTAAAAAACTACACAATTAAGTTCCTTAAAGTTTTTCTCTATCTCCAACGGTTACCGAGATATTAAAAAATCTAAATACAGTACGTTGTATTGTGGGGCTCCAATGTTAATCTTATGGAGGATAGGGAAAAATTAATATTTCCCATATTAATGAATATTTTTGGATAAAACTTGATATTTAGCTTCATGTGGGTGAGATCTATCCATTTATGCTTAAAAATCATAGTTTATGTGTTTATCATGGCAGCAAACCTGGATACTCTTTTCCCATATTAATCATATAGGGAATAGGCAAACTCCTTTATTTATGGACAGATGTTGATGAAAGTTGGTATAAATGTTAAGATAAAAATTATTTATGGTAGAAATGCCTAATTTCAGTGTTCCTCACAGCAGCAAACCTGCACACTCTTTGCCATGTTAATCTTATGGAGAATAGGGAAATAATTTTCATGTTTATGGACAGATTTTTTTTAAACTAGTCATATATTATTTTTATATTATTGATTTGGAAATTCGCTGAGTACGCAGGTCTGCTGCGACGGGGGTATATATATATATGTGTCTGTTAGCACGATAACTCTCGTAAAAATGGTCCGATCAAGACCAAATTTGGTAGAGACGTGTATTCCTACAAATGCTCGGACGAGTTCGTAAACCAGATATATCGGTCAATGGGAAGGGGTAGTTTGGGGGGTTTTTTGCGTTTTTCACTTGTAAATTTTAAAAATTTCTAATTTTATATTTCACCATTGGAATCAGCTTAAAAAACTACACAATTAAGTTCCTTAAAGTTTTCCTCCATCTCCAACGGTTACCGAGATATTAAAAAATCTAAACACAGTACATTGTATTGTGGGGCTCCAATGTTAATCTTATGGAGGATAGGGAAAAATTAACATTTCCCATATTAATCAATATTTTTGGATGAAACTTGATATTTAGATTCATATGGTTGAGATCTATCCATTCAGATAGATGTTGATGAAAGTTGGTATAAATGTTAAAAATAAAAATTTTTGATGGTATAAATGCCTACTCTCAGTGTTCCTCATAGCAGCAAACCTGCTCACTCTTACCATGTTAAGCTTATGGAGAATAGGCAAATGATTCTCATGTTCATCGACAGATTTTGACCAAACTTGTTATATATTATTATTATTATTATATTATTGATTTGGAAATTCGCTGATTACGCAGGTCTGCTGCGACGGGGGCATTTACATTTGTTGTTTTTTTTGTTTATTTCAGTACCATATTATTTCAATGTATTTCATTACATTGGTTGATTGTCTTTATATTTGTAATGCTGGCATGCTTTTTACTGCTTTTATTTGCTTGGTTTATGCCTAATTTTAAAGATTCATTGTTAAAGTGTAGTCTTTTTGAATTTAATGAATTTTATAAAATCAATTATTTGTTCTCACATATACAATATGTAATAAGCTTTAGGTTATTCATGATCACCTGAATTACTTTGCCATTGGTATAGAAATCACAGATTGCTGAAAAGAATAAAAAATATCATGTACAAATTTATTAATTGATTTTAAGTTTAGTAGTAGATAGTCTAGGCTTTGGTATAGTATACATATACCATAAACATCTATGTCAGACATAAACATCTATGTCAGACATAAACATCTATGTACAGCTATGTCAGATATGTAGTTACATTGGATCAATACATTTTATATTATTAAATACACTTATGTTCTTAAATGCAGTGTAACTTCCTTGAAATAATTATGTTTGGTATATTATATTCAATCAATATACTAGGGCAATATTAACCACTTGAGGAGTAACGACAAACGGGCCCATTTGAGAACGTCCGTCATGTGACGTTTGTTCCCCCCTGAGGATCCACGTCATATGAGGGGATGACGGATATTTGATATTTCTTAAAATATTACTTATAGAAATTAAAAATTTATAGTGGTTTATTACACCTGAAAACATTTAAGTAAAATAATATTATTAAAAAACGAATAATTTAGAACTGATGCGTAATTTACTAGACACGGTATATTATGTTTATCAGGTGGTTATCGTCAATGTTTATCGAGAATTGGCTTAGCGCCAATGTGATGGTGCGTGGTCTATTTAGTATTCAACTAATCTTCTATCTGTTAGGTTATCCTAGTGATTTTTGTTGCTATTTAGTTATTGACTCCTTTGTAATGACCGATAATGGGTGATTACCGCTATACCCGCATCATTGTTTTGAAATATATCACACCCAAAACACGTTCTTTAATTTACTGTAGTAATAAAATATATTTAAAGATATCCATAATTTTTTTTCTTACTCCCAGGGGTACTGTTTATGGCAATACATCTACTCTACATAGCCCTGATATTAGCCACGTCACATGACGGGCATACTCCTCAACAGGTTAAGATCTAAACTCACCTTCAACTTAACAACACTGACAAACATTTTTATAACATGAACCTGGTAATGTTAGCTTATGGAGAATAGGCAAATGATTCTCACGTTCATCGACAGATTTTAACCAAACTTGTTATATATTTATTATTATTATTATATTATTGATTTGGAAATTCGCTGATTACGCAGGTCTGCTGCGACGGGGGCATTTACATTTGTTGTTTTTTTTGTTTATTTCAGTACCATATTATTTCAATGTATTTCATTACATTGGTTGATTGTCTTTATATTTGTAATGCTGGCATGCTTTTTACTGCTTTTATTTGCTTGGTTTATGCCTAATTTTAAAGATTCATTGTTAAAGTGTAGTCTTTTTGAATTTAATGAATTTTATAAAATCAATTATTTGTTCTCACATATACAATATGTAATAAGCTTTAGGTTATTCATGATCACCTGAATTACTTTGCCATTGGTATAGAAATCACAGATTGCTGAAAAGAATAAAAAATATCATGTACAAATTTATTAATTGATTTTAAGTTTAGTAGTAGATAGTCTAGGCTTTGGTATAGTATACATATACCATAAACATCTATGTCAGACATAAACATCTATGTACAGCTATGTCAGATATGTAGTTACATTGGATCAATACATTTTATATTATTTAATACACTTATGTTCTTAAATGCAGTGTAACTTCCGTGAAATAATTATGTTTGGTATATTATATTCAATCAATATACTAGGGCAATATTAACCACTTGAGGAGTAACGACAAACGGGCCCATTTGAGAACGCCCGTCATGTGACGTTTGTTCCCCCTGAGGATCTATGTCATATGACGGGATGACGGATATTTGATATTTCTTAAAATATTACTTATAGAAATTAAAAATTTATAGTGGTTTATTACACCTGAAAACATTTAAGTAAAATAATATTATTAAAAAACGAATAATTTAGAACTGATGCGTAATTTACTAGACACGGTATATTATGTTTATCAGGTGGGTATCGTCAATGTTTATCGAGAATTGGCTTAGCGCCAATGTGATGGTGCGTGGTCTATTTAGTATTCAACTAATCTTCTATCTGTTAGGTTATCCTAGTGATTTTTGTTGCTATTTAGTTATTGACTCCTTTGTAATGACCGATAATGGGTGATTACCGCTATACCCGCATCATTGTTTTGAAATATATCACACCCAAAACACGTTCATTAATTTACTGTAGTAATAAAATATATTTAAAGATATCCATAATTTTTTTTCTTACTCCCAGGGGTACTGTTTATGGCAATACATCTACTCTACATAGCCCTGATATTAGCCACGTCACATGACGGGCATACTCCTCAACAGGTTAAGATCTAAACTCACCTTCAACTTAACAACACTGACAAACATTTTTATAACATGAACCTGGTAATGTTAGCTTATGGTCAAGTAAATTATGGCTAAGGTAAACACACTATGGCCCAGTAAGTTAAACATTCCTTGAACAAAATCAGGCAACTCCTGTGATTTAAACCATTGACTTCTGACTCCTGCGACTTTCTTCATAGGAAAATAAAAGAGTACCAAAAATAAATATACTAAAAGTCCTAACTCAACATAAATATCATGTTTAGTTAAGGTCTTCAATTATAGGTCCAAAAATGTAATTATACCTATTTTTACTTTAAGTTTATGAGATTAAAGTATATGAGGTGTTGTACAGATGATGAGAGCCCCGGGACTCCCGGTACACCAACGCACACGTCAAATTCCTTGAGTCTGTCATCGGATATCCGGGACCGGGACTTCATAGACGATGAGATCTGTGACCAGCCTGGCCTTGTGTATGATAACATGACCGCCAACAGCTCCGGCAATACCCTGGTTGCTGATGCACCGTCTCCTCGACCTCTCAAACCTTGTGAGTTCACAAATGCCGTGCTCCAGTTATCTTATGTTTTTTTTCCTTTATATCAATTCAAAAAAGTTCTTTCTAGCTTTACAATAATTTTAACGCTAATTAATTAATAATTGTATAATAATTATAAATTAATAAAATAATAATTAATAATTTAATTAATAATTGTAGACCTAGTTATTAGGTCTAATTTGGGCTCTTGTTTTATAACACTTCTAGAAAAGATATTTGAGTGTCTGACTTAGTCACATACTAAAAAACTGTTTTTTGTCCAGTAAGCAATTGACTGAAGAAAGTGATGTTTAAGTTTTAATTTTAGTTTACATTTTAAGTTTAGAAAGTAACTCTTAACTATTTTTTTGTTGTTGTCAAAAACAAAATATCAATGAAATGACAATTGATAAATGATTTAATGGTTTACAGAATAAAGTTTACCATATTGTAATGTTTTTTCCTTTGTTGTAGTGAGTGCAGCCATAGCTAACATGACAGTGGATTGTACATCTGGCCGCCATAGCTCTGTGGGAACATTGTCTCCGTGTGAAAGTATCACATCTGATGACCTCATCATGGACTACGATATCAGCGCTGTTGATGATGACCACAGGTACTAGCATTTTCATGAAATGTATTTGATTGATATTTAATCATAATAGTTTCTTTGTAATTGGAAATTATCTCTTTTGTTTTCCACAGTTTAATAAAAGCATTTTCCACCAATGTTAATTTTAAGGCATTTTTACAATTTTTAAAGTCAAATTACTAGTGAGTGTATTAAATTTACTAGTTGAGTGTATTAAACATTTTATTTCATACAAATCTTCCCCTGGCATTAAGGAACACAAAAAAAAAGAATCGTCCAATTTGGTGCACTCGTTCTTGAGTTATGGAGTCACATAAAAAAAGGATTGTGATTTATTCATATAGATAGATTTTGATTCAATGATTGTGGTTGGTGAAACAATAAAAATTGACCAGTGAGTGTAAGGAATTGAAATAAAATTGTAAAAAACGGCCACAAAATAAAAATAAAATTTTAAATAACCTTAGGGAAAAGACATTTTTTTGTTAAAGTTTATTATTTGATTTATTTCTGACTTTTCTTGTTTTATTATTTAATGTTAATTTTTTTGAACTTTTGACTAACACCATTGTGATACTATTGCCTAGATACTTTTACAGACTGGACACTAGCAGTGTGGACGCACCTGTCTCCGATGTAGAAGTTGATGAAGATTTGGACTTGGCGACAAGGGAACTCTCCAACCGACCTGAGTGAGTGTCTCTCCCATTCTTTATAACTCAATGCAGATATGTGCAGCCAATTTTTGTGAATCAGTTGAAAATTCCTCATTAATCTTTATTCATTTTAGTTACTTTTACCAACAAAACTTAGTCTTTTCATTCTTAATGTACTTAGCACAGAATATATTGCAACACATTATAATCTGTGAAGTGTATCGAGTGAAATGAAATGAAATATGTTTATTTATGTATGTGATTCCAAAACAGGGTAGTTTTCAAAAAGTATATCAAGTTTTTAAAACTCATTATTGCTTTGGCTATTAACTTCTCCAACATGACTCATGTTTTAAACCACATCGCTTTTCTAGAGGTGAGGAAACTCCTGCTTTCAAGTGACTAATATTTACACCTACCTTAAAAGGCTACTTATACCTAAAAAGAACAATAATTCAAAGTTTTATAATGATTTTTACAACATAAACAAATACACCCGTCACAGGAGACGTGCGTACTCAGCGAATTTCCAAATCAATAACATAATAATAATAATATATGACTATTTGATCATTATCTGTCTATAAATATGAGTATTATTTGCCTACTCTCCATAGATTAACATGGGAAAGAGTATGCAGGTTTGCTGCTGTGAAGAACGCTGAAAGTAGGTGTTTCTAGCGTAAACAATTAATTTTTTGAGCATTTATATCAACTCTCATCAACATCTGGCCATAAATAAAGGAGTTTGCCTATTCACTATATGATTAATATGGGAAAAGAGTATACAGGTTTGCTGCCATGATAAACACATAAACTATGATTTTTAAGCATAAATGGAGAGACCTCAACCACATGAAGCTAAATATCAAGTTTTATCCAAAAATATTGATTAATATGGGAAATATTAATTTTTCCCTATCCTCCATAAGATTAACATTGGAGCCCCACAATACAACATACTGTGTTTAGATTTTTTAATATCTCTGTAACCGTTGGAGATAGAGAAAAACTTTAAGGAACTTAACTGTGTAGTTTTTTAAGCTGATTGCAATGGTGAAATATAAAATTAGAAATTTTTTGAAATTACATGTGAAAAACGTAAAAACCCCCATTTTGGGATACAAAACCCCTCAAACTACCTGTTTCCATTGACCGAAATGTCTGGTTTACGAACTCCAAATTTGGTCTTGATCGGACCATTTTTACGAGAGTTATCGTGTTCACAGACACACACACACACACACACACACACACACACACACACACATATATATATATATATATATATATATATATTTTAACGACTATTGTTTTTGGACTCTGGGCACCTAAAGAAGAAAAAATAACATGGTCCCGGGCTTAAGTCTCGCCATGAGACCTACGGTAATAGCTTCTTCCCTATGGAAAATTCGCTAAAAGATATTTTTTCTTTTTGTGTCAAAAAATATGATAACAATATTAGTCATATGAAATTGGAATGAGTTCCTTCTCATCCAGAGATGGTATGTAGTCTTAAAACACAGACTGATATGTCAATAGTAAATTAATTATATTACATCATTATATCTTTATATTTTTCCCAAGTAGCTTTTTTAAAATGTTCATAGACAATTAACAATCAATCAACACCCAGATTTGGTTACAAATATTGACTTGTGAATATTTGGTTAATAAATTGAAAGACCAATAAATGGCATCTGGGTCTGGAATAGGTCCAGTAACCATCAGATTATGTGAATAACATACAACCATTAAACTATCAGCCATACTGAATGGTGGAGTTTTAATAATTCATTATTCATCTATGGTTTCTAGTTAATTGTTAAAAATATTACTTATTATTAAAAGCAACATTTTGGTATTTTTGTTTTATTTGACGAATAGATTAACTAAAGAAAGATCTGTGAATTTTCCTTTAAATCTTGAAAACAAACTATGTAGAGTTTATTTTGAACCTCTTCAATAACGGTGCTGCACATATCTATTTTTTGGTTAACATTTTTTTCTCAGAGTAATTATATTAATTTATACTATTTATAAAAAGTGTTTAAAAAATGTTTATATTTTACTGTAGGTACTAGCAAAACCTTACGCTCTAGGTTTTATCTGATTTTAATGATTTTTAAGTATTAATTTATTGAAAGAAAAGATTAAAGTTGGTTTACACTAAGTTGGCAAGTTTCATCATATGGGGAGAAGATAGAAGAAGTGCAATCTTCAACGACATTCACCATTATTTATCAAGATTAAACCTAAATTTTTGAGATTTATGTAACTATGTAATAGCATTGTTATTTTTGTCACTTAAAAAGCCCCTAAATTTTGGTTGATAATGGTACCAAACATTAATACAATCTGTGTTTCCTTATTATTTAGGTATTCATTCATAAGTATTTCAAGTTTTTCACAGTTAGTTCTTGGTTAAAGCCCTTTGAAATAGCAGTTTTATGAACAATAATTGTAAGGCTATATTACTTTAATGGATCTGAAACAAAACTCAAATAGGAAGTAGATATTTCATTAAATATATGATCCAATGTAAATGTATAATAATCTTTTCCTCCTTCCAAATTAATAAAACAATGGCGATTGATTGAATGGAATAACTACTTCGTATTTAACTTGCTTTGGTGGATTTACGTAAGTAATACAGTCTTCTAATTATTCACTACACGTCATACTGCACTCAAATTCATCACATAAATCATAATACTGTCTAAATTCTTTATGCCTGGACAACTTATAATGCATGAATAACTTTGTATAACTAATCATGAGTACCAGTGACATTGTTGATATTAATTCTTTGTTACTAATTTCATTATTTAGTTTTAAAGTATTTTACACATATAATGAGTAGTTTTTAAGTTTAGAAGCCCTAATAAATTTTGTTTTTAATAATTTTTTATTTTGGTTGTATAGAGTGGGACGACCAGGTCACTGAAGAGGTGCGGACTTAACCTTTTTTACGTTTCGTACTTTCACACAAACATTCTTCACTCATCATTCATATCATTAATATCATAATATAATAGGTGTATAATTCTAGTGATTGCCATAGGTATAATAATAGGTGCTATCTTAGTATATTTACACATTATTTTGAGTTTAAGATATACCATTATTTTCTTGAAAATAAGTTTAAATTAGTTTATACTTTTCAACCTCTAATTTAATTAATTCATTTTTTCATAAAGTTACTTACAAAACATAAGTTTTCTTTTGAGAGGTTTTATCTTCTGTGTAAGGTCATTAACTTAGAATAATAATTTGATTTTATTAAATTAAACATATATTAAATTGTTTATTGTCTTAGTTGATTAGTTTAGCTGTTTGGAATGTTGTTAGGTGATGTTTTTTATGGCACGAGGTGCCTGTGTATATTAAAAACTTGCTTATACACTAAATACCACTATGATAAGGTTGTAGATACTTTTAATTACAGTTTGATAACCATTTGCCAAATGATTAGCAATTACATAGACTTTTAAATGAATTTTATAACTAATTTTTTTAAAAAGCTGAAACTTTTTTTTTTTTTTGAATTAAATTTTTTTTTTTTTATAATTTTTTTTTATTATAATGTTTTGTTAATTGAATTGATATTGATTATAAAGTATCATTATCAACCAAAGATAAGTACCTTTAACCTTAAACTGTGCTTTGATTTTTATATATTTCATATATGTTCATATATAAATATATTCATATATATATATATATAGTTATTTATGCCATTTATAAACCAGGTTAAGTCATTTATAAACTAGATAAGATTTTATGTAGTAAAAAGTTACTGTTTTATGTGGATACTGTTTTTTTTAATGTGGATACATTAATGTATATACATTTTTATCGTTAAAGGATAAGTGGAGCCTGTGTGATAGAAACCATCTTTGAAAAAATGTAATTGTAACTTAACAGTTTGCATAATGCCTTGTTAAACAATTTAATTTCAAGCAATCATTTTATTTTTTTTGTCTATCATTTAGTTATATTTATATTCACTAGAATTACAAGAACTTAAATTATAATAGTTTGATTGAATTCAATTTCTTTAGCTATAACGTTTATTGTTACTTTTGGCATTGTTGAGTCTAATGTTCTCAAATTTCAGTTTTACTGCAAGGCCACAAGGCTTTGTACTAATGTTTAATTTATTATATAGGTTGTGTCAACGAGGCTTCACTTTTCCAGCTAACATGAGCACATGGTAACCATACCTCATTGGTTTATACTGTCATATCACTGATATGTTTGTTTGTTTTGATACAACCTTATATTAAGTCAAAAACACATGAGATAATAATCAGGCTATTAAACATCCAAAGACTCAAAAGAATTAAGGGAGGGGCTCCAATATTTTATGTTTTTAACACATTTATATTGGGGGTGGGAAGTAACAATGTCTTTACTACTACTGAGTGATTGTGGTTGTTTATTGATAGTATGTATGAATGAAAATAGAAAAGAATAATGTTTGGATATTCAATCCACTGCTTTGAAACTTCTTTTTAACCCTTTTGATGTTTTTTTCTGTTTGAGACAAAATAGATTTTTTCCTTTAGATGTTTTATATTGATGGTGATTTATCCGAAGCTAGTTAGTAATATCCCACAGAAAAGTCATATACCAACCACATTACAGGATTTACCAGGGAGTTGGTCAAAAGTTTTGGTACGAATACATAAAAACTTATTATGGATTTAAATACTTCTTCAAGATCAGCACTCCAAAAATGTAAAAACAAAAACCCTCAATAACTGTACAAAAAGATAAATATACTGTAATATTTTCTTTAATGGTAGCATCTAAAGTGAATAATCAGCATTTTCCCCTTTCCTACAGTCTTCTTCTTTTAAAGAACAACCCTGTAATCAAATTAACCCTTTGCACTCTAAATATGAAAAATAGGCTTCCACCTGTAAAACACTGAATTAGCATAAATTTTTTCATATTTTTCAGTTCTTTTTTGCAACCTCTTTTGTATTAAGTAGAAGCCGAATTTAAAAATAATTTTTTTGAAACAACTTTGCTAGGAGTTGACGTACATGGAGCAATACTATCACGGTCACTAGGCTCATGGTCACTAATTTCCTCTTCACTCTCGTTGAAATTGTGAAGCAGTCCGTCATATAAGGAATCATTACTGATCAAAGTCCTACATTACTTGAAAATGAACCGTTCAAAACTGCACTAATAAAGCGATCGAAATTGGGATCATCCGGGTTTGTCATTTTGATCAAGTTTAAGTTAAAAAACATAGAAAGAATAACTAAGCACTAAGTAAAACTGTCAAATACACTGCTAAAAATGTTTCTAATTCTGTAACAATAACCAAAACAACCTTTTCACTGAAGTATAACCTCAACAGTCAACCCAAACTCACAGAAACAACTGCTATTCACAACAGATCAGCTGACTGAGTCAGATGGCTACAGCCGCTATACGCGTAGGCAGTTGTAGTTTTCACAGCAAAACTTATTTGATTGTTTAAAATATCGAATAACGTAGGTAGCATCATTTCGAGATAATGTTATATTGGATTGATATAGAAAAAAATATATATTATTTGGATGATTCGAAACGTAATACCGAATGTTTGTTGCAATCGAATTAATACATTCGCGGATAAAGCCGCCATATGCATGGAAAGGGTTAATGTCACAAATAATTAGATTTCGTTTTGTTAGTTATATATATTTTGTTATTTACAATAGGAAAATCTAAGCATTGAAGTTGGGATTTTGAATATAAATTTAACTAAAAAATTTTATTAGTGAAAAAATATTTTTAGCGAATTTTTCACACGGAAGAAGATTACTGTAGTTACGGGCGGACTAAGTGGGGGGCTATGGTCATTTTTAGTTTTGAGGCTCCTAGAGATCTAAAGCATACTCCAAAATGGTCTTTTTGTTTTGCATATAATTTATCAAAAAATACATTTTTATTAGTTCTATTGAAATCAGCTCAAAAAACAAACAATTTAGTATTTTTAATCTAAATGATAATCTAAATTTCACTTTATTCAAATTGGTGGAGTGTGTTAGCATGTATTATTTCTTCCTTGTATAATTTTTTCATATATTGGATTGTTTGATTCAATATGTGATGTGTTTAATATATTATTTTTGTCAATTTGATAGTGAGTATAAATTTGGAATTCTTCTTTTGTATCCAATTTTCTTCCTTATACTGTATATATATATATACGTAGCATGAAGTTTCGGCAGGAAAGGTGGCAGCTCCAGCGTTAAATTTCAGTGGGTAATAAAAGTGTGCCAATAACTTTTTCTCTGCATGAGATGGGAAAGCTTACTTCACAAAGAGAAAAGACTTAACCTTTCAGCGCAAAGAGTGTAATATGGCTATGCGCGTGTCCATGTTTTGAAGACTTACATAGGAAACAAGTTCTTCAATGTTCATTTTTGTGTATTTTGAACCTAATACACCTTTTCTGCTATATTTACAGTAGACTGCAATAAAATTTAGTGAAAAAATATTTACTCCTTGGAGGTGTGATTAGATTTTTCCCCTTATTCCTACCAGCTCTGTTATAGTGATGTTTTAAAACAGCATTACTCTTTAAGGGGTTAACATATTCTATTTTTAATTATTTGTGTATGATACTAGACTTGAGTCAATTTTAAATTAGAAACTTTAAGCAGTAAATCAATTTACTTAATTTTTTTATTGTTTTTGTGATGGGAGCTCTTTGTGATTGTATAGTTACCAAGTGTGCAATTTTATACGTATATGCCGTAGTTTTCAACATAAGTTATAAGTTTTCTTATATGTAATAAATTTTGATGGTTTAGTTAGATTTTTAGTTTTAAGTAAAAAATTATTTCTTTATACACCAACTATTACACTCTTTCAGTCTATATTCTGTACAAAAAGTATTTATGTGACAGTGTAAAATTTTTAAATTATTGTGATTGTAATTAACATAAATATGTTAAAGTTGTGATCTTTTTATTGTGGGTGGGGGAGGTAGCTAACTCTAGAGCCCTTTAAAAAAGTAATTGAAATGTAGGATCTGGAAATAGAAAAATTACTTATTATAAATTAACATTGGCATGGTAATAATGTGGAATGACACTAGTGTAAGCATAAAAATGAGACCTCAGATTTAAACTGAACTAACTAAATGAAATAATAAAACAGTAGAGATTAAAAATTTGTGTTGCTCGGTACGTTTTTTTACTTAAGAATAATTTCACTTTTCATTTCATAAAAAATCAATTATTTTTGTTTAGAATTTTTAGGCATGTATTTATAAACTAATTAAGATACAAATGCACAGCATAAATAATAGTTATTGAATAGTTTTATTATTATATTGATCAAAATTGTCTTTTGTACCATATAATACGATGTATTCATTGTAACAATGTGCATTTTTAAATGTAAGTTTTTTATGTGTACATTTTATACTCTTGATTGTAATCTATGATATAGCATATTCAACTTCCTTATTGTATCTAATTAATTGTGTACAATCTACATTCTAGTATTAATTTAAGTTGATAATTAAAGCATTCTTGTTACCTTTATAGATATTCCATTTTTCAACACTTGTGTACACAGTATATTTTGTTATGCTATGTTTAACAAATTAAAAAGTAAAGTAAGATGTATTTAGTAAAATATTTACTAACACATGTTGAAAATGTATAATACTGAACTTGTTCAATTTGATTTTGGGAGTTTCAAAAAATGGAAAATCAATAGAAGATGATTTTTAATGTTTTGTTTGTTAACTCTTGTTTGCTACACAGTAATGGAAGCGATTATCATACACTGCTTTGTATACGAGTACATGCTTGCTGCAATCATGTCCCATTGGGCCTTAGTCCAGGGATACTCATAGTCTGAACAGCATTATTGGAATCCGTGAGATGCATGCCACACTGAAGAATAGAAAATTAGTATTTGTATTAAATATTACCTTAGTTATACTTATTTACAATCGGGGTTAGAATGAATTAAAATAAGAAGTTAAGATTTTGGAGAAAATGAGGCAGAGCTATGTGAATATATTCTTATATAGTTGATAGTTGATATATTTTCCTAAAGTCTATTGCTTAAGAACAAACCAGAGGAACCACCAAATACCAAATTATTATTTTAACCCATTCAGGCACGAATTTCTTTTTTATCTGATGTTTCGGAAAAACTACCGGCTCTTTCCGACTAACTTAATCGATCAGGCAGTGACATCTATCAAGAATTTCGTAAACTACATTCTGTGCTGTCCCCTATGATTGAATCTTGGAAATTTCTTACGGAGTTCAATATTTTGCCGCTAGAGTATGTTTTAGAGGCAACCAAGCGCTCTCTTACTCTAGGCACGTGTAGCCGAGATCATTAAGACTTTCACTGATGAGTGAAATGTCGAGGCCTTTCGGAAGTTCCAGGGTTCAAATCACGACCATAAGAAATCCTAATTTGGCTTGCGAATGTGTGGTATAGTTGGAGGGCCCACCTTAAATAAATGGTGACCGGCTTGGGTGGAAGTTGATGGAATTTGTAGGGATTGGAGTGAACACCTGTTTTGCTTTTATGGTCAGTGGTTATAGGGGAGGTACTGTTTTTTTTATTTTTTTATTGTTTAGAATTAATCAATTAATGTCAAGATATGGACTCCGTCCCTCTTTGGACCCCAATGGGTTAACAATTTGATGATCCTATAGGAAGTAATACTATTCAGGAATTGCGGGTAGTTGTTTGCGGTGGTCGGTGGCTGCAATATTCCTTGGTGTGGATTAACGTCCACACTATTGAATACCATATTCATCCGTAAAGACCATCCTCATACTTAGACCAGTTTGTAATTCAGAGGCAAAAATTGTAGTTCAGATCCAATGTTAAACTGTAAATCCCTCAGATACCATTGGCCGTTAGGCTATTAATTAACAGTGCTGTCTAAGGAACAAGTCAGCCTTAGTCAGTAACAAGACTACAAGATTGTGTAGACTACGATCATCTTACCTACTTGGATAGGTTGCCATTTCATTTCAAAGTATTGTTTTAGTCCAGACAAAACCCCTCAACACGTAGGCCTACCACAGGTCACAATCACAATGCTATTACTCCCACTACTAGGTATTAGACTATGCCTTTTATGCTACCCTCTAGAACTCCTATTACCATTTAATAATCCCTCCAGAGTCCAGACAAAACTCCTCAACATGTAGGCCTACCACAGGTCACAATCACAATGCTATTACTCCCACTACTAGTCATTAGACTATGCCTTTTATGCTACCCTCTAGAACTCCTATTACCATTTAATAATCCCTCCAGAGTCCAGACAAAACCCCTCAACACGTAGGCCTACCACAGGTCACAATCACAATGCTATTACTCCCACTACTAGTCATTAGACTATGCCTTTTATGCTACCCTCTAGAACTCCTATTACCGGTTAAGGGCAAAATACAAGCTATGCCCTTCAGACTAACCAGTAAAGGGCTAACATTAATATCCAGACTATTAATATGTATAATAATACTGATATTTTATATTTTTATGATTATAACAGTAGTTTTTGCATCAGTGAAGTTTTTACAAAATATTTACTTCTGTGTGGCATGAATCTCTAGCAACTTGTGGATCCATATGAGACAGTTACACACTCAAAGGTCACTGGCAGGAATTTCACAGTAACTTGGTACAGGTCGTTCAACAAGATGTTCACAAGTCTATCAGATGTGCGTTAGCAAACAAATCAAGAGCAGATGCGCTGCCACCCTCTGCGAGATCTGTATCCTCTTGCTACACACAAAGGGACAAGTGCTATATACCGGCATAAAAATATTTACTGTTTTATTTCTATCCTTCTGGTTGAATATCAATCACGGTTTTAGCTCTAAGTTCTTGAGTTTCCAATTAAATTTCCTTTAAGAACAAGGAAAATATCATGAAATATGTTAAGATCAATACATTTTATAGATATTATCATTCAGCTGGCTTATAAACTGAATGATATTACATAATAAATATCTTAAAACTTAAACAAAAAACATATAAACTAAAATTGCATCATCCAATGAATAAACGGCCAAGTTTATTATATAATCTTTTAACATTTTTTTAAACTTTGACAAATTATGTTCTTTTTTAATGTTTTCGGGCACACACCTGAGAAAGTGTTTACCTGCATAAGAGGGTTTTTTTCAAAAAATTTTAATTTGTGAGGTTGAATAGTTTCATTTTTTTTCTTAAGTCGTACTGGTGGGTTTATTGAACTAAATTTGTGTCCATCTCCTGGTTTCTGGCAATGAGGATGGTTTCAAATATATATATATTGCCCATATACTGTAAAAATTTCAAATTTTTGAAATATTCTTTGGCTGAATCATCATGTTTAAGCTTAAGCAAAATTCTAATAGCCCTTTTTTGTTGCTTCAAAATGCTATCCATATTTATTTTTGTTGTTGAACCATATAATGCTATACCGAATGAGAGATGAGAATGAACATGGGCAAAATAAATACTGTTTAATGTTTCTAAATTATAATAGTAAGACATTTTTGATAATGCATAGATGCATAGGTGGTGGTATAGTTAAAAACAATACTGAAACTATAAGACATATTCAAACCAAACATCTAAACACATCATTAAAATCGGTCCAGCCGTTTATCGAGTAGTAAACTAACACGACTTTGTTTTATATAATATGCAATTTTTAACTATTGCATTTATTAACAAATGACAATTGGACACAAAATACAAAATAAGTACATAAACCCCCAAAACTGTAAATTATCAACGTGGCAAGTAAAACTGTTCATTTTTTATAGTATTTATTTACTTTATAGTTTTATATTGACGATTGATACAGAAGGCATTGAATTGCAAATTACATTGCTAATGGAAAGTAAACCGACAGTTGTAGGTTTATAAATCAAATGTTTTGATCGTAGAACATTTGAAAACAAACTTATTCCCCATGAAGATAACATTAGAAATCTAAAACGCCATAAAATGGAAACCTATGAAACTTATGGAAACTGAAAATGCCTAAAGCATGATCGGAGCAGAGTCAAATCCAAAAAATCAGAGATCGTTAAAATTGGTCCAGCCGTTCTAGAATGTTGTAACTAACATGACTTTGTTTTATCAAATTTCTATTGCTTGAATATATATTTTTCTGGCATATAGATTTTTTCAATATGTTTAGGTTTATAAAAACAAGTACAGTAAATAAAACATATAGCCTGTATTTTAAAACTGGGCAACATTTATACAATATTACCTTTTTATACATTTTCAAATTATTATTTCAGAAAATAAACATAATAAATTTCATACATCATAACAGTTTCATATATCATATAACAGAGAATTTAAAATGCTATAAAAGGTTCAAACTGCCTGTACTGTAAGGCGATCCTGTAGTTGTTTAAGCAACCACGGGTTTTGAACTGTCTTGATCTCATTCTCTAGCTAAATATCTACCTTTTTGTATGGTTATTCCTTCATGTTGGAGAAAGTCAACGAATAACACAACTACAAAAATATTTATTTATGTGTTATTTGTTGACTTTTTCCAACATGAAGGAATAACTATATAAAGAGCTTGATGTTTAGTTTAAAACCTGTGGTTGCTATAATAACTTCTAGATCACCTGACAGTTCAGGTAATTTAAACTTTTTATAGCATTTCTCAGTGATCCAGAGGCTGCTCATCATGAAATTTAGAATAAGCGAAATGAAAATTAATATTTTTGCTTCTATTACAAAATCTTTGTGAATAAACGGTATTAGTGGGCTAATACATACTTTCTCTCTTAAGTAAGTTTGAAAACAAAATCTGTAATAAAACTACCATACTCTTTAAGTTTATTTAAATATCATTTAATAATTTATTGTTTTAAAAATAATTGTCCAATTTCACAATAAGAGAAACAAAGTTGAATTTAATTGTTAAAATTTTATGGAGGGGTTCCCCCCAAAACCCCCACATATAACCATACCTTTACCATATATAAGGTATAATGTATATAACATATTTATATACCATAAAGGACTATAAATCATACTATTTTATCAAAATCGTTAGAGCCATTTTTAAGACATTTTCATTTTACATGTTTTTGGGGGAGTTTTGGGGTAAAATACTTTTTAAAAAAATTCAGAAAAATAAAAATTGTCCAAGATACCGTAGATTGTTATCTGCATACCAAATTTCATGAAATTGGATCAATAGTCTTGTTTCTAGACTTCTGCACATCCCACACACACACACACACACACACACACACACACACACACACACACACACACACACACACACAGAGGTACGGACAGATACATAGACTGACTCGCTCTAAAAAATACTTTTTTCGATTCAGGAGGCACTAAAATGTATACTCAAATTCGAAAAATCGGATGAAAACAAAACTTTCTTCTTATACTATATAGTATAGGGGAAGAAAGTAAACATGTTTCTGTTAGAGTACAGAATATTATTATACATGAGTGACCTACATATGTTCTACAGTTTCATCTTGCCATTTAAACTACTGTATTGTCTTTTAACCATTCTACCCGTAAAATTCAAAACAAGCTAGTTGCCCACTAGTTTCCACTTCCCTGTGGCTGCGAATCACATCTGGAATAGTTCAGCCTAGAATATATAAATAATAAAATAATGATTTTTATTCTGCCATTGAAAACACTACAAAAATTAAGCAACATGTTTGTAATTTCATTTGTCATGTTTTCTAATAATTAGGACAAAAACAGTTCAATATAATACAGTAGTATGAAAGAGAACTGAAACTAAAAAAGGTTTGATCTTGTTTACATCTTATTGAGCAACCTGTAATTTAATACATTCATAATTGTTATTTTGGCAGAAGTAATATGTACTTAATAATTTGTGGTAAGTGGTTTAAATTAATTAATTTTATTTATATATGCAATATGTCACAGAATAACTGTTGATATTGAGTTTATGATTGCTTTTATTTATAAAAAATTAATAATAAAATCGTAAAAAAACCAAAACTGCATATAATCATACCAAGCAATATTTTGTTCATTCCTCATAAGTAGTGCTGTGATTTTAGTTATTAGATCAAAACTAATCAAAACTGTAATATAGTAATGTAATTTGTTTAAGTAAAAAGCACAATGTTGATACCATTTTTACCTCTGTGGTGCAGTAATAAATTCATTATATTTGAAATGTGTTTCGATAACACCCTTCGTAACTTAACGTGTATTCACATTACACTCTTAATTCATTTTTTTAAATGGAAACTTAATTATTATATGTACTTTTATGTTATGTTCCCAATGTTTTCTTTGTGGTTGTTGTCACTAATAGCTTCTATCTTTGCATTAGTTATTAATACCTCCGTCGTAATAGAC
Organism: Nephotettix cincticeps; assembly: GCA_023375725.1. Classification (NCBI taxonomy): domain Eukaryota; kingdom Metazoa; phylum Arthropoda; class Insecta; order Hemiptera; family Cicadellidae; genus Nephotettix; species Nephotettix cincticeps. The sequence continues at coordinate 95,163,246 of CM041791.1, read as the reverse complement.
CGTACTCAGCGAATTTCCAAAGCAATAATAATAATATATGACAAGTTTTATTAATATCTGTATATATAAAATTAAAAGCCCTCACTCACTCACTCATCACTAATTCTCCCACTTCCTGATTACCTAGAAGGCTGAAATTTGGTATACTGGTTCTTTAGGCCTAAAATAGGAAAGTCTAATAGTTTTGTGACGATTTTCCCATAAATATCTACCCTATACGACTTCAAAGTTCCCAAGTTAATCTTATGGAGTAATAATTTTGTTTTGTATTGCAACATATGTATCTTACCTTTTAATATATAAACGGCAGCTGTTTTTATTTAAACCATTGAGCAAGCCAAAGAAGCAAGCATAAAATAGTAAGTAATCAGTGGTATGTAATTATCTGTATATATAAAATTCAAAGCCCTCACTCATTCACTCATCACTAATTCTCTCACTTCCCGATTACCTAAAAGGCTGAAATTTGGTATACTGGTTCTTTAGGCCTAAAATAGGAAAGTTAATAGTTTTTGTGACGATTTTCCCATAAACCTCTACCCTATACGACTTCAAAGTTCCCAAGTTAATCTTATGGAGTAATAATTTTGTTTTGGATCCCAACATATGTGTCTTACCTTTTAAGACATAAACATCAGTTGTTTTTATTTGAACCATTGAGCAAGCTAAAGAAGCAAGCATAAAATAGTAAGTAATCAGTGGTATGTAATTACTGTATGAATATAATATTTCTCAGAGGGAATTTTTTTGATTATGTTTTATGATTGAAAATCAAATGTTTATAATATTTACAGTATTTAAACTAATGATTAAAAATAAATCTGTTAACATAAATAGCTGTATAAAAAATCAAATGCCCCGACTGAAGGTTGATCTCAGAACCATTGATGTTGAAGTCCTCCGTCGGTGGCTAGTTCAGTAAGCTCATTGGCGTTAGGTTATATTACATGACATCAGCAACATTTTCACGTAAACAGTCGTATTCTGGCAAAATAGAAATAACTTAAATAATGTATTACTCAGTTTTTATTTAACACAGTTATTTAAAAAAACACCACCTTTTTTATTAAGCACCCTATGGTTTCTTATTTCATCAAATTTGGTATAGTTATATTACGTTTTGCCTTATATAAACATTTCTGAACAACGGTTTGACATGATTCCACATCTTTACACTAATGAGTTTTAATGTTCTTTTCCCTAATACTAAGAATGATAAAGAAGACAATTTACGTGACCAAAACATACACATTTCATAGATCTCAACTACCTTTAGAACATTGAACTAACCCCTAACATCCTGTCTGTTTTGTCATAAATTCAGCTTTGTAAGACAATTCACTTCCTCGTAGTTAAAACCCATCAGGTCTTCTATTACTGATAGAAATTATTTTTTATATTTAAGCTTAACAATATATAAAACTTAATCAAAATCAAATGACAAACGCAATTGGAAAGAGTAAGTTGTTAAAACCATTACTGTTATTGTTTTAATACAAAATATTTTTCTTTCCTATTTGAAAAATTACGTTCAACGAAACTTTACTTCGGCTATGATGAAAAGTGATATTATTCTTTAAAAATCCAACAAGATAGCCTAGTGTCTCAGACTAGTTTATGTTAAAACCGGTTGAAACTTGAAAGTATAATAACAGTAAGCATACGTTTAATTGCTTGTGCAATGTACGAGTTCAGAATGGTCGGGGTAATCGGCAAGGTTCACACGCCTCTGTCATAACCTAGCATAATTTGCCAAGCGATCTCGATTTACAGATATGTATATCTCAGTGAGACTCAGCGCAAACAATAAACACCATTTAGGCCAACACAAAATAGTTGCATAAAGGTATTGTTTAGCCCGAGTAGAGAGGACATAAATGCAATGGAGTGTCATCTCAGATCTACTTAAGTTATAGAATGGGGGAACTTGTTATCCATCTCCCAATAGAATGGACAAAAGAAAGTAGGTTCTCCCCTCCTCTTGGGAATTTCGTGCCTGGGAGGTTGGTTACCTTGTAGTCCCTACTCACAGCTGATCGCACTAGTTCGTGTTGTCGCCATTGTGCTCAGCTGTGTTTATATCCCATTGTTGCTGAAGTCTTATTTCTTGATGAGTGTTAAGAAGTGACAGACTTATGTGTAACAATGAAGGAAGTACCTGTGGATAACATATCGAATGGGTAATTATGCATGTTAAACCATATTTAGTTTTATCACATCGCTTCAAGAAGTGAATAATTGACAGTTTGTTGGTTTTAACTGGTTGCTATGGTTGCAATTTGTTCATTGGTGTCCATGGCCTTTTCTTGTCTGCTACTCTTAGTTTAAAAGATTGTTTGAATTTTTGAAAGAAATTAAAAAAGACATCTTTTCCCTCTTACAAGTTATTTAACTGTGGCTGTTTGATACTCCATTTACATTTGGTGTTCCACATTATTTAGTTTTTGTTTCTCAAATATTTTACGTGAATGTTCTCATTTAAAAATTAGAAATTTTAAATTGATTAATTCAATAAGTATTTGATATCTACTAATCTGGTAGATTGGTAAATTGGTAGAATTTGGTATTTTCAATAATTTTGAATTTTTAATATTTACCTACCAAGATTATAAACATTCAATATTTATCTTATTTTCAAGCGTGCTCGAAGGAACCTGGTAAGTTTTATTCAACAATCAATAATGTGATACATAGTCTACTGTATACAGTATTTGATTAGTTCAAAATACAGTAAATATCATTTTAAGATGAGAATGGATGATGATGAATATAATGAATTTTATAGTGGGTAGTTTTCATACAAATACAAGAAACCTGAATTCAGTTGTCAGAATCATTAATTAAGCCCCATAAACAAAGACATTTACATGTTTTTCTTATTTTTATTATTACAAATGTAAATACATGGTTATGTAAGTGAGATCTCTGTAATTTACTCATGTAAGTACTGAAAGTCAATTGGAATACCTAGATTATACGAGCACAATAAACATATGTAAGGCTTGAACATTTTTTTACCCAAATACATCTTTTCAGCATTAATGAGTTTTGAGAGGAACTTGATTCAGGTATCTGTAGACTTAGAAGCAGTGTTAAATTCCAATCTGGACCCAGTTGCAGTTTTGTCATTAATTAATGATGCTTCCTAACAACAGGGCAACATTAGGCAGTAACAAAACTGGGGTTTGCTCAGTTTCCCATCAAAATGTTAAAAAAATGCCGAAAGGGGTAGGAAGACACATAACCAAAAACAAATGTGTCCAGTGGTCAATGATCATGAATTAAATAAAAAAGGCTAGTTTATGACGTTTTGTGGATCCAAATTCATGTAATTTGTCCCTATTAATATGTCTCCCTACTAATAATATGTACAGTTTCACTGGAGTTTTTTTCATTTGTTTATAATAAGCTTGATTATTTTAGAATTTATGTAGCAATTTTTGTTATAAATAGACAGATTGAAATAGATTTGTTATGCCAATAATAAATTTAGCCAGCAAGACTGGGCTGGTGGCGTCGTCCATAAATCCAGCTACTTGGAGGTCACGAATTGTGGGTAGCTGTGAGCGATGGTCGGTGGGTGTAGTGTTCACTTGTGTGGATTAATATCCGCACTATTGAATACTATTTTAATCTGCAAAGACTATCTTCATAATTAGACCAATTCGTAATTCAGAGGCCGTGGTTCGGATTCCACATTAAACTGAGGGTCCCTTAGTTGGCATCAGTTGTTGGGCTATTAATTAACAGTCCTGTATAAGGAACATGTCAGCCTCAGTTAGTAACAAGACTACAAGATTGCGTTTCAATCATCTTACACCCATTCCTCATTCATACTTGGCTTAAAATATGTACCTTGTGGTATGTTGGCCATTTCAATAATCTAATCTAATTATCAAACTTAAATAAAATAATGTGATCGAAAAGGGCTTTAAAGTTAACATTAGTTAGGCTCAAATAAATTATTTAAGCAAATCACAAAATTAGTTTAAAATAATAGTGTTTTGAAATTTCAACAAATCTTAATCTTATTTTCTAGATTTTATGAGGATTTTATGAATGACATGATTTTATTAACAGTAAAAGGAAATAAGTCATTATTTTACTATAGAAGGAAATGCAATTAAACGACTAATTTTCTTTACTTTAATTTAATTGCCCAGTAATGTGGGATTTTCTCAAGAGCCCCAAAGCTGCTCCAGGCAACAGTGGAAGACCACTCCTAATTGAGATATTCAAAAAGACTCTGTTTTTCATTCATTTTAATTTTCAACTAACCACCCTAATTTAGTACACCTACTGATCTTCACTTCTATGCATTTAAGTGAGTTTAATTTTTACATATAATTACAATTTAATTGTCTTTTTAAGTAAAGTGTATAAAGTTTTATAGTTTTAACATGGATATATCTAAGCTTTGGGGAGGGGGTGTTAGCAGATTTGTGTAACGCAAAAAGTGTTTTGTAAGTATTTTGATCCTGTTTCCAGAAACTGTCAGAGATATTCTATTGAATTTTCAAGGCCGTGCCTGGAGATTGGTGAATACAATATATACAACACAAATGCTAAACTTCATCTAAATCTGACTAACGGGATATGCTGTGGCTCTGTACACATCCAGACAGACAGACAGACACACACACACACACACACACACACACACACGAACAGACAGAAATCACGTCGAAACCCACTTTTTTGGATTCAGGGTACCCCAAAACAGATATATCCACTCTCAACTCAAATTTGAACATTTTTAAGAAAACAATACTTTCTCCATATAAGGGGAGAAAGTAAAAAATAAAACTATAAATACATAGCAGGTTAATTTTTTAGTACCATGGAGATAAAAAATATTTGATAAAATTTTGTTATTATTGCAGTTTAGAATTTCATTTTATTGCTTTTGTCAAAATTTACAAGACGTCATAAAACTAATTTTAGAATTAACACTGTAACTAATCTTTTTTTGTTTTTTGTCCAATTAAAATTCCATTAATTAATTTATAGTGTGTTTTCAGTTTATTTTTTGTTTGAAAATTTTCAAGTAAAGTATAACTATGGTGAATCTCAAAATTCACCACTTCCAGATTTGTGCTCTGTTTATTTATATCCATCACTAGATTTATATCTTCACCTAAAGTTTTACAAGTTACCCAGTACCCCAGTAGACAGGTAATCACACAACTATCTGTGTCGATAGACAGGAGTGTAAAATGAAAATGATACAATAATAACAAATTCACATAAATCGGAATGTGAATGGCGTGGAGAGAGTTGAGACGGGGACGGACGGAAGCTGAGACCAATCCAATGTGACCTGGTTGCCCCGAGCCGAGCCGAGCCGTTGGTGTTGGTGTTGGATCCTTGTAGTCCTTGCCCCATTCACTAGTGCGGTAGGATTCTAATTGTAACGAGAGTTTATACAAATCTTTCCGACAAGGTTTGTTCCCCAAATGCTTTGCGAAGTTTAAAAGTTTTAAGTACCACCGTAACCACTCACTCCAACCAAAAATCTACTGGAAGGATTGTACAATCTAAAATAAGTACCTGGTGACCGAGCTTTGCTCGGATAGAATAAGACATGTTTTTACAAGTTAATTAGCAAAATTAAAACAAATTTACTGCCCAATGAAAACATTTATTTTGAAATAACCGATTAATACACATAATTATAGCAAAAAAGTATCTTTTTGGAATGGAACTCGCGGCCTATAGTTCTTGAGGCCGACACGCTACAACTCGGCTACGACGTTAGTCAATTATCGATGGTTTTCTTAAGCCGAATCATTTAAATTATCCATTTATTATGTGTGATCTGATATTAACATGAATTTAAAAATTTATACATATTAATATTATTTATTTAACATAATACAAATTTTTTCTTTTAAAATTTATTAACTAATATCGACAGCTATCCTTAAGTTTTCCTTAAACCCTTAAGTTTTGACAAATTGTTTAGTAACCTGATAATTTTGCATTTATTTAATTCATAAAATAAATATTAATGCATAACCTCTATATTGTTCCCCGCAGTCTTCAATCAAGAACTGTCAAACGGTTATAAACAGCTGTTTTGGTTTGTATTGTTTACATTTTATTCTCCATAAGCGTAATGTTAAATTTTTAGATTTTAAACTTAATATTACAAGAAAACACGAATTTTCCTGGACATTAGACCTATCTAGAACTTATTTTCTACTCGGAAATTAGTTATTTCCAAAATTTAAAGAAATTCCTCGGCGCCGTTTTCGAGATCCGTGTGCAAATATATATACAAACCTTGCTCGTATTATAGTATTGGATTTTAACTCTTCTAAAAACCTTTAAGGTTTTTAGATTTAAATTTAATTCTGTTGAAATTTCCATTTATTAACGTGTGTAACATTACCAAATGACCTTTTTTCTAAAAATAACGTAGATAATAACAAAGCAAGTACTTATCAACATCAAGTAACGCAAATTATTACTGCCAAACCTTTGATCATCATCATAGAAGTCGTGGCATTCATAATAAGTTCGTATCAGGATGTTTCAAAGGCAGTTTGTCAACTGCCTTTGAAACATCCTGATACCTCAAACTAGGCCTATCTATACTTGACCTGGTACCTGAGACTGTAAAATAAAGAAAAAACTTTTATAAAAATATTAGGATTCATATAAACAAAATACTTTATAACAAATGCCTATTAAATGTATAAGATAAATTTGTTGTCATTGTTTCATTTATTTAGACTTCAAGTTTAAACAAATTTAACAATTTCAACACAACGGTGACGGTAGTTGGTCAATGTCCAAGAATATTGAGTGAGTCTAGCAGGTATGCAATACTCAATACAAACTTAACTTGGTCAGTACAGCCCGCGACTTCCCGATGATCCCGCAGGTCCTCCATGGACTCAATAATAGTTGCAGAATGTTAGGTACGTTTTAGTGTACAAACACCACACAACGATCTTGTTTTTGAGCGTTGCGCAAAGTGTCATGAAGAGTTGTGATGTTTCCTAAATAAACACAACACATCCCTTCAACTTTTATCTGGTGTCGCTATATCCCTCTCGCATGTAAAATTTTTGGTTTCCTATTTACTCACAAAATTACCTCTTCTCCATCTTCGCTAGAAAGAGCTCAGCTTCTCATGGAGGTCAGATTCAAAAGACTCATTCCTAAATAAACATACACACAACACAATTACCCTGCAGCTTATCCTGGTTGTCGCCTCCACACTATCCCGCGCCCTCAAACCTCTCGCATGGAGTCATGCAGAAGAGTTGTGATGTTTCCTAAATAAACATACACACAACACAATTACCCTGCAGCTTATCCTGGTTGTCGCCTCCACACTATCCCGCGCCCTCAAACCTCTCGCATGGAGTCATGCAGAAGAGTTGTGATGTTTCCTAAATAAACATACACACAACACAATTACCCTGCAGCTTATCCTGGTTGTCGCCTCCACACTATCCCGCGCCCTCAAACCTCTCGCATGGAGTCATGCAGAAGAGTTGTGATGTTTCCTAAATATACTGCACATTACTCCCTAGGAAAGGATATACTCGTTGTTGTACGTGCTGCAGACCCTGGACTTGGGACATTCTGCCCTGTGCTGCAGTTGCCCAGATGATCGCTCGCTTTTACTTTCCGCCCAGTTTCTCCCGACGATACCTCACTTTCGTTCTCATCCTAATTATCGTGTAGCGGCACCTACAGTAATTTACGTCAGTCCGATGTAATCATTTGCGCTGTTTTGATCGTGTGTTCTGATCGCCTTGAATTCCTTGAATCGCTTTCTTCTTTCATAACCACTAGTAGTCCATAGCATTCACTTTATTTCTTACCCTATCATTTATTTGAATACAATCCAATTATTTTTGGTAGATTAAGACTAGGCGTATTTAATTAACTATAAAGGTTTTGCAAGAATTTTTAAATTCCTATTTTCAATAATCGCCCTTTAAAAATTCTGTACTGTATATTAATTTTTAAGTTTCCATTAATTTTTATAGATTGTAGGCTATAGTTGGCTATAGTTTTAACACAGAATATTGAAAGACTGCCTTATATCTTCTTTAGTTTTCCACTGTACATTCCTTGTAAAATTTTACTAGCATGTCAGATTATGTTGTGGATCCGAATAGACTTAACTCTTGAAATATTACGTGAAAATAACTGCCAACTCCTTCAATTGTTGTACAAGAGGTGACTGGTGACTGCGATAGAGAAGTGTCTTCTCATCTGCGTCAGTTCCACGCCCTCCCAGTCGCAACAATCTGCCAACTCCTTCAATTGTTGTACAAAATATGACTGGTGACTGCGATAGAGAAGTTTCTTCTCACCTGCGACAGTTCCACGCCCTGTCGCAACAATCTGCCAACTCCTTCAATTGTTGTACAAGAGGTGACTGGTGACTGCGATAGAGAAGTGTCTTCTTATCTACGTCAGTTCCACGCCCTCCCAGTCGCAACAATCTGCCAACTCCTTCAATTGTTGTACAAAATATGACTGGTGACTGCGATAGAGAAGTTTCTTCTCACCTGCGACAGTTCCACGCCCTGTAGCAACAATCTGCCAACTCCTTCAATTGTTGTACAAGAGGTGACTGGTGACTGCGATAGAGAAGTGTCTTCTTATCTACGTCAGTTCCACGCCCTCCCAGTCGCAACAATCTGCCAACTCCTTCAATTGTTGTACAAGAGGTGACTGGTGACTGCGATACAGAAGTGTCTTCTCATCTGCGACAGTTCCACGCCCTGTCGCAACAATCTGCCAACTCCTTCAATTTTTATCGGTAGGAAATTATGAAGTAAAAACAATACTAAACCCCTTTCTTATTAGTTTCCGATGATCGTGGTTTCCTTCACAATCATCTAGTATTTGAAGAACTCTACTTCCGCCGATACGCGAATATGTTAGGCCTACTGTTCTGATACTGCGATATAAGAATCTGAAGTAGGCGAGCTCGTACGAAGCTCTCTCTAACATCTCTTATGTCAGTTTCGAGAAATAGCTCAACCAAACTCAATGAAACAATTTTTTGTTCTTTTTTGTATTTATTAATGTAGTGAAAATAGAATTCTTTGCGTTTTAAGCGTTGTGAACAATGAAATGAAATTCATGCGTTGTAAAAGAGAAACTTAAAGTTACCAATAGAATCGCATCAGTGATTTAACACAGAATCTAAAAATCGCTATCGTAATTATTTACTTAATGCGTTTTTATTAGTGGATATAATAATCTTTGTGGATTTAATGTTATTGTGCCAGAATAGCTCGTTATCCACCTGAAATCTTATTTGATTCGTACTACACATTGGCCGCTACCCGAAAACCTTAACGTCACGAGTGATATCGCCGGCCTTTAGTGCGGTGATAATATGCGTCATCGCCGATACAAGCAGGTCAGTGGTCAGTGGTCAGTGGACTGTTAAAACTGTTAAAAAGTGGACTTAAAAACCATATGATTTTAAAATTTGTATTGTAAACTTTTCCTTGAATTTATTTATGTTTTATTGTGTTTTCATGTTATACACAGTCACTATTTCTATTTGCTTGAAAACGTATTTTATAATTAAAACGAAAATTTGCAAAACCAACACTCATTCACTCAGTACACAACTATACAATTTTTAAAGTAGTTTTATATATATACATATATATATATAAATTATAATTTTAATTAAAATAATTAACTGGGTATCACGTTTGTTAACATTTGTTTTATAACTGTCCTTAGTTAAGCTTGAAAACAAACTAATAAAAGTATCGTGGAGATCAAAATATTTTTAATCGCCATGATACAAGTCATACATACATACATACATGATACACGTGTGGATGAGGGTGAGAGGCAGACGCTCCCAGACAGCGCTCTGCGGATTACATAGGTTAGTTAATGGTACCGTAATATAAATATGGGTCGGAGGGAGTCTCCGTCCCCTTCACTCTGTTGCTTCCTCCCGCCAAGATACGATTAATCGATGGCCATTGGTCAAAAATGATCCAAAATACATTTTATTTTTTTCCGAAATTAAATATTTTTACGAAATGTAATAGCCTCTGTACGCAGGAGTTGCTAACATTTTCTGTCCCTATTTTGCCTGTCCGGCCGACGGTGACAACGACGCGAACCACCAGGCATTATGGGATTGTTAGGGGCGCCTGACAACATCTCGTTTTTGAGAAAGCGTATATTCCCTGCAGTGAAACCATATTGACAAAATCATATTTCTCTTTAAGTAACCTACACATATACGAGTATTATATATAAACATATGATTTCCATATAAAATACTGTACTTCAGGGAGTGATGGCTTACAGCTTGCAAGCGACGGCGTAGTGGTGTGGTCGTGTTGTGCTAGAGAAGCCTTACGCAACTCGCCGCGTTGCGTCCAGTCCGTGAGTCATCCTCATCCTCCCCACTCGCCTAGGTCATCGCTCTCCCGCGCTCCCGTGGATTGTTATCACTGTAACGGAATCGGTAGGCTTCCCGGCTATGAGATGCACCAATGTCCACCGAAACCATCATTCAATCCTTCACACACATTGTTGGATCGCTTCACAATTCTTTCATATGTTTCATTATTTCATCCTGGCTTATTGGTAAAGTACCCGTCGTAATCCCTGGCACATAGTGAACAATTGTGACTAGGTTATTCATTTGACATCAGTAGGCTACGGTAATCAAGGTCCGAACAGAACTTTCCCCTCCGGTGAATGCTATGATATTTAACTTTTGTAATATTTTACTGCATTTCTCCATCTCTCGGAATTTTTAACGTTTTGATAGGGAACGGTCTAAACTCCGGGTTTTCACAATATATCATCGGCCTGTTTTTTGGAAACATAATTAATTCATTTCCCAATTGACTAAACTTCTCAATTCAGTTTTAAAGTTCAAGCAGTCACATAACCAGTCAGCCACCCAGCCGCGATGGATTCTCGGCATAGCTGAGACAGGTGAGGTGGCGGTGGGCCAAGGTAACAGTGGACGGGACGGACACCTCCCTTGCAACGTATCTTGTTATATTCACTGCATAGCTGAGACAGGTGAGGTGGCGGTGGGCCAAGGTAACAGTGGACGGGACGGACACCTCCCTTGCAACGTATCTTGTTATATTCACTGCATAGCTGAGACAGGTGAGGTGGCGGTGGGCCAAGGTAACAGTGGACGGGACGGACACCTCCCTTGCAACGTATCTTGTTATATTCACTGCATAGCTGAGACAGGTGAGGTGGCGGTGGGCCAAGGTAACAGTGGACGGGACGGACACCTCCCTTGCAACGTATCTTGTTATATTCACTGCATAGCTGAGACAGGTGATGTGGCGGTGGGTAACAGTGGACGGGGGGGTCAACGTAACGGCTAGACAGTGCGTATCACTCCCTTGCAACGTATCTTGTTATATTCACTACATAGCTGAGACAGGTGAGGTGGCGGTGGGCCACGGTAACAGTGGACGGGACGGACACCTCCCTTGCAACGTATCTTGTTATATTCACTGCATAGCTGAGACAGGTGAGGTGGCGGTGGGCCAAGGTAACAGTGGACGGGACGGACACCTCCCTTGCAACGTATCTTGTTATATTCACTGCATAGCTGAGACAGGTGAGGTGGCGGTGGGCCAAGGTAACAGTGGACGGGACGGACACCTCCCTTGCAACGTATCTTGTTATATTCACTGCATAGCTGAGACAGGTGAGGTGGCGGTGGGCCAAGGTAACAGTGGACGGGACGGACACCTCCTTGCAACGTATCTTGTTATATTCACTGCATAGCTGAGACAGGTGAGGTGGCGGTGGGCCAAGGTAACAGTGGACGGGACGGACACCTCCCTTGCAACGTATCTTGTTATATTCACTGCATAGCTGAGACAGGTGAGGTGGCGGTGGGCCACGGTAACAGTGGACGGGACGGACACCTCCCTTGCAACGTATCTTGTTATATTCACTGCATAGCTGAGACAGGTGAGGTGGCGGTGGGCCAAGGTAACAGTGGACGGGACGGACACCTCCCTTGCAACGTATCTTGTTATATTCACTGCATAGCTGAGACAGGTGAGGTGGCGGTGGGCCAAGGTAACAGTGGACGGGACGGACACCTCCCTTGCAACGTATCTTGTTATATTCACTGCATAGCTGAGACAGGTGAGGTGGCGTTGGGCCACGGTAACCGTGGACGGTACGGACACACTCCGCCGAGCAGAACCGTATTTTCTGCTTTACGCTCTTCTTTTCACCTCTTCTTTAAAGTGAAAAAGGGTTTTTGACTTTACATTGTAATATATTTCTTCTCTTACGCTTTGACGATTATATATTTACAGTATTTGACATATTCATATTCCTATTTATGACATATTCTCTAATTTTAAGGTAATTTTTACTTTCTCCCCTTATACATAGTATATGGAGAAAGTATGGTTTTCGTCAAAATTTTCGAATTTGAGTTGAGTGTGGATATATCCGTTTTGGGGTCCCCTGAATCCAAAAAAGTGGGTTTTGACGTGATGTTTGTCCGTCCGTGTGTCTCTTTGTGTGTGTGTGTGTGTGTGTGTGTGTGTGTGTGTGTGTGTGTGTCTGGATGTGTACAGTGCCACAGCCTACCACGTTGGTCCGATTTAGATGAAATTTGGCATGTATAGTCACCGTATCTCCAGGCGTTTTTTTCATTTTTTTGAATTTTTGATTTTTAAGGATAGTTCACCCCTAAAAACCCTTAAAAAACGTGAAAAATACAATTTTCTCAAAAAAGGCTCTAACGATTTTGATTAAAATTTGATAGTTTATAGTGCACAGACTACAAAATAATTTGACTTCACCCGCATATCTGTAAAAATGACGGTTCAAAAGTTATGGGCTTTTAAATGTAAAAACAATCAATTTTTTAAATTTTCAGCGAAAACAATAAAAGTAAAGTATAGCTTGACTGGTACCATTGAAACCAGCTTAAAAAACTAAACAAATTAGTATTTTGAATTATTTGTCTACGACTAACGGTTGCAGAGAAATGTTAAATTTACTGTCCACGATAAACGCAGTACGTTGTCTGAAAGCGCACAATGTTATTCTTATGGAGAATATAAAAAAAATCAAATTCTTCCTTACTTTCCAACCCTTTTCCATGAAACTTGGTATGAAGTGTAAGGTCAAATCACCGAACAAAACCAGCTTAAAAAGCTTGGTATTATCGGGGGGGGGGGGTTCCCCATACAATTTGAACAATATATTATTAAATTATATTTAGAATAACGTTGTAGAACATGATAGTTTTATTACAGATTGTCTTTTACTTTCTCCCCTTTCGAATTTGAGTTGAGGGTGGATATATCCGTTTTGGGGTCCCCTGAATCCAAAAAAGTGGGTTTTGACGTGATGTCTGCCCGTCCGTGTGTCTGTGTGTGTGTGTGTGTGTGTGTGTGTGTGTGTCTGGATGTGTACAGTGCCACAGCCTACCCCGTTGGTCCGATTTAGATGAAATTTGGCATGTATATATATAGTCACCGTATCTCCAGGTTTTTTTCATTTTTTTGAATTTTTGATTTTTAAGGGTAGTTCACCCCTAAAAACCCTTAAAAACGTGAAAAATCCAATTTTCTCAAAAACGGCTCTAACGATTTTGATTAAAATTTGATAGCTTATAGAGCACAGAGTAATAAATAATTTGACACCACCCGCATGTCTGTAAAAATGACGGTTCAAAAGTTATGGGCTTTTAAATGTCAAAAAAATCAAATTTTTTAAATTTTCAGCGAAAACAATAAAAGTAAAGTGTAATTTGACTGGTACCATTGAAACCAGCTTAAAAAACTAAACAAATTAGTACTTAGAATTATTTGTCTACGACTAACGGTTCCAGAGAAAAGTTAAATTTACTGTCCACGATAAACGCAGTACGTTGTCTGAAAGCGCCCAATGTTATTCTTATGGAGAATATAAAAAATTCAATTTCTTCCTTACTTTCCAACCGTTTTCCATGAAAATTGGTATGAAGTATAAGGTCAAATCACTGAACAAAACCAGCTCAAAAAAGCTTTGTATTACCGGAGGGGGGGGTTCCCCCATGCAATTTTAACAATAAATTATTAAATGATATTTAGAATAACTTTGTAGAACATGATAGTTTTATTACAGATTGTCTTTTTTAAATTTACTTAAGGGAGAAAGTATGTGTCAGTCCACTGGTACCGTTTATTTTAAATTTGTTTAAGGGAGAAAGTATGTGTCAGTCCACTGGTACCGTTTATTTACCTTAAGGTGGCAATCTATTCCTCGGCTAAATCATCTTCGGAGCTATAAAATAATGTGCAATTGTTAGGATGTTAGGAATAATCCGTTTTGACCTATTTTTCATGTTTTAACCATTGTGCAGTTAACTATAATATTCTATTTGTTATCATCTAATGAATAGAATATTATACTGAACCCTGTACTTCCAGTTTTAATTAAAGCACATGTTTAAATAAAATCAATTTCCGGCAAAATTCCATCAGATTCATTTAAATGTTTCGTAAACAATACTGGGAAGTGGTTTACAATATCTGTTGTCAAAGCAATCCAAATTAGCCACTGGCGGCAACTAGTCCCTCCATACAATACTTTCGAAACTTTTTTTGTATTTCCCAATAATCAGGAGGCTGTGGATGGGGGGCTGGGGCTCCTGCTGGTGGTTGGGGGTTGGTATTGTGGTGATTTCTACTACATTGCCTTGGATTACTTATCCAATCCGGCTACTGAATGTTGCCGGATTGGCAACAACCTCCCAATTATTAGCGATCAAAATTTAAGAAACCAATTTAATGTAAGGTTTTGCCTATAAAGTAGGATATAATAACGTGGAAGTATAAATATTATTTAGAGGACTGATTGTTTCGTGTATCAAAATAAGTTTTTGTATTAAAATGACTTCAGTAACGATTAATTTTCAGTTTATTTATTAACTATAATGAAATATTTATATGAACGAGGATGTGGCAAGAAAGCAACCTTCAGGATCGGTCAATTGGAAGTGTGGCAAGATATACGCTGGTCTAACGGATCATACCTTTCTCTTTATTTTACAGGTAACAAGCAACCGAACAATTATTATTACATTACAATGATCGTCAATCTTCATTAAATCCTACCATTTTAATGTATTAAACATCTTCTCAAATTAAATTACTTTAGAGTAATGTCGCTCTCGTTTTATATTATTATTGTATACGAGTATAATAATATAAAATGTAACAATATGAATATGACAAGGTATTAGTTAATTTCATGATATTTTTTTTACTACCTATAATTAATAATACAGTACCGTGAAAAAGATCTTCAAAATATTTTTTCTAGCGGCTGCAAAAAAACAACATAACACACTACATTACGCGACAGTATATTGTTGGCTTACTCATGAGGGTAAATCAGTTAATCTTGACCTTGCAGACCACTGGTCTATTGTCGCGCTCGGCACGTGCCTGCTGGCTGATTAGATCCATGACCTACACTATGCACTGTGCACGGTGCACAACCAGTCGCGTGTCCTCAGCATATCTTTTCTCGGGGTCACATTATTTCACCATTCGACTCAGGGTTTTCTCGACTACTTTGGTCAATGGGCTCCGCTACTTGACTACTGTGTACACTATCCACTACATAACGCGTTTGAACCAATAATATTTCATAACTATGTGAAGTTCAACGTAACATAAGAAAACTTATTGGACGTGATATTTTTTGAACGAATATAGATTACTGATTTACTTTGGTTCATAGTATATATCAATAATATTATAAGCAAGTATATGCACGAAATACTGCGGGTTGAACGTTTCTCGAGTAGTCTTGGAGCAGCAACGCTCCCCTCGTCTACGTCACACGCGCCAGCAGGGAGCGACTGCCAGGCTCTTCTTAGGACTCCCCTCATCAATACTGCGGGTTGATCGTTTCTCGAGTAGTCTTGGAGCAGCAACGCTCCCCTCGTCTACGTCACACGCGCCAGCAGGGAGCGACTGCCAGGCTCTTCTTAGGACTCCCCTCATCAATACTGCGGGTTGATCGTTTCTCGAGTAGTCTTGGAGCAGCAACGCTCCCCTCGTCTACGTCACACGCGCCAGCAGGGAGCGACTGCCAGGCTCTTCTTAGGACTCCCCTCATCAATACTGCGGGTTGATCGTTTCTCGAGTAGTCTTGGAGCAGCAACGCTCCCCTCGTCTACGTCACACGCGCCAGCAGGGAGCGACTGACAGGCTCTTCTTAGGACTCCCCTCATCAATACTGCGGGTTGATCGTTTCTCGAGTAGTCTTGGAGCAGCAACGCTCCCCTCGTCTACGTCACACGCGCCAGCAGGGAGCGACTGCCAGGCTCTTCTTAGGACTCCCCTCATCAATACTGCGGGTTGATCGTTTCTCGAGTAGTCTTGGAGCAGCAACGCTCCCCTCGTCTACGTCACACGCGCCAGCAGGGAGCGACTGCCAGGCTCTTCTTAGGACTCCCCTCATCAATACTGCGGGTTGATCGTTTCTCGAGTAGTCTTGGAGCAGCAACGCTCCCCTCGTCTACGTCACACGCGCCAGCAGGGAGCGACTGCCAGGCTCTTCTTAGGACTCCCCTCATCAATACTGCGGGTTGATCGTTTCTCGAGTAGTCTTGGAGCAGCAACGCTCCCCTCGTCTACGTCACACGCGCCAGCAGGGAGCGACTGCCAGGCTCTTCTTAGGACTCCCCTCATCAATACTGCGGGTTGATCGTTTCTCGAGTAGTCTTGGAGCAGCAACGCTCCCCTCGTCTACGTCACACGCGCCAGCAGGGAGCGACTGCCAGGCTCTTCTTAGGACTCCCCTCATCAATACTGCGGGTTGATCGTTTCTCGAGTAGTCTTGGAGCAGCAACGCTCCCCTCGTCTACGTCACACGCGCCAGCAGGGAGCGACTGCCAGGCTCTTCTTAGGACTCCCCTCATCAATACTGCGGGTTGATCGTTTCTCGAGTAGTCTTGGAGCAGCAACGCTCCCCTCGTCTACGTCACACGCGCCAGCAGGGAGCGACTGCCAGGCTCTTCTTAGGACTCCCCTCATCAATACTGCGGGTTGATCGTTTCTCGAGTAGTCTTGGAGCAGCAACGCTCCCCTCGTCTACGTCACACGCGCCAGCAGGGAGCGACTGCCAGGCTCTTCTTAGGACTCCCCTCATCAATACTGCGGGTTGATCGTTTCTCGAGTAGTCTTGGAGCAGCAACGCTCCCCTCGTCTACGTCACACGCGCCAGCAGGGAGCGACTGCCAGGCTCTTCTTAGGACTCCCCTCATCAATACTGCGGGTTGATCGTTTCTCGAGTAGTCTTGGAGCAGCAACGCTCCCCTCGTCTACGTCACACGCGCCAGCAGGGAGCGACTGCCAGGCTCTTCTTAGGACTCCCCTCATTGCTGCCATTGTCATTTGCCTTGTAAGGTTTCCCGTGTATTAAAGTGGCTTCCTCTTTATCGTTTGAACGGGCGTGTGCTTGTATTCAGTCTTGATCACGTTTATTCACTTCTCACTCGGTCCTTCAATGTTCACACGGGAAAGTGGGTTTTCACAATAGTTTTCATGGTTTTCTCCACTATAATTATGACAGATATTTCAGGCTCTCCAGAAAACTATTTTTAGTGTTTTCAGAATAAGATCTGTCAATATCATCTTAATGCTGATGTAGACTACCCCCAACCCCCTATTATCAAGCTTGTTTGAGTGATTTTGTTGGGTGATGTGACCTATATTTTAAATAAATATAAGAAGACCACGAAGAATTGAAAGACTAATCTTTAAATTCTTTTGAACGGTGTTATATCATCATCATTTATTTTTGTTCCGTATTTTTGAAATCCAGTACGCTAACACACTAGCTTCTGAATTATGATTGGTGGTTTAATAGTTCAGTTGACCAATCGCAGTTGAGATAGGATAAGTAAAGGATTTTCCATTGTCCCGGCGGGCAACCGACGCCACGGAAAGTAAGAGGAAGACTAAAAGCCAGAGCCAATCCGCGGTTAGTATAACGAACATTTCATTTTTAAATACAATAAACGGTATCAGTGGACTGACACATACTTTCTCCCTTAGCTAAATTTAAAAATCTTTAAAAAACTATCATATGTTTAACGTTACCGGTAGTCTAAATATCATTTAATGTTTTTTCAACATAATCATCCAATTTCTGAAAATAACAAGAGAAACAACATTAAATTAATTGTTACAAGTTCATAGGGAGACAACCCCCCTCCTCGGGTAATACCAAGCATTTTTGAGTGGGTTTTGTAGGGTTATGTGACCCTACACTGAATATCACGTTTCGTGGAAAACAGTTGGGAAATAAGAAAGAAATTGATTTTTTAATATTCTCCAAAATAATAACATTGGGCGCTCTTAGATAATGTACTAAGTTTAGCACGGATATTAAATTTAACTTTTCTCTGGAACCGTTAGCCGTAGACTAATGATTAAAATACTTATTTTTTTAGTTTTTAAGCTTGATTCAATTGTTGTAGTTAATTATACCTAACCTTTATTGTTTCTGCAGAAAAATTAAAAATGTTTTTTTACTTTTAGAAGCCCATAGCTCTAAACCCCCGTTGTTTTGAAAAATGCGAATGGTCATTTTGCTTACCTCATAAAGGACTATAAATTATAAGCTTATCATAAACTTTAGAGCCGTTTTTGAGAAATTTTCATTTTACGCGTTTTTTGAGGATTTGGGGGGTAAAATACCCTAAAGAAAACGAAAAACCGTCCCGAGTTACCGTCGATTATTACCTACGAAAATCGGACCAATCTCGTCTCTAGGCTTTATTACATCCCCACACACTCATACACAGACACACGGACAGACATCCCTCTAAAACCACTTTATTTATTGAGGGGGCGCCATAATGGATATATGTTTCCACCGGAAACTCAAATTTGAAAATGCTGATGAAAACAATACTTTCTCCTTATACTTTCGTAGGGGGAGAAAGTAAAACTGAGCCATTTTTGCTCGTATTTTATTCTGGTACATTTTTACGAATACTGTACCTTATATCCATTTAACCGTATTACTTCAGTATGTCAAATGCAAACACTTGTAGAACGCGCGATACGGGTGTCAGTAAATCACCTGTTATCTAATCGCGAACCGATAGTCGTGCTCCGCCAAGCGACAACTCTCCACACTCCTTACATTCATCTTCAACCTGTCTCGTCTTAGAAGACGACCCCTTGTCAGGACACAAGGGGGTGGTGTTCGGTGTACTCAACTCTCCTATCAAAAAAATGTAAAAATTAAAAAAATATATTTAATATACGTACTGTTTTAAATTTTCCAGCTATAACTAAAGCATTTTATATTGACACACCAATTTTTGAAATATTTCATTTATTCTAACAACGTCCGCCAATCTATCGTTGTTGCCAATGATCGCAGCTTGGCCACCAGGGTAAGGCCTGCGCCGGAGCGGCTAGTGGTGTTTGGAAGCGGATTGGGTCGGTTACTGTGTTATGTTTCGTAGACACGCGCTATAAGTAACATCGATCTACCACAACGTCCGCCAATCTATCGTTGTTGCCAATGATCGTAGCTTGGCCACCAGAGTAAGGCCTGCGCCAGAGCGGCTAGTGGTGGTAGGAAGCGGATTGGGTTGGTTACTGTGTTATGTTTCGTCAACACGCGCTATAAGTAACATCGATCTACCACAACGTCCGCCAATCTATCGTTGTTGCCAATGATCGCAGCTTGGCCACCAGAGTAAGGCCTGCGCCAGAGCGGCTAGTGGAGGTTGGAAGCGGATTGGGTCGGTTACTGTGTTATGTTTCGTCAACACGCGCTATAAGTAACATCGATCTACCACAACGTCCGCCAATCTATCGTTGTTGCCAATGATCGCAGCTTGGCCACCAGAGTAAGGCCTGCGCCAGAGCGGCTAGTGGTGGTAGGAAACGGATTGGGTCGGTTACTGTGTTATGTTTCGTCAACACGCGCTATAAGTAACATCGATCTACCACAACGTCCGCCAATCTATCGTTGTTGCCAATGATCGCAGCTTGGCCACCAGAGTAAGGCCTGCGCCAGAGCGGCTAGTGGTGGTAGGAAACGGATTGGGTCGGTTACTGTGTTATGTTTCGTCAACACGCGCTATAAGTAACATCGATCTACCACAACGTCCGCCAATCTATCGTTGTTGCCAATGATCGTAGCTTGGCCACCAGGGTAAGGCCTGCGCCAGAGCGGCTAGTGGTGGTTTGAAGCGGATTGGGTTGGTTACTGGGTTATGTTTCGTCAACACGCGCTACAAGTAACATCGATCTACCACAACGTCCGCCAATCTTTGTTCTATTTATTTTCAGTACGGACATTTTTTAAATACATAATTTACATACATAATTTTGTAGTACATTTGGGTTTTTGGGAAATTTTTGTTTATTTTGATGAGTACTAACACCACTTGAAGTTTGTCCCCGACTTTAATGAACACCCTGTAGGCCTATATACTCCAAAAAATCTCGTCAACATGTGATTTGAAAACTTTCGCATGTTTCTTGATTCCAGACGAGAGCTTAACAGCCGGTTGATTCCCAACCCGTGATTCGACTCAATTTTTATACCACTATAAATTTCGGCCAAACTTCGAAATCTGTGAAAATAATTGACATAATATTACATAAGAAATTACACGCACATCACGTATTACTAACATCTATACGCAAGGGTATTACCACAGAGACGCAAAGTTATTTACCATAGACACGCCAAACTATTACCATAGACACGCAAAGGTAGTACCACAAAGACAAATAGGTATTACTACAGAGCTACAAAGGTATTACCATAGACACGCAAAGGTAGTACCACAAAGACAAATAGGTATTACTACAGAGCTACAAAGGTATTACCATAGACACGCAAGTGTATTACAACGATAAGCAAAGGTATTGCCATAGAATTAACTAGGTTACTAACCTATCCGTCAATCAGTTCATGTAGTATTGTGCGACTATGCGCATTTAGAAGACAACGTCTTCATCGTCAGGTCGATGTCAAAACTTTCGTCATAAGACACGTCAACTACTTAAAAAACAAACAAAAACAAAAAGCACGAAACACATATATAATTATAAAATATTGAAAGTTCATTAGGCCTATTTACGAGCACATGCCGGCCGGCGATAGACTCTGACTCTTCGAGCTTTGTGTATGAATTTAGTTTTGAAAGGATAGTGGCTCTAAAACTCCGACTCCGAGCCCATAAGGGAATTGTAAACCACAGGAAGTTCACCGTTCACAGGTAGTTCAGTAGACTGTTAGTTCACGACTAACGGTTCCAGAGAAAAGTCTAATTTAAGTGCGTGTAAACACAGTACACATTGTCTGAGAGCGCCCATTGTTATTATTTTGGAGAATATTAAAAAATCAATTTCTTTCTTATTTCCCAACCGTTTTCCACGAAACTTGGTGTTCAGTGTAGGGTCACATCACCCAACAAAACCCACTCCAAAAAGCTTGGTATTACCCGAGGAGGGGGGGTTGTCTCCCTATGAACTTGTAACAATTAATTTAATTTTGTTTCTCTTGTTATTTTCAGAAATTGGATGATTATGTTCGAAACAAAAAACATTAAATGATATTTTAATGTCAAAGTATGCTTTGCTGTAACCTTAGCCTGTAGTAATACCTATTTGTCTTTGTGGTACTACCTTTGCGTGTCTATGGTAATAGTTTGGCGTGTCTATGGTAATAACTTTGCGTCTCTGTGGTAATACCCTTGCGTATAGATGTTAGTAATACGTAATGTGCGTGTAATTTCTTATGTAATATTATGTCAATTATTTTCACAGATTTCGAAGTTTGGCCGAAATTTATAGTGGTATAAAAATTATACCACTATACTACACAGATAAATCTGTGTAAAAACTTTTCCGGATAATTCCTTTCTATTTCACATATATCGAATACATTATATGAATATAATACAAATATTGAGTCGAATCACGGGCTGGGAATCAACCGGCTGTTAAGCTCTCGTCTGGAATCAAGAAACATGCGAAAGTTTTCAAATCACATGTTGACGAGATTTTTTGGAGTATATTTAATACCATACGCTTTTCCTATTACATAAGTGTGGTAGACTAATAAATTACAACTTTGGTGTTTCATGTTTTCGGTTTTTGTGATTGTTGGACAAGTCGAATCATATTGACGCGTAGACGGTTGACTATTAAACAATCCCCTATGGGCTCGGAGTTTTAGAATTAGGATCCTTTCAAATTTTAATTCATACACAACCGCTTGAATTTTGAGGGCAAAGGTTTAGCACCCAATGTACACGGTTTTTTTCAATTCGATCTCAAATTGACTTTTTTCACTTTATAACAACTTAATTAAGAAGATCGCTCCGCGGAAGCACAGTTTTCCGACGTTTACGTACGATGTTAGACTAAAATATGTCACACTGAAACCATCCCCTCTGCTAAAATCATTGAAAAATTTACATTAAAAATAAAAATACTTAAATATATTGGGATGAACTGGGAGCTAATATCATCATCTTTTGCAGAACACATTTTGGAAACTGGCCACAAATACTGTATAAAGAAATTAAAGAAGATTTTATGCTTTGAAAAGAAAGGACAAAATATGGACACAA
Organism: Nephotettix cincticeps; assembly: GCA_023375725.1. Classification (NCBI taxonomy): domain Eukaryota; kingdom Metazoa; phylum Arthropoda; class Insecta; order Hemiptera; family Cicadellidae; genus Nephotettix; species Nephotettix cincticeps. Next base: position 95,140,613 of record CM041791.1, on the reverse strand, counting down.
AAGAGGAGTTACACATATAGATAAATAAAAAATTTGAATAAGAAAATATGCTAAATATAGCAAACTTAGAAAAAGAACCCCATATTTTTTATGTAATACTGAACATTAGAAATAAATAATCTACAACTTAATCAAAATCACTAGTTCAAATTTAATTTTTTAATTTACACATATTTAAAAAAATCACATGACTGATATTTGTTTATTTATTTATTTACATAAATTTAAGTTAAATGTACACTGCGAAAATGAACTAAGTTTCGAAACACGTGTCGTGTGTCATGTAAAAAAATATTCAAAGGGAGCTTAAGATCATTTAATTTACTAATTGTATATATACAGGGTGTTCATTAAAGTCGGGGACAAACTTCGAGGTGTGATAGTACTCATCAAAATAAACAAAAAAATTTCTAATAAACATATGTCGAAAAATCCTTCGTTTAGCCGCTAGCCGCCATTTTGTATTTTATAAAAAACCATTATATGTAAATAATTATTTAAGATACAGAAACCAAACTTCGCACTCATATTTAATGGCTGAAGAAAAAATATTCTGAAATTATCATTAAGTTTGCTTTTATATTTTCAAAATCACGGCGGTTAAAAATATTTTAAGTTAAATAACAAAAAACCATTAACTTTAAGAACCTCCGCCATTTTGCAATGTGCAATTTGTGTGCAATGTTTGGTTACTATATCTTAAATAGTTCTTTATGTATAAAGGTTTTTGTATAAAATACAAAACGGCGGCTAGCGGCTAAATAACGGATTTTTCGACATATGTTTATAGGAAATTTTTTGTTTATTTTGATGAGTACTATAACCCCTCGAAGTTTGTCCCCAACTTTAATGAACACCCTGTGTGTATATATATATATATATATATATATGTGTGTGTGTGTGTGTGTGTGTGTGTGTATGTATAAGTATATATATATATACATACTAGCTGACCCGGCGAACTTCGTAACGCCTCACAGTAAACACATGTTAACTTTAAGATTGGCCATGTTCTGAAGTCGAATAGCAATACGGCTTCATTGTGAAAGGTTATATATTCTGGGTCGCTGCATAGTGAATAACAATACTGAAACGATAAAACATATTAATATCATTCCCATAAAACAAATAAATCTGAGGTGATTAATTCACAATTTTCAAATCCAATCCAAACCCAAACGAACCCTAACTGTAATACAGCTTTTATAGGAAAGATATACAACAGCTGATTATTATAATAAACGTAATAATATAAACATTGTAATTATCATATAAACACGTGACTTTAATCAGACAGAAAATAAAAATATAAATACATAATCCCCCAAAACCGTTAACTATTAACGTGGTGAATAAAGCTGTTCATTTTTTACAGTACACATTTACTTCATAGTTTAACATTAATGAATGATTCAGATGGCATTGGATAGTAAAGCATACGGTATTGCTAATGGAAAGTAAACCAATCAGCTGTAGCTAAGAAATCAAATGTTTTCATTGTAGACAATTTGTAAACAAACTTACTCTCCATAAGGTTAACATTAGAAATTTAAAACGCCATAAAATGGAAACTTATGGGGTTTTCGAAAATATTTTTTCCCTAAAACCTTCCCGGACACATGTAGAGCAACTTCCTAAAATTTCATGGCGATCGGATGAGTAGTTTGGCAACGCATAAAGGACATACATACATACATACAGACAGACATACATTCAATTTTATATATACGACTATTGTTTATGGCCTCTGGGCACCTAAAGACAAAAAATAACATGGTCTCGAGCCTAAGTCTTGCCATAAGACCTACAGTAATAGCTTCTTCCCCATGGGAAATTCGCTATAAACATTAAAATATTTCCATTAAAAATAAAATACTTAAATATATTGGGATGAACTGGGAGCTAATATCTTCAATCAAACACGTTTTCCATTTCAAAATTGTAAATTCCTAGAATCTCTCTTATTCCCTAAAATATCCAGTTCCTCCCCCCAGAACCTCGATTCCCTAAAATATCCAATTCCTCCCTCCAGAACCTCGATTGTAGCAGGTCGTCATGCTTGACTGGATTGTTGAAGGATGTCATCTTTTCGCCTAAAAAAGTTAGAGAATGTCGGAAAACCCTTCTTTCGCAGTTTTGTTCTTTTTAATTGTGCTATTAGAGAGTGAAATAAATGCATTTGAGTGATTTATCCCCCGCCGATATCCTAAAGCTAGAAGGGATGGTTTCAGAGAGTCTTATTTTAGCCTAACATCGCACGTACACGTCGGAAAACTGTTCTTCCGCGGAGCGGATCTTCTTAATTAGGTTAATATAAATTCATTTTAGATCGATTTGAAAAAATAGTGGATACCGGGTGCTAAACCTTTACCATTTTGAGTTCCCACATTACCGGTACCGGTACTTAATTACTGATGTGTCTCTTAGGTTTCGAAAGGCGAGTTGCAGTAGTGTTCGTGTAATGTTCTCCAGGGGTGAGGTGTCGCGGGCGGCGGGCGGCGTACGGCGTGCTCGGCGCAGTCGCCGGCTCTTGTGTTCGATCACCGTCACTGCTCCTGGCCGCCTGTCGCGACAGCCGTCAGTGGTACCGGTCCCATACATTGTGCTACCTAGTGCCTTTAACCCTCTATTCCGTCGCTTTCAATCGTGCCAGTGTTTACTTCGTGCCAGCTGCGTGCTTTTTTCTCTTAGTTGTTGTCGTATTGGAGGCCTATAGTCGTTGTATACCATTGATGGTGCACTGTCACGCTTATCTCTTATGTTTGACGTGCGTTACTTACACAATACTTTACGTGAACATTTATTTCTGGTCTACTTGAAACCAGCTTGTATTATAAATTTAACCAAGCAAACTAAGGAACTGTATTTTTAATTGACAACTGCATAAATGTATTATATTAAGTTTTGGGTAGATAGTTTAGGCAATTATATTTATATTTTTAGTGTAGGGTGCCAATAAACTCGCTACGGTAAAAAAAACTTTGAAAAAGACTGTTAATGCAGTTAGAGTAGTAAGGCGCTACGGACATTAGAAGGCTTGTCATGTTTACGTAAAAACCATTTAGCTCACCATTTGGCCAATTCATCGTTATCGACGATTCATGAATGGTACAAAGTTACGACAGTCAGATGCTGGACAGACCCGTCAACGTTATCATTATCGGCTTACTATTATTGTGAGCATCCTCGTACCGCGCCCTTTCTAATACAATAATTATTATTTTAAACTGTTTAACGTTTATAATAATACTTGTAAATGTTTATAGGCCTTTTAAATTTTATAATAGGCTAAGGAAATGATAATTAATAAGAAGATTAAGTAATCCGTGGATGAATCAGGTATCAGTGAACTGACACACACTTTCTCCCTTAAATAATTCATAATAATTAATTATATAAATTAGTAGAACTATCACATTATTTAATACTTAAAAATAAACCTTTTAAAAATTGAATGCTTTAAAAATAGTCATAGAATGTCTTCCAGAGATACCTTTTCACTACCAGATAAAAGTTTATGGGGACCCCACGACATAATAACAAACATTTTTCCTGGTTTATTGGGTAATATGACCTTAATTTGCATAGCAAGTTTCACCATAAACAGCTGATGAATAAAGAAGATAATAGTTTTGTAGTAATCTCTATAAGAATGAAATTGGGTGCTCTAAGACATGTTCTGTGATTACTGTGAACAGTAAATTTAACTTTTCTTTGGAACCCTTTGGAAGTCGTAGGCTATAAATCAAAATACTAAATTGTTTAGTTTTTTTAGTAATGATCTAATGATTTTATAAAATTTAATGTTTTGTCAGAAAATTAACAAAATTATTTTTTTACATTCAATAGCCTATAACTTTTGAACTGTCATTTTTACAAACATCCAGGCATTGTCATATTGAGCATTAATAAGCCATGAAATTTTGATCAAAATCATTGAAGATAGATTTGGGAAATTTTGATTTTCAAGTGTAGATTTTATGGGAAGATTTGTCCTTAAGTTCCTTACCAAGTTTGATGAAAAACAGTTGAAAAATAAGGAAGAAATTGATTTATTAGCAAACTCCTTGAAAGACATGAGCGCTGTTAGATGATTTACTGTGCTTATTGCAGACAGTAATTTAAATTTCCTCTGGAATAATTATCCTACAGCTAAAGATTAAAAATACTAATTTGTTTTGTTTTTTAGCTGGTTTTAATGGTGATAGTCAAATTGTTTTATCAAATTATTATTTTGCCAAAAACTTTTACATTTTTTACGGATAAAACTATTACTTGACATATTATAAAAATCACATAACTTTTGAACTACTATTTTTACATATGTACGGGTGGTGTTGTACTATTTATCTCCTCAATAACTATATACCATGAAGTTTTAATAAAAAACATTATAGCGGATTTTGATAAATTGTTTTTTTTTATTTTTAAGGGTTTTTAGGGTTTAAGGAGTAAGGGTTAAAGTACCCTTACAAAATAAAAAATTAAAAACAATGTAAAAAACCCAGAAGGTTTAGCCAAAATGCACACATGTACCCAATTTCATAAAAGTTTTATGATCAGTGTGGTCTTGGGGTCTATACACAGACAGACATACAGACAGAAATGAGGCCGAAAGCCATTTTTTTATTCAGAGAGCCTCAAAATGGATATATGTACTCTGAATATGAATTTGAAAATTCATATAAAACAATACTTACTCATCATCCAATATTCTTAAAAAATATGGAGTTTCTAAAAAAAGTACAAATGAACTATGGTTTTTAGGACCCAAAATCAGATATTTTAAACATTTAGACCTACTTATGAAATAAATTTTACTTTCCTACGGTGCTAAATTCTAAGGACAACAGAAAAATCCACGACCTTCAATAAAGCAGAATCATGTTTTTTATGAACGAATATGGCATTATGACATATGAAAAAAAATATTTTAAGAATCTTTTTAGTGAAATTTATATGATAGACTTTTTGGGTCGAAACTAATATTTTAAATACTTTCCTACCATCGTATGACTTTTCAATAACCAGTAATTTAGGTAGAATGGTCAATACATATTAAAAGTATATAAAAAACATTCCTCTACCCTCAACTATAAGACTGGGAAAGTTGTGTCGATGTGCGTGTGTGAGGTGATGTCGCGGCCGCGCCCCGGCACCAACAAGTTGCGGCATCAGGACTGCTATGACTCCTCCTCCCCTGGTAGCTCGGGCCCAAGCTCCCCTGTACTGGCCACCCGACGGGCTGCGGCCACTCAGGCCCCTTCGCCTGTGCCTCTTGTCTCCAGGTATCTTATACAAAGTCAAGTCAAACCTTCTGGCTTCGGGTAAATGCCCACTAGTATGGCCAAGACCAAGTCTTGTACTGGTCTGACACTGCAGGGCCAGAACCTCGACCAAGACCAAAACAGTAGATGTCGAGAGTGTGTTGTCCCATGACAGCTGATGTTAGTCTGGTTGCAATGACAAGCTGATCTGGCGCTTGGTCTGTGCGACCAGAGTATACAGCTCTGGTTGTGTCCTGGTCTGCCCAGTGTGTGATCCATATACAGTAATTCCATATTATCCTGGTCTACTCTTACCTAACTATTAGCGTGAAATTTTGGTGCAAGAGGTCACACTGCTTTGATGTCCACAGATTTAGATACCTTACTCCTCAGCACCTGTGTGAGTCGTGTCAAAAATGCTGTTGTCCTTGATAAAAGAAAACCTTTACTGCTTTAAAAATTCCTGGTCATAATACACATTTCACATACCCAGCAAAACATCTCTCCCAATGTTTTTCCTTTTTCATTTTTGAACAATGATATATACTTAATATTTATAAAATGCAATAAACTTTACTCCCATTATTACAAAAAATTTATACATATTTTGAATCATGATTAATTTAGACATGTGTTAGTTAAAATTGTAATAAACGTTAAATCTTAGCAAATGTGCAGGAAAACATTGTCACTAAAACAATTTTGTTATACAGTATTATGTAATTCTCAAATCTAAAACCAAACTAAATTGACTTAAGATCAACATATTTTGTCTTGCAGGCTTATGAATGGGGTCCGAGCGACACGTCAGCTGAGAGCTCGTGTTGGCAGCAGTGGCAGTGGTGCAGACTCGCCACGATCTCTGGAAACCCCTCGGTCAGCCCTGCGCTCCCTGTCTGCGCTCTCCAGCCCTCTGCGCTCCTCTAGACAGGTACTATACATGCACTCTCTGTGTTGAATCTTTAGCCAATTATCACATAAATAAACTGGAATGAGTAAGTTTCAAGTGGGACATTATGTCTTGGCCCACTAGCCTTCAGTTTTTTTACTATGCAATAATTATTATTGACTATCCATATTTAAGACACATTTTGACATATTGTGACAGAAGCTTCTTGGAGTTTTGTTAAATTGACTTTTCAACTCGTATTATTTTTATTTCAGGGTACGAGCTCTCCTGGGGAAGATCTCAGTGAAGACTCTGGCATTAGAGTACATAGAGCCACATATCAGTCCATGTACCAGGACGTCATCAATGTTAAGGCACTTCTTCATAAACTTCTAAGGGTACTACAAGAGGTAAACTATACCAATTTTAAATTCTTATAAGATACAAAATATTAACAAGTTACTACGAAGATGTTTAAAATACAAAATATTAACAAGTTACTACGAAGATGTTTAAAATAACAAAACAAATTAGTATAATTAAAAATAATAATAATTAATACAAAACCAAACAACCTTATGTTATCTATCAATCCAATTGTGTAATTTATATTAGTAAATTGTGTTTTATTGGATCAACAGACTGAATGATACTAACCAGCTGTGCCAGTTTTGAGGTAAATGTTGCTTTTTAGATAATGTTTAAAACTTTCTCAATAAGAAATAAAATTTTAAACCAAGATTAATAATAAAAAAATATTATATTTAACTTGTATTACCTAGTACAGTCAACTCCCACTAATTTTGACACCTCGGGACCAGACCCCTATCCGGATTTAAAAAATTCCAGAGCATCCGGCAGTTATATATTTATAAATTACAACCTGTAATAGTGTATGGTATGTATATATATATAATATATATATATATATACAGGGTGTTCAGTTCATTAATGTCGGGCACAAACTTCGAGGGATGATAGTACTCATAAAAATAAACAAAAAATCATCTATAACCATTTGTCGAAAAATCCTTCGTTTAGCCGCTAGCCGTTACAAAAAAGATATATACGGTATCAAGAAATATTTAAGATACAGAAACCAAACTTTGCACACATTTATTGGTTAAAGAGAAAAATATTTACAAAGTATCATTTAATTTTCCTTTATATTTTCAAAATGGCGGCGGTTAAAAATATTTAATAATTTAAATATTTAAATATTAATACGGTTAAAAAACCATTAACTTTATAAAATTTTTACTAGATACTAAAAAGATTGGAATTTTAATTTAAATCGAACAGTACTTTGGTGAACAAAATCCGTCCACGGATAACCGAGAAAATGCACTTTTAAAGTTAGAATACAGGGCCCACGCGCCACCGCGGAGTGGCCGTGGCTAAGAAGCCGCGTTGTGCCAGCTAAACTTCGCTGGCACAAGAGTTTACCTAACTAGAATTTATATTTCACTTAGTTTATTTTCAAAATTTAAAAAAATATGTTGAGACGTTTTTGAGATCCTTGTGTTAAAAAACATACAGACAAATCTTGTTCATTTTATAGTATAGCAGGTATTGTTTAGACATTTCCAGTACAGGCTAAAATTATTTCGTTAACTGTTTTTCTGTATTTCAGAGTGAAAGTGAAACTGCCAATGAAACATCCCCAAAGGTAAATGTACTGGTTAAATTTACTCTGTTTAAATGAATTTTTTATTTATTTATTGATTATTACAGTGGAACTTGGTTATAACGTCATTGAAGGGACCACACAATTAATGACGCTATATCAGAGTGACACTATAAAAGAGGTTGTATAATTTTGATTCAAAACCGAGGAAAAATAGAAAAACACATATTTCTACATGAAGTTAACACGTTTAATGAAGCTAATTTGATATACTCATAAAAGTTTATGTTTATGGCTGACCGAACCACTCTATACTGTATAAAAAATCGAGTTTAAAAATATCACAATGAAGTTTGGCTTGGTGAATGAAGTCCGAACACACGTCTGCTATCTTACGTCCCTCTTCACACGCTCTTATAACTCACACTTGTTCTTTAATCAGCAAAACCTTTCTCGTAACATTTGCCATTATTTTTCAATACTGTATTCGTAAATTAAAATAATGAAAAGCAAATTGTAAAAGACGTACACTGAACTAATGAACTGTAGGTACGTACGTACGGTATTACAGTGCTTTATGCGATGTGAGTCACTGACACTGGCCTTGATGACGGCGACAGCGGATATAGGGTAGGGGGAGGGGGTTGGGGTGGTTAGCCGTAAGACAGCAATAAAATGCTGTTTCTAAAAAAACAATGGGGTATGTAGCTGAACAATAGCCGCGGCTCTCACGTTGCACCACCGACCGAAATTTCTCTCTTTAGCTATACGTTGCCTTCATCAGGGCCCGATTTTCTAGACGTTATATTCAAGGTTTTAAAATTTACTGACGATACATCCGAGGTTTTACCCATGTAAATACCTATAGTTTGGTTTGGACCTAAAAACAAATTACGTTATATCCGACCGAGTTGACGTTACAACCAGGCCGCAATAACCAAGTTGCACTGTATTTAAAAACTTATTATTTATTTATTATTATCAAAAACTAATGACGATCTGTTTTAATTTAAAAAAATTATAATTATGATAAGGATTAGTTATTTGATAAGGGTTTATAATTGAATTAAAGGTGATTGATACCAAAAACACAAAACCTTCAACTTCTCAGGATCAGAAAGGTGATTTATTCAAGACTAATTTTATATTTTGATCTTTTTTATACTATCTTTTGGGAAGATGACATGGGCATCTTCCTCTCTTTCATAAAGAAAAATTATTCAATAATTGATATAGAAAAAATGCAATAACAAACTAACTGAAACTGTGTAAGTGAGTGGTAGTGGTAATGCTAAGACTACCATTTTCTTAAATGCTGTACAAATATTTTAGTTAAATTCTTACCCAAATGAGGTTTTAGGGAGATTTTGTATTCTGAAATTAGGGTTTATGATCCATTTACAGAAGGGCTAGACCTACTGTCTGAAATCATTCATTTGTGTAAGAGGAGTTTCTTACAACAGAAATTTATATGTAATAGGATTTTACTTATCTACGACCCAAATGAAAACAATCTTAGTAAATGGAAAATTGTGATTTTCAATGTGTGTTACTAAAAAAGAATTTCCCTCTGTGATTTTCCATTTTAATGAATATCAAAACAAGTTTAATAGTGACACTGTAAAGTAAAATATACTAAAATAAACGGTATCAGTGGACTGACACATACTTTCTCTCTTAAGTAAATTCAAAAACAACAATGTGTAATAAAACTATAATTTTCTTTATAAGTTTATCTATAAATCATTAATTTTATACTATATAAAATGACACCACCCGCATGTCTGTAAAAATGACAGTTCAGAAGTTGTGTACTTTTAAATGTAAAATAATCATTTTTTTAAATTTTCAGCAAAAATAATAAAGGTAAAGAATGATTTGATTATCACCATTGAAACCCGCTTTAAAAAAAACAAATTAGTAACTTGAATTATTTGTCAACGACTAACGGTTCCAGAGAAAAGTTAAATTTACTGTCCAAGATAAACGCAGTACATTGTCTGAGAGCGTACAATGTTGTTCTTATGAAGAATATTAAAAAATCGATTTCTTTCTAATTTTCCAACTGTTTTCCATGAAATTTGGTATGAAGTGTAAGGTCAAATCACCCAGCAAAAACCACTCAAAGAGCTCGGTGTTACCAGGGGGGGTCCCCCATAAAAAATTCTAAACTATAACAATTAATTTAACTTTGTTTCTCTTGTTGTTATTTTCAGAAATTGAATATCTTCTTGATTAGCATTATACGACTTCGAAACTGTCCCAATCAATCCTCCCACACCAAGAACCCCGTTTACCCCCTCGTATTCTCTTGTTGTTATTTTCAGAAATTGAATATCTTCTTGGTTAGCATTATACGACTTCGCAACTGTCCCAGTCAATCCTCCCACACCAAGAACCCCGTTTACCCCCTCATGTTCTCTTGTTGTTATTTTCAGAAATTGAATATCTTCTTGGTTAGCATTATACGACTTCGCAACTGTCCCAGTCAATCCTCCCACACCAAGAACCCCGTTTACCCCCTCATGTTCTCTTGTTGTTATTTTCAGAAATTGAATATCTTCTTGGTTAGCATTATACGACTTCGCCACTGTCCCAGTCAACCCTCGCACCCCCAGAACCCTGTTTACCCCCTCATATTCTCTTGTTGTTATTTTCAGAAATTGAATATCTTCTTGATTAGCATTATACGACTTCGCCACTGTCCCAGTCAACCCTCCCACCCCCAGAACCCTGTTTACCCCCTCATATTCTCTTGTTGTTATTTTCAGAAATTGAATATCTTCTTGGTTAGCATTATACGACTTCGCCACTGTCACAGTCAACCCTCCCACCCCCAGAACCCTGTTTACCCCCTCATATTCTCTTGTTGTTATTTTCAGAAATTGAATATCTTCTTGGTTAGCATTATACGACTTCGCCACTGTCCCAGTCAACCCTCCCACCCCCAGAACCCTGTTTACCCCCTCATATTCTCTTATTGTTAGGTTCTGAAATTAAATAACTTCTTGATTAGCATTATACATGTTGGTTTTACTATAGGATGAATTCAAAACTCACGTGCTCCAACACTACCGAATATATTTATACTTGTATTGTAATTACCGGTATATCGTGTCTGTGAACACGATAACTGTCGTAAAAATGGTCCGATCGAGACCAAATTTGGAAGAGACGTGTATTCCTGCCTTTGCTCGGACGAGTTCGTAAACCAGACAATGGGAATGAGCAATGGGAATAAACATGACAATCGGTCAATGGGAACGGGTAGTTTGGGAGGGGTTTGTACCCCAAAAGTGGATTTTTTGCGTTTTTTCCCATGAAATTTTTAAAAATTTCAAATTTTATATTTCGCCTTTGAAATCAGCTTAAAAAACTACACGCTTAAGTTTCTTAAAGTTTTTTTCTATCTCCAACGGTTACCGAGATATTAAAAAATCTAAACACAGTACATTGTATTGTGGGGCTCCAATGTTAATTATATGGAGGATAAAGAAAAATTAATATTTCACTTAATAATGATAATTTTTGGATGAAACTTGATATTTAGCTTCATGGGGTTAAGATCCATCTATTTATGCTTAAAAATCATAGTTTATGTGTTTATCATGGCAGCAAACCTGCATACTCTTTTCCCATATTAATCATATAGGGAATATTCAAACTCCTTTATTTATGGACAGATGTTGATGAAAGTTGGTATAAATGTTAAGATAAAAATTATTTATGGTAGAAATGACTACTTTCAGTGTTCCTCATAGCAGCTAACCTACACACTCTTTCCCTTGTTAATCTTATGGAGAATAGGCAAATAATTCTCATGTTTATGGACAGATTTTTGTTAAACTAGTCATATATTATTATTATATTATTGATTTGGAAATTCGCTGAGTACGCAGGTCTGCTGCGACGGGGGTATTTTATATATTTACTATTTGTATATAATTATATTAATAATATAAATATAGGATATTTAGTAGTTTTGGAAGACATGAGTTTTTATTAATTAATCCTATTTCAGAAATTAGATTACTATTTTTGAAACAATAAATTAATTATTAAATAATATTTAGTTATCTTTGAAGAATATGATAGCTTTAATGCATTATAAACTATAAAATTTTAATCAAAATTGTTAGAGCCATTTTTGAGAAATTTTTAAGTTTTTTTAGGGGTGAACTACCCTTAAAAATAAAATATTAAAAAAATGAAAAAACACCTGGAAATATAGTGAATATATACACACATACAAAATTTCTTCTAATGACCATCAAGGTAGGCTGTGGCGCTGTACACATCCAGACACATACACTGACGGACAGACATCACGTGGAAACCCACTTTTTTGGATTCAGGGGACCCCAAACGGTTATATTCACTCTTAACTCCAGTTACTTCTCGAGTTATAAAGTTTTTTTGTAGAGTTTTTAGTGATTTTTGTAAAATATATGCTTTTACAGAATGGATTCTGCAATGAGAGTGTGACAGATCTAAGAAGAGACTCAATTCTTCACGAGAAGATAGCAGATCTCGAGCGTCAGGTAACTACGATAGTCGCAGCTGTTAGGTCAGGTTAGGCACTCTGACTAACCCTTCCATTCCTGCATGCTATGATGTTGTGCTACCCTTTCATATGGATGTTCTTATTTTGCATGAAATATTTTATATTTAGAAATTGCATAACAGGATAAGAGTCCTACCCTATCAATCTGCAGGTATATCATTATTACCACTTCCAATAATCAGAGGTAAAAGTTATTTTGAAGATGTTTGAAAATGAATAGGAATCAAGAACTTAACCCTTTGCGGTTGATGGCCAGTAGCAATGGCCGTGCCAATTCCGCTGACAGCTCATAATTATTTTCTGTGATGTTGTCCTTGCCACTCGGGTGGCCAGCAATACTGGCAGCCATGATCAACAACCTTTCTCAACAGCTCGGAATTATTTTTGTGTCAAACCTGGTTTGTTTACAACAATGTTTGTGAGGATAAAAATACCCCTGTCGCAGCAGACCTGCGTACTCAACGAATTTCCAAATCAATAACATAATAATAATAATAATATATGGCAAGTTTTATCATTATCTGTCAATAAATATTAGTAATAATAAGTATTATTTGCCTACTCTCCATAAGATTAACATGAGAAAAGAGTATGCAGGTTAGCTGCCATGATAAAAACCTAAACTATGAATTTTAAGCATAAATGTATGGATGTCAACCACATGAAGCTAAATATCAAGTTTCATCCAAAAATATTAGATAATAAGTGAAACATTAATTTTTCCTTATCCTCCATAAGATTAACATTGGCGCCCCAAAATACAACGTACTGTGTTTAGATTTTTTTAAATCTCGGTAACTAATGGAGATGGAGAAAAACTTTAATGAACTAAATTGTGTAGTTTTTTGAGGTGATTCTAATTGTGAAAGATAAAATTTGAAATTTTTAAAAATTTCATGGGAAAACGCATAAAACCCACTTTTGAGGTACAAAACCCCCCCAAACTACCCGTTCTGATTGTCCGATATGTCTGGTTTACAAGCTCGTCCGAGCAAATGCAGGAATACACGTCTCTACCAAATTTGGTCTCGATCGGACCATTTTCACGAGAGTTATCGTGTTCACAGACACATAAATATTATATATATATATAAATTTTAATAACTATTGTTTTTGGCCTCTAGGCACCTAAAGAAGAAAAAATAACATGGTCCCGGGCTTAAGTCTTACCATGAGACCTACGGTAATAGCTTCTTCCCTATGGGAAATTTGCTAAAAAGCGAATAATGAGCAAAAATAACGATTAATGTTAATACAACATAATCTATTTCACAATTAAATAATATGACAAAATATTTTTCTCATACTCCTCCAATAATTGCCTCAAGCCATCTGAATTTAAATTATAATTTATTGTTATATTTGTGTTTATTATCTACTGTGGTCACTACTCAAATAAATAATGAATTAGAAATGAAAGGTACAGTTATTTACAAAAGAAACAGCTGTTATTAGCATTAAATAACACCATTTCTCAGTAAACGCAAAAGTAGAACAACTGTTTAACCTTAACTTTCATAACCTTAATTTCCAACATATGTATGGTTTTAAAAACGGGAATTCATATGATTCACTAGTTCATTAGTTTCCCAAAAATCAACAACAATGTTCAGACGTGTTCAATGTTCACGCAAACACGTCCCAAACCTAGCACAAATAATATCCAAAAAAGAAACAGATGATTATATTTAGTGGCCAGTACTGCTGGCCTTCCGACCGCAACTCGGATTTAATCATATCCATTACCACCGGCCGTCCAAGCTGTGAGGGCAGCTCATATGAAAATTAATTCGACTTGGCGAGAAAAATGTCAACGGCCAGGACAGCTGGACAAGTTATAAACACTCAATCCGAGCGCAAAGGGTTAAGATCTTCAAAATGATCATGATGTAATGAAAGGCATTCTCTTATTTTTCATTACATCATTGTCAGTTTTAGGATTTTCAGTTTCAAAATAGCTGATTTCATTACATTCTGATTTTCATTACAAGGATAGAGCCATCCATACATGGAATTTTTTTGTTGTCCTAATATATTTACATTTTGAGGGAATTTTCACTGTTGGCCATTTAAAGGGGTTTTTTTTAATTTCCTTTATTAAATTATCTAGTACCTATAAGGAAGAACCTATTTCAGTGGACAGTATGTTAAGGCCTAGGTTTGGGACGATGTAGCTACTGTGGTGTCCAAAAGTGCAAAAATTACCAAAAGTTTAGATTCATAAAATAATTAAGAATTAAGGTTTTTTCATCTCTAATTTAAACAGTAATATGAAACCACGTAACATTTGGCCCTTACCATGCTACTGAAAATCACACTCCCTGCTCATTTAGGTTGAAAAAATCAAAATATTAGTCTCCCAATGTTCTTTTTTGATTTAGGTAGTGTGTTTGGATATAATCCTATTGCTGTTACAAAAATTTCTACAATTTAAATTCGCAAAATAGTTTACCCCTAAAACACAAAACAAATTATTAAAAGTCTATGGATGTCAACAAAAATGTTTGGAAACTGAAAACAGCTGGCTGTAATGACTCGTGTCTGTAGACATAAGCCGAAGTACAGGAGCGACCGAATACTGGCCGAAAAATAAGTTGTAAAACAACTAATTTTATGTTATTTAGATTATTATTGCGGATATTTTCCGTCACGATTTTACGTAAAACAAAGTTTCACCACGTTTCGGGATCTGAAATCTGATCCCGTCCTCAGGTTAACTAATATCTAAAACATAACACAATTAACATATAATCCAGACTAAGCCGGTTTAAAGCTAAAAAACATAAAAGTTTAAATCAGTCAAAAAACTGTCATATTTTTTAATACTGTACTCTATACTCTAAATACCAAGTTTTATCCAAAAATATTGATTAATATGGGAAATATTAATTTTTCCCTATCCTCCATAAGATTAACATTGGAGCCCCACAATACAACATACTGTGTTTAGTTTTTAATATCTCGGTAACCGTTAGAGATAGAGAAAAACTTTAAGGAACTTAATTGTGTAGGTTTTTAAGCTGATTCCAATGGTGAAATATAAAAATATAAATTTTTAAATATTACATGTGAAAAATGCAAAAAACCCCATTTTGGGGTACAAAACGCCCCCAAACTACCCGTTCCCATTGACCGATATGTCTGGTTTACGAACTTGTCCGAGCATTTGTAGGAATACACGTCTCTACCAAATTTGGTCTCGATCGGACCATTTTTACGAGAGTTATCGTGTTCACAGACACATATATATATAATATATATATATATATATATATATATATAAATTTTAACGACTATTGTTTTTGGACTCTGGGCACTTAAAGAAGAAAAAATAACATGGTCCCGGGCTTAAGTCTCGCCATGAGACCTACGGTAATAGCTTCTTCCCTATAGGAAATTCGCTAAAAAATAAATACCCCCGTTGCAGCAGACCTGCATACTCAGCGAATTTCCAAATCAATAATACGACAATAATACTACAAGTATGTGACAAGATTGATCAATCAATACCTGTTGATAAGTTAGAGTATTCGTCTATTCTCCGTAACATTAACATGGGAAAGAGTATGCAGGTTTGTTGCTTTGAGGAACAGTAAAAGGAGGCATTTTTACCACTAACTAAACTAAACTTAAACTAGTTTTATTCCGACCATATACCAAGTTTTATCGTTATCTGGACATAAATAAAGGAGTTTGCCTATTCTACATAAGATTAACATGGGAAAAGAGTATGCAGGTTTGCTGCTCTGAGAAACAGATAAACTATGATTTTTTTCGCATAGATGTATGGATCCCAACCACATGAAGCTAAATACAAAGTTTCCTCCAAAATTGTTAATTAGTAAGGGAAATATTAATTTTTCTTTATCCTCCATAAGATAACATTGTAGCCAGTGGCGGCTCGCCTATAAGGACTCTCGGACGCCGCCCAAAGATTTGAAAAAGGAAAAAATAATTAAATACTTATTTAGTTATAACTATAGATCCAACTAAGAAAAATGTTTTAACAGTCGTATACAACGAAATTATAGCGGGAAAACATGCAAAAATAGCGCGAAAAGTTCGTATTAGTTGCCGTGGGGCGCTCGCCAGAACGTCCCAATCCATCACAATGCATTTATATGAAGAGAGGTAGTGGTGGGGGTGGCTGGTGCTATGACGCGTCTAAGCCTATCTCTTATGGAAGTCTTGGGACGTCGTCCGCGCATGTGCAGAGTAACATTTGTGGCGAGTTGACAGTTGATTGCCGCGCGCCGGTTTGTTTTTGTGTGTAACAGAGGTTATGTTTGTGTTGATCTAACTAAGTAGTGTAGTTTTGGTACACAATTAGTAAGTTAACTGTGTACCAGAAAACAATGCTTTTTACATTAACAAAGTTCGTGAATTCTAGAAGTGTTTATTATCTATAGGAGGTAATCATTGCGAATATATTTTTTGTTAAGAACATCTTATGTTTGCAAAACGAACAACATTAGTGTATTGCAGGTACATCCGCGTAAAAAATGAAGGAATGAATAAAAAAAATGAATAAAAATGAATGAATAAAATGTTGAGTTAGGTATTTACGTCTTTATTTAAATATCAAAACAAATAAAGCTTTTATCAATATAATTTATCCATACAATCGAGAGTCCAAATTAAGTCGATCGATCCATAACACCAAGAGTATAGTACCTGTATTTATTATTCAAGGTTTATAAGGAAAACTAGATATTTTAGTTAAAAACGAAACACATGTATCACAAAGTCAATACCTAGATTGCTTTAAAAAGTAACTAAAACACACCATATTTTCAAAAATTTGCCGCAGAGAGAACACCCGGACCCTCCCTCTCCTGGGGGGTAATCCATAACCCCAAGACCCCCGGTTTGCGCCCCACCTAGCATTTCACTCACGAGCCGCCACTGATTGTAGCCCCAAAATACAACTCTGGGCACCCAAATAAAAAAAAATAACATGGTCCTGGGCTTAAGTCTTGCCATGATACCTATGATAATAGCTTATTCCCTATGGGAAATTCGCTAAAATGAGACGTTTTTAGCCCCATCTACACTATGAGTTTTCTAACTCTACCCTTTTTGGGCCTAAAACTAAATAACCATATAAACCTCTTATTTGGATCCCTCTTAACACATTTGCTGCGGCGCCCGAAACTCCCGTTCCTCGAGCAAAGCGGCCTGTGTAGTTTTAAATTAACCAACAGGAAAATTCCAAGTGACCCATACAGAAATAGATACTGCGTTATAACAAAGCTGGTTGTAGTTCTCTCAGATCCCAACAAGGTGGCAGCACATTCTACATCGCCAGATCCACCATCTTGATTTTAACCTTAATGTCACCACTCGGATCCGAGCGGTCTGCTCAGCGCTCCAGGACCAGTACCACTCGGATACGAGTGGTCCGCATTTGAGGATATTTACTAAGAAAGTTAAAGGATATAATTTGTTATTCTAAATTTTTACAATAATTTCATTGAACTGTAGGTATAGTGTTATATGTGGTAAGTACCTAATGAAGCCAATTAAGTTTAGAGTTACGGTTGTAGCTTGCAAACATAATGCTTGCATTTTTCATTATATCATACTGTATTATATTAGTAATTAAGCCAATTAATGAATTAATTAGTTTTTTTTTATTGTGGGTTATATTATAAACAGCTTTTATTAGTTAAAATAAAAAATAAGTTTGTCTGTAATCAACTTCTAACATTATGATGGCTCGTTCATATTATATTCTGGGTCCGTTATATCTGGATCTGACATGACTCTTAATTATAATTGGTACACAGAAGCGGTATTACATATCTGCAGTACTATTTTAGTAGAATTTTGCAAAATATAGGTATCAACAAGGTTGATACCTATATGGTATATTTGGTATATGGTATATTTGGTTATTAAACATCCCAAAAATTGGAAGTTCCTATGAAGCTTCCCAAAAATTGAAACATAACACACATAAAACCTCCACTCAAAAACAACACAATACAACCCAACAAATTATTCCTGATGTATTTTGGAACAAAATAAATAATAATTTCTCATTTTGTCAAGCCTGTGAAGGGTTATTTATTCAGAATATCATAAATTGTACAGCAAGATGAACCATGAAAATTCCTTATTTATGGCTTTAAACAAAGCATCCTAGTCGAAACAATCAGCAGAATTAAGTCCTATTTATATAAATTTAGTTTATCAGGAATTTGAACTTATGCAAAAATTATACATGAAAACCAAAAAAATTACTCGATAAACATTATGTATAGAAGTATACAATACCAATTGGGTTGAAGTAAAAGTTTTTCTTCAGAGTAAAAGGTCATTGTGTGATGATGATTGTGTTTTTCATGCGTGTAGGTGGTGTTTCTCCAGTCTCAGAAAGAGGAGGCAGAGAGGACAATTCGCCAACTGCAAGCATCACAAGCTCCTCCGCCTGAGACCAGGGGCAGAGTAGACACCTGCAATGCTGCCACCCAGACAGAGAGAGTCAGTATCTGTATCTGTCATATTTGGGTTACAAAACTATATTTTTAGTTAGGTAGGACTATGCATTATTTTAGCTTTCCTTTTTTGTTAAGGTACAACGTGTCATTCTTTATCCCCTTGCATCTGCAGCAGGATCATGGGACTTTGCTGTTACAACCACAATGTTTATCTTTTAAATACACATTCTATTCACTTCCAGTGGCATGAAAGAGTAATTACAGCTTGAGTTAAGGTACCGCTGTGGCTGCTGGAACTAGAGTGCTTCGGATGTTGAGGGAATGTGAGTTGGTCAGGCAATTTTCTGGTCAGATTGTTATCACCCTAAGGTCGGTTATTAAAGATGACAATGGGGCGAGGAAGTCTCCAATCTTCTTAGAGAGCTCCGGATGACACAAGTTAACTGACATAAGATTGATGTGGTCAAACATAGCTGCTTGCTGAAACAGACCGTGGACTTAAGGCATAAAAACTAGAGGCGTACAGATATTGATTTTTTTCGGATTGGATAGCTAAAGTTTGGATGGGATGGTTTGGGTTCGGATCAGATGGCTTTCGGATTGGGATACTCACAATAATGGAATGAAATCGACTTATCTAAGAATAAATTAGAAAAAAACAACAAAAATGTTATAAAAATTATTAAATTGAACATAAATAATTGTAACTTTTCACAACAAAACTAAAATTTATACTTCACTGTATTTAAAAGGGACAAAATTTAGGATGGCGTATTCATAAATGAAATCAACAAAAACCTTATATTTCGTTAATAAATTAAATTTACACATTTTAAAAGTTAATCATACAAACCTTGGATAGATTGATAAATTATAATTCGAGATTTCATTTAACCCTTACCCGTCGGAGAGACCGGTCGACGCCTGAGGCCCTCCGGTCTGAACTAAAATCAAGCCATGTTCACTACAACTGCGCATCACTATTAGCTAGACAGATTTAACTGTAACTTCATGAATTATATGTTTTTATTTCTTTACCCTGTTACTTATACCCTTTAACTGCGTATACAATCACTTTTAGCAAGAAAAAAAATCATTACTGTACTTTTTCACCGGTTCGAAGCGGTAGGCTTAGAAACAAGTAGGTACTATTGTTTCATCGAGACATATTTTGTTTTCAAATTATTTCTTTATTCCAATTTGCACATCTACTTCTAGTTACCTGCAGTAATAAATAGTTAATGAAAAATCTTAAAAAAAATAATCATTATTATTTTATTTTCATCAATAAATACAATGGCTGAACGAATTGTACGAACAAGAAAATAATTTACTGTCAGCATGGAACATTGGACACTAAATATGATTATTTAAAAGAGAATACCAACACTATCTATCTGATGAGCACACCTAACGGCGGAAAAAGGATAACGTTGAAATATAAGCAGGCAACGTACATTGTTTGCTCATAACTGCCCAGCGGACACACAGCGCATGTCCTTAGTCATCTGTCTAGCGAAATAGGTAGACGTGCAATCTGCGTCTTTAGTTGGGAATGGGTTAATGAATCAACGATTTTATTTATTACAATGTTAAATAAACAGTATCAGTGGATTGACACTACTTTCTCTCTTAAGTAATTCAAAAAACAACAAACTTTAATAAAACTCATATCTTATTCTTTATGGTTTTTCTGAATATCATTTAACAATTTATTGTTTCAAAAATATAATTCAATATTTGAGACCAACAAAAAAAAAGTTAAATTAATTGTTAGAATGTTTTCTACCTCCTCCCCCCCACCCACTGTAATACTAAATCTTTTTGATTGGGTTTTTTGGGTGTTCTGACAATGGAAACCAAGTCTTGGAAAATGGTTGAGAAATAAGGAGGAAACTGACTTTTTAATGTTCCCCATAAGAATAACATTGGGCGCTCTCAGAAAACACACTGTGTTTACCTTGAACAAGAAATTCAATTTTTCTCTGGAACCGTTAGTCATAGACTAAGAATTCAAAATACTAATTACTAAAATACTAAGTTTTTTTATGCCGAGTTTAATGGTAAGAGTCAAGTTAATTTATAAAACTATTGTTTAGTCAAAATATTAAAAAAAATTTTAATTTAACCCTGAGAACGTCCAAACGTTTATTGTTTGGTTTCGGTATGAAGGTGACCAAACATCTATCTTAGATGTTTTCTACAATTCATTTTAAACCAATATTTTACACTTTTTTTACAAAATAAACATAGTGAAACCTATACCATTGGAAAGCTAATGAAATAAACTTTAATTTTCATATGCAACATGTTCATTTATGGTCATTATTATGGTAGAACAAATAAAATGAAAAAATGATTTTTGAAACAACCACCTTGTGACGATGCAAATTGAGCGGCTAAAGCAAAATCTGCCATTTTCTAGAATTCATCCTAGCTTTAGTATTTTTCTTAGGGAGTAGTGGTTGGAACTACTGATTCAATTCATTTATTATTTCATTATTTATTGAAAGATTTTGTCTACAGTCAATAGTATACCATCTGTGATGTTTCTACTTAACGCCTGTAAAAGGGTGAGGTTCAAGTTTTCTATTTGGCCAAACATCTATTTTAGATGTATGGAATTTTTTATATTTTTCCACTTGTGGTTTGTTATATAAAATTAATAATTATGTAAATCAACAGAAAGAAATCCTCTAGCAAACTAAGTATAGTTGGAATATTTCGTTAGCAGTATTTTAGTTTTTGCAGTTGGTCAAAGTGATGGGACTTTCTCCTAGCCCATGCCTACAAACAAAACCATTCGTCTCGCATCTGTTTCACTGGTCGCTTGGTTACAATTGTTCATCTAGCAGTGACAAACCAATAAACCAAAGTATAGGAGTCAGGTCTTACATATAAAAATTGTTAGCTGTCCCGAAAATTCCCCGTTTTGAAGGCAGGCACAAAACAATGATACACACCAAAAGTAGGTTTTCATTACTTGGCAGGTATACTGATGTTTGGGTAACTTCACTTAGTCCATTCAACAGTTATGAAGCTACAATTTTGACTAACTTTTGACTGGAACGGTGGCGATATCCTGTAACCCAGCTACTTGGAGGTAACTCATTGTGGGTAGTTATGAGCGATGGTCGGTAGGTGTAATGTTCTCTTGTGTGGATTAACGTCCGCACTATTGAATCCAATACTATAATACGAGCAAGGTTTGTATATAGCCTATATATTTGCACACGGATCTCGAAAACAGCACTAAGGAATTTCTTTAATTTTTGGAAATAACTAATTTCCGAGTAGAAAATAAATTCTAGATAGGTCTAATGTCCAGGAAAATTCGTGTTTCTTTGTAGTATTAAGTTTAAAATCTAAAAATTTAACATTACGCTTATGGAGAATAAAATGTAAACAATACAAACCAAAACAGCTGTTTATAACCGTTTGACAGTTCTTGATTGAAGACGGCGGGGAACAATATGTGAATAGAGGTTTTTCATAAATATTTATTTTATGTATGTAATAAATGTAAAATTATCAGGTTACTAGACAATTTGTAAAAACTTATGGGTAACATAACTGTGCGAAATAAAAGCAGGAAAGAGTATTTCCAAAATCTTCCGTGTTTTGATAGAAAACGTATTTGTTGTATTGCTTGAAGCCACTGTAAGAACCAATTAATATGTGTAAATTAAATTTCTCTTTTGCTTTTCAATCCTCATCCCGTTTATACCAAAATCAGTTGGTCACAGGCTAATAATAACTGTATGGATAGTTAAACAGTAAATGATCAGCTAAAAGAATTGAGGATGGCTAAAATACCTTAACCGGTGTCGCTCATTTGGCGGACGCCGTGGTCCAACGGTAGCGTGTTGGCCTCGTAACAGGAAAGTTGCGTGTTCAAACACCATCAGGGGCAATACTTTTTGTTCAGTGCTATATTAATTATGGTGTATTAAATCGGTTGTATTTAAACCATATAAATGTTTTCATTGAGTAATAAGTGTGTATTAATTTTTCTAATTCATTTTTATAATACATGTATTATTCTAAACAAGCAAAGCTCGGTCACCAGGTACTACTACCTTAAACCACATAGACCATCCTCATAATTAGACCAATTCGTAATTCAGAGGCCGTTGTTCAGATTCCACGTTAAAATGTAGGTCCCTTAGTTGTCATCGGCTGTTGAGCTATTAATTAACAGTCCTGTCTAAGGAACATGACAGCCTTAGTCAGTAACAATACTACAAGATCTTGCTACAATTATCCTCTTTATGCAACAACAAAGTATAATTATCCTAAAATGAGCGTAGAATGATTATCCTACACTCATTTCTCATTCATACTTGGCTTAAAACACCTACCTGGGTAGGTTGCCATTTCAGAAATCTAATCTTACCTAATCTAAAACTAACACCATGTATATCTCAGTAACTGTTTGACGTTTGAGCAAAAATTGAAATAACTAAATTGTCTGTTTATGATTTAATACTAATGGAGCTAAGAACGCATGTATTTTTTAAATAAATTATTTGTAAAATAACCATAAAACCCAATTTTGGTGTAAAAATCCCCAATGGTTAGGCCACAGTGCCTGATTTTCAAATTTAAACCCACAAATCATTCTTTGACTGTAAAGTACCAAATTACATTTCTATCGGATCAATTTTACGAGTTTTGTCGTGACTATGGAGAATGGTTTAGGAGGTCTGTTAAAAATGTATCTGACCTTGTTCAGGGAAAGCATGATTATTGATCATTTTGTTTTAACATATGATCCCCTTTAAAATATTCCCACAAAATATAGTGTTCTCTATTCTTATTTTGGACTTAAACGTTTGAATTTATTACTTAGATTTATTCTGTTTTTAGATAAGGCCATTGTCAACTGGACCTATTCTGTCAACTCAACCTGACTCGGCTGGTGGCTCTTTAGTTAGGTAAGTGTTTACCTCAATTTTGCTCATAGCAGATGCTTTCCCTACTCCACTCTGATTAAAAAACAGGATAAAAAATCCTTTGGAGGAAACTTTTAGATATACTTATTCTAGAATTTTCAACTTAGTTTTGTTTTTTTATTTTTGACATTTTTCATCATTTCTGGTTTAGGAGGTATAAAGTGAACAAGTCTCGGTCAGTGGGTCCGCACTGGAACGCTAGACACTAGTGAAAAATCCAAATACGATGATTTAGAGGAGAAGCCAATGCTATCTATCGGATGAGAAATGAACTACCACATCTAACTGCGGAAAAAAAACTATGTTGAAATACAAGCAGGCAACACACATTGTTTGCTCAGAGCCACTGCGGTCATACAATGCACTACTTTAGTCATTTGTCTAGCCAAATGCAAGGACAAGCAATGTATGTCCTTAGACAGGAATAGGTTAAATTCAAATGTAAAATTTTAAACTATGTTTTATACCAAAGCAATGAGTTTTATTATTGTTGTTTGTAATTTTATAAATATACATAATTATATGAATGCGACCTTAGGGGAAAAATTGTTCAATATAATAAACAGCCTACCTTTTACATTTGTGCCTAACCTAGTTTTAAATACTGTATATCAATTTTCAGACCCAAAATCTGGTGTATATTAGTGTGAGTTCACTATAGTATCATTTAAATATTAGAAAGTGTTTCATTGATTGTCCATTTGATGTTTTTTCATGCTGCTTTCACAGTTTTAGGCTGGGCAAGGTAAACTGTCTAGATATGTTTTTTACTTGTCTCATACTTATAGTTTTTGATTTATTTTGTCTTATTCAGCTAGCTCCAATCTCCAGGTAGTAGTTTCGCCTTCAGAGGCAGTTAACTCTTAACCGTCCAGGTGCTACTAGTTTTACTGATTATTGCTAAGCATTTATAAGGTGTCGAGCAGACATATTTGTAAAATAAATTATTAAATGTAAATATGGAATAATATATAACATATTAATATATCAATATATTTTATTATATATCAATGTGTTCAGGAATAACTCCAAAATTATTTAATATTACCTTTTTTTAAATTAACAAAACTCGAGGTGAAGTACAGTGCAGAAAACATTAAAACAAAAAAGTAAGTTTTTTTAGTTTTAGAGTTTATTATTTTTTTTATTTTTCACTCAAGCAAAATTGCAAAACATATAAAATGTTCCAAATATAATACCAAACACAAATATGTATAGGTATGTACACTTTCATCAATAATCAAAATTTTTATAAACTAAATACCCCCGTCGCAGCAGACCTGCGTATTCAGCGAATTTCCAAATCAATAATATATTTTATTCATTTTTATTTATAAGCCTCCTGAATTGGTGGATATATTAAATAACAGGTTACTAACCTCAAACAAATATAAAGTTAGTCACTCCAATTGGAAGGCGTTACAATGTTCAACACTCAAACAACAACTGTACATTAAATTCATAAAATTTTTAAATGTTTAATGTGAATTTAATGTACCAAATTTGGTCTCGATTGGACCTTTTTTACGAGAGTTATTGTGTTCACAGACACACATATATATATACATATATATATATACATATATATATATATATATAAATTTTAATGACTATTGTTTTTGGTCTCTGGGCACCTAAAGACAAAAAAATAACATGGTCCTGGGCTTAAGTCTTACCATGAGACCTATGGTAGTAGCTTCTTCCCCATGGGAAAAGCGCTAAAACGAATTATATCACACTTGAACAACTCAGCTGTCTCATTTTATAAAAATAATGATTGCTAACCTAATTAAATGCACTTATAAACTAACTAAAATTAATTTCATTGATATTACACTAACTAAGATAAAAACTTGAGCAAAACATAGTCCAAAAGGTAAACAAACACGAATAAAAATAACAGAATATAAACACAGAATATAAATAACATTCAAAATTTTTTTTTTCAATGCCAATGTCAAACTTGCACTGCCTGCCGGATAGAGAATTTATTTTCCTGTAAAACTATGTGAAAAACAACCTATTCGGGTATGTATTAGAGTTGCTATATTAAACTTGTTTATTTATCGACATATTATGCGTTGATAGCACCTGGAGGGTTAAAACAAACTAGAACCTTACTGATCTACAATCACTGTTCAAAGTGTATGTTGAGTTTTAACTGGATTTTAAAATAAAATATATTTTACTGAATTAACCCTCCAACGGTTCACTATTTGACCCCTTGAGGTTCACCTCATTTTGGCGCTTTTGCAGGCTTTTACTAAAAATTCCACATAAAATAGTAAAAATATAGTAACTATAACATATTATACACCATTTTAATCTACATTAAATTATCTATAAGATAAAAGTAACATGTTTTATTTTTATCTTGGTTTTGTTGGGTGTGTCCAATTAAAATTGATAAAAAAATTTTTTTCAAAAGATTTTATAAAGTTTGCTCCCCCACAAAACACAGAAAATAAATACCAGTCAAAAATTGAAGATAGCCAAGTTTTCAAAAATTTTATAAGTAAAATAAAAATATATAGTTTTATACACATAAGTCACTGCTATCAATTTTAAAATGGTGAAAATAACATCAGAACACCAAACAAACGCGACGAGAACGTGTAACGCCACCATTGTAAACAAAGCGACATAACCGCGCAACTGAAGACCGATGTTTTAACTAACATAGAATTCTGACGCATAGAGTAAGCAAAACGAAACATACCTCGGCGGAAAGCGTATGATCTGTAGAAAACAACGATACTATATTCAATGTAGTTTAAACCGAAAATGTATTCACACCATTGCTTTTTGTAAAAGCTTACCTACCGTCGATTGATCGACAGTGAACCTTCGACGACCGGCGGTGGCGTCGATGAATCGACGGTAAAACCGTTGGAGGGTTAAAACCTTTTATTATTTAGTGTGCAATTTAATAATTTTCAGTAAATATTTAAAGGCAATACAGCTTTTTCCTCTTCAAAGCAGTTTTTAGGATTCTCTTAGTACTTCTATACTAAGAGCCGGTTTCCCTGCTCGAGTTTATATAGTTCGCGACTAATGCTAGTCCCGGTCTAACGTAGTCTGCGTCTAAAAATCGGGTTTCATAGTAAGAGAAATAAGCTCGAGTCTAACATAGTCCTAGCTTATCTTAAGTAGGGTAACTGAGTGTGAATTGCAGGGAATTCTTGCATTGATGTTGGCAGCGACAGCATTCCTATCTAATGGCCAGCACGGCCATTAGATAGAAGAAATGCCTGTGTCTGTGAAGAATTTCAAACCCTTGCAACTATGCAAGAGTTTGAAATTCATTTTAATTTTAAGCCTGGATTAATGCTAAACCTGAGCTGGGAAACCAGACCTAAGTATCAAACAGGGTTTTAAGCTTGGCTAATGGCTACTAATAGGTTCTAGTAATCGTTTTTTGTGTTCTTTTATGCCACTTTTTACTTGTTACTTTATTTATGAGAGAAAAATAATTTATTGCTGATTTCAACATCACTAAGGCCCCTAGACCTTTAATCACTAATAAAGTTTTAAAGAACTGATATCTGTATTAATTGGGACTAGGCACTTGCCAACAACATGTGTCTTAGAACCTAACAACCTAATAATGAATAATAATATCGATGATAATACTGACAATAATATCGATAACTGTAAATTTTCATTTGGTTTTATTTATTTCAAACATGGGTTGCCTTCATGATCTTTGTTTGTACTATTTTTTATCTTCAATAGTATTTTAGCCTTCAATTTTATTAACTTAGTTTACTTCTGTCAAATCATATTAAATTAATACCTATTTGTCCTCCTTCTAACATTAATATCTTGTAATTTTATATCCATAATTTGTTTAGATCAGATTTTATTTTGTTGTGAGGAATAGCTCTTTCACCCATACTTAATTTGTTGTTAATACTTATCATGTTCAAAAGATTTTTCTTTTTTTAAAGTTTTGCTGCAAATTTTTTAATTGTAATGAAAGCAAATACTCGTATACTATAATTTGAAATGGAAATATAGGTATTGTTTAAGATCTATGACACATATTAAAAGTTTCTAAATATATTTTAAAACTAAATTAATTTGCTTGTCATCATTAACCCTATAGATGGCAAAGTCGTAATTTACGACGCATTTACATATTCAATAAGAATTGGCAGGTGTAGGCATCTGTCGTGAGTTTAGTGTACTTGTTCGACACAGTCGCCTACAAGACCGTCTTGCCCTCTGGGGGCAAACAACCGAAACTGCTCTCGTAGTACACGAGCCTGCCACCGGGCAGGTCTATAATCAAGTAAGCGCTTTCTACTCCTAGGGATTGTCCGAGCCGGCTAACGTGCTACGCTGACGAGCGTAACGTTCTAGCCATTCGGAAGTGCTAGGGTTCGAAAACCGACCATGAGCAATCCCAATTTGGCTTGCAAATGTGTGGTAAAGCGGAGTGGAGGGCCCACCTTAAATAAACGGTGACCGGCTTGGGTGGAAGTTGACGGCATTTGTAGGCTTAATTGGGATTGCAGTGGACACCTGTTTTGCTTTTGTGGCTACTGGTTATAAGGGGGGGGGCATGTTTTAAGCTTTTTTTGTTTAAACTTTGATATTTCAAGAAGATATTAGCAATTATTTTTATGTTACAGTTAAGAGTAAAAAGCTTGCCACTTCTAAGGTTAAAATTATTGTTGGTTTACAATAGGTTTTCAAGATTCACATAGTGAATTTTAACAAACTGTATTATTTCACCTGAAAACTTTAAATTTTACATAGTCCTGTAAAGTATAAAATATTCTGATTTTAAGGAATCAGGTTTAAGAGTTTTTTTAAAATATTTCTTAAAATTTTATTTAGTATTTATATTAATGAACTTCCCTTGAAAGTAATGGTGCTTATGAAATTCTCATTGTTGGAAATAATTAAAAGGCCTTGTCAATAAAAATTACATTTCATTAAAATGATAAAGCTGTTCCATTAGAAAATGACAAGACTTGAAATGTTTCATGCTGCTTTATCAGACATTTGGTGTAAGTATTAAAAAATCTACATTATTTAAGGAACTAAAAATAAATAATCAGGATGGTAAAATTGTTTCAAGAATTATGACCACATGGTTTTCTAACCTGAAAAAGTGTAAAGATTTGGGAATTCCTTTTGAAAAATTGAATTTACTTATAGAATTATCTTTGAATAATTTTATAAAATATCCGAAAAAAGAAATGCCACTCAAAAACTAAAAGTTGTCCTCCGAATTAGCTAAAGCAAATCAAACGGTCCCAGTACACTGTTACCATAGGCTAACAGATGTGGATATTTATCTTTCATTTTATCTCTGCGGATACACACTTTCTCAGTACAAAAGTACAAAATCAGATTATTGCGCACATTTCATACCTGGCAGTGATGTTGGATGCGGGTTCGATTGCAGATGACTGTCAGGCTGGCACAATTTGACATAGCGAGGCGCGAGTGGTGAGGTAGAAAAATGGAAAGCTAATGAGTATGACAGTGTTGCAAAATTTCTTCAGCATTCTGTCTTGGTGGCATAGGGAACTTTATTTAAACAATTTGCCTCGTAATTTAATTTAAATAATGAAATTATTAAAATTAAAATAATTATAAAATGATAAATTTAATAAAAAAAATAATAAAATAATAATATTAAATAATGAAATTGAAATAATATAAGGAATGAAAATATATTTTATTTTTTATTAAATAAAAACTTATTCTTGATAAAATATCTGTCTATTTTTCACCATACCCTCTTTTTAATAGTTTTAAGATTTTTTAAGCGTGACACCAGTCACTACAACATTAAGTTAAATGGGAATTCACCTAATCTTCTTAAACTAACTTAAGCTTTGTAGGTAACCGGTTTGTTACCATGCTCACCATAAGATTTTTCGGTAAGTCCAGTTAGTAACCAAAGTGGGAGGTAATTCTTGGATATTCGGTTGATTTATATTTGATTATATGTTAATCACTGGTGAGTGTGGTTAAGTAACACCAATAATTGTCATAAAATAAAAACCGTTCAGTAGAACCCCTCCTAACCGGCCTCGGTTTTCCCAGTCCTCGGAATATCCGGCCACTTCCCGGAAGAGATATCAAAATGCATTTTCTACGACTTACGAACATGTAAAGTACGCACTAGCATACACTACTCGACCACTCTCATGGTTTTCAGAGATTACTTCTCAGTAGAGCTTATGTTCTAGTTGTAATGGTTGAATTTCACCAAAAAATAAAACTGCCGACCTAACCTAACCTAAAAAGGTATCATACAAGGTTTTTAGTAATGGTATATCTCTAGTTACATGATCGTGTTAAACTGTTGGTGATCAAGAACCACTCCTTATTTTTAGCTCTACTGGAAAGAGCATCCTTTTTTTGTATTCAACTACGAAAAGATTTCTACCAGAATAATAAAATTCCTTTATTTATTGTTTATATAAGTTCTTTCCTCATAAGCACTGGACTATTTTCTGGGTTATGTTTACTTCAGCCCAATGTCTTGATGTTCACTGCCACCTTGATTTACTCCGAACTCTCGATATTTTTGTCAAGAGATTTGTGTTTAGTGCTGCAGTATCATTTTACGTTCAGTTTACTGAACAGAAGCGTACAAAAAATTGAGCATGTCAAAACGAAAACGTAACGTGGTGACATTTAAACAAAAGCTCAATGTGATCAAATGTATTGATAAAAGCGAATCTGTGGCAAAAATATGTAATGAACTAAATGTGGAAGGAAGCATGGTTTATGAAGAAAAATTGAAAAAAAACTTGATTAACTTGACTTGGGACAGAGAGTGAAAAGGTTTTATCTGAGGGACATTACTTATGAAAACTTATTCTATAACATGGTGGGAAATGCTTTGTATTGATTTTATAAACATATGTACTTTTTCCAATAAAAATCAGAGAAGATTCTTAAACCCTCATGATGACTATACTTATAAACTGTATTTTTTTATTAGGTATAAATTATCCTACTAAAACTAGGTTTGTTTATCCGGCCAGGGTCTCGGTATCAAGGTGGCTGGATATGAGCGGTCCTACTGTATTTTATTTCTTTTAAAGCCATAAAGTTTGATCAGTTGTGTTTACAGACTTGCTAAGGTTTTAGTTTTATTTTGAGTTATATGAACCATACAATTTTATTTTTTTAATCTTTGAGGACATTTAATGAAAAACTTTTTAATTTTATAATTACTTTATAATTTTTTAAGGGTTTTTAGGGAGAGCCATTTTAAAAATAAAAATACGTAGAGATATTGATTCTATGCACCTTTGTACTGAATTCCATAAAAATTAGGCCGTTGGTCCGAGCATTTAATTTGATATGGTCCAGTGCAAAAATATACTGTAGTCCAAAAAATACTTTTTTAGTAAGGAAACTCAATATGATTATTTTCATTCTTAACACAATTTCTACACAAAGTAATTGAAATATTTTTTTTACAAATATACTACTTTTGTTACATTACAGTTAACTAATAATTAAGCCCATGTTAGTCTTAAACTTTATTTACAATCAAAACTGTTCAAACCAATATAGGACTACTTGGTGATCTGGAAGTAGCTTAACCGTACCTGATATTAATATTATAGTATATGTTTCTTCTTTGGGACTGTGGTAAGGTCAAAATCATCGGAACTGTTATGACTCTAAAAGGGTATGATTAGATTAGATTATTATTGAAATGGCGACTATACCACAAGATAGGTATTAGGGAGCATACCTCATCCTGTTTATCTAAGACAAAAAAATCATTAATTTTTGCCTTTGTCTGTTGCATTGAAGTATACTGATGAAGGGTCATATGTTAAGATCTATGGAACCTTGATTAGATCTTTCTTAGTTAAGTTTGATATTACTTATAAATAAACAGGAACTGTGTTTTTTATACATAATAGTTACTTATAACAAAACAGGAACTGTGTTTTAGTTCAAAACAATTCAAAAAGATTGAACAGCAATTTTAAGAGAATATTGAAATTACAGTTTCAACAATCTCTTAAAATTGCTTTTCAATCTAAAAAAATCAATCGTTCAATCTAAAAAGTTTGTTTGTGAAATAACAACCTTCAACCTGATCTAAGTTTGAAATATTTTAACCCAAGCTATAGAGGGGTTGCAACTACAGGGTTCAAATATCAACATTCTCTTATTTCTTTTTACTCTTTTTTATACCCCCTGCCCAAAAGTTTTCAGTTTGACTTTGAACCCATGGGGCTCCTTTACAAATTCCTGGCTGCATTGTTGAGACAACCGTTATTGTTTTAATGGTTCCCACACAGTTTTTAATTGTACAGGCTATGGTACCATAGCCATTATTGTA
Source organism: Nephotettix cincticeps (assembly GCA_023375725.1). Classification (NCBI taxonomy): domain Eukaryota; kingdom Metazoa; phylum Arthropoda; class Insecta; order Hemiptera; family Cicadellidae; genus Nephotettix; species Nephotettix cincticeps. The sequence continues at coordinate 95,108,530 of CM041791.1, read as the reverse complement.
CCATCTATGGTATTGCATAAGTTAACAAAGACTTAATTTTAATAGGCCACATCAGGTCATTATATTTATATTTCGTCATAGTTAAGTTTTAAATGACGTATTTTTAGTAATGAAGTAACAGTGTTTGAAAAATAACTATGCATGATTTAGACTCGTAGCAGAAAGTTTCACTCTTAGATTTACCACTCACTTAAGTTGTATGGGTTTTTATTACTTAATCAAAAGCAAGAAATATAGTTTAGAATCATCCTTTCTCTTAGAAGATACAAACAGATGAGCTTGTGCCTCATGGATCAGAACGTAAAAAAGGCCTTATGGTTACAATTAATTTCTATAGTATTTTTTTTGTTTAGAATTTCAAATTGTAAAAATGTTAAAGTTTTAATAATAAAATTATGTATGACTTAGGTCATAGTTACAAACTAAATGAGTATTAGGAATGTATTTATGGCCAAGGAAGTAGACAAAGCTCTTCATTATCTTCATGCTCTGTGAAGTTAAACACTGCACATCTTATTAGTTTTGCTGTAAGCATGCCGCATAAAAAAGTAGCCTTTGAACAAGTGAACTTTCGTGTCCAAAATTTTTCCTAAAAGAATTTAAAAGCGTTATTAATTTTAATTAAATGCATGCAATGAAGTAGAAATGCATGATACTGAAGAAAAAAATCAACTGGAAACGATAGGTAAAACAAATTCATTATTTGTTTTAGGGTGGTGAAAATCCCAGAAAAGCTGAATTTTTAATCTAAAACATTGGTAGGTTTTCTAAAATATAAATATCATGTCTGTGGTTTATTTTGAGTGATCCTGTTTATATATGATTGTTTTTTTAATTTGAGTGCACTAAGGTTATTTATGGGTGGTATTTAGCTATCAAAAATATTTTTGTTATGAAACACTATAATTATTTTAAGCAATCATTTCAGACCAATAACGTATATGGATACAAATAAAATGTATTCTAGTAGGCTTTTTTGAATCAAGCATGTGAGACAATATCCAATATCTCTCCAATAAATCAAAATAAATAAAAAAACTTGGGTTAACTTTGGAATTACTTTAATTATATTTAACACCATAAATTTTCTAAAGATATAAAATTGTTAAAAATAAACATAAACCATATGCTAAGGTTGGTAGAAAAAAATCTATATTTTTAGTTTGAGTCGTAATACTGTGACAAAGTTGCAAAATAATGAGACTAAAAATGTAAAATCTTATTAAAAATTTCACATCATATCTTCTGGTTGTGCATCTGAACTATCGACAAAATTAGTAAAAAAACCACACTTTGGAAATTTTATTATTTTTTAAATTACATTTTTTAACAAATAATAGTTGAAAACTTTATCTATAAGATACTAAAATAGGTATATTTAGATATTAGCTTTCTCTGTTTACATCTTGTGGTCCCACATCACTCACAAATATCATAAAAATTACTAAAAAATGACAATTTCTGTTATTAATATTTTAAATATAAAGTATAGATATCAATATGTAATACAAAAAATGTACTTTTACACATTTTGATAGCTATGAAAAATTAAAACCCGACCAATTCGAAGTAAATCAGTAGACAAAAAATATACTTTTACACATTTTGATAGCTATGAAAAATTAAAACCCGACCAATTCAAGTAAATCACGTAGATATTTGGAAAAGTATCCGCCCTGAGATGTTTATTGTTTTTAACCTGGGGGTCAAGGCAGGAAGTCTCTGCCTCTTAATCCAACAGTCATAATCTCCAAGTGCCTGTTCGCCATTACTCCTATACATCAGTCTGCACGCGGTCCTTGTAAAGGGAAAACCACTTATTGCAAGTTGTTCCTTGGTGTACTCTTAGAAGTAACTGAAGTTTTTCTAATTGTTATTTTGATATAGTATAGTTTGTGATGGTAGTACCTAAGAAAATCATTACTAGACAGGTATTTAATTGTCCAATATTTGATACACCTAAAGATTTACCTCTGAACAAGCTATCTACTCGGGAGGACGTACTTTGTTGTTGTTCACAGGAAAGGTACAACTTGGCACTCAAAGGCAATAATAAGATTGTCAGTTTCATGCAAGTGGCAAATATATTAGTTGTTACAATGACCAATTTATGTTGAAAGGCATCAATCCCCCTACAGTTACTGAAAAGGAACAGTACAACTTTTGAAGTCCCTACACAACAAATATTACAGCCTCCAACAATCACATACATGTAACAGAAACAAGCACTCTTTTAAAGACAAACTGAACGAGTTTGACTACAAATACTCGTTATTATTGTATGACCGTTGGACTGGGACGGTGGCGACGTCCTGTAATCTAGCTACTTGGAGGTCACGAATTGTGGATAGTTGTGAGAGATGGTCGGTGGATGTAGTGTTCTCTTGTGTGTATTAACGTCCGCACTATTGAATACTACGTTAATCCACAAAAACCATCCTCATAATTAGACCAATTCGTAATTCAGAGGCTGTGGTTCGGATTCCACGTTAAACTGTAGGTCCATTAGTTGCCATCGGCTGTTGGGCTATTAATTAACAGTCCTGTCTAAGGAATATGTCAGCCCAGTAACAAGACTACAAGATCGCGCCACAATCATCCTACATTCATTCCTCATTCATACTTGGCTTAAAATACCTACCTGGGTAGGTCGCCATTTCAGTTAAAAGTATAAAGTATAAAGATATTGTCTAGTGATAATTATGGAGATAATGATTGTTGATGTCTCTTGACAATCTGCATTTGTGAGAGGGTTGCCCCCCAGTTGAAAACAATAAACAACGCTGCGCAGATACGTTTCTAAAGATCTGGGTATTCAGGTTTTAATTTTTCACAACTGTCAAATGTGTAAAAGCACATTATTGGTATTACATATGGATTCATATACTGTATATTTAAAATGTTAAATAATACATCAATATGTTTGAATATTTAATCAAATAGATTATATTTCACATTTCATACTCATATAGATAATATGGTAGTCATCTTATAATCAGCCAGAAGTATTTTGGAGAGTGATTTTTCTAAAAATGACAACCCATACAATTTTTTGTTTGAAAATAGTAACGAATAAAAATTCTTTTGAACTCTTGGTTACCCCTTTTTTGTAGTTGTTTAGTATTAACATAAAGGAGATGTGTTTTCATTAGGCATGATGATTTGTGTGTAATGGTGGAATTGCTGGAAGGGATCGGACCAGCACGTGTATATGCTGCATGTCATTTGGTACTAAATTAAATTACGACTTTTTTTGGGTGTTGACAATTTTAAAGAAAATAGATTTTGACTAGCTTAGTAATTCCTCTGTGAGCAGCTATTTGATACTTGGAGCATCATCCATCGAAGAATATCTACAAGTAAAAATTGCTTTTTTTAGATATACATTTTCCAAGAAATACAATGGAAAAAGTAAGACTAAGAGGCTTGTCAACTTATTTCCTCAGTGTTAAATCTCATCATTGACCTTGAATCTTTGGCCGAAAATTTTCACAATGTATCCAATTTTCCTGGTTAAGCAGGAAAAATGAATGCAAGTGAAATCATGGGCCAATATTGTATTAAAGGGTGTAAATGTCGATGGTGTCATTGCTGATGATGACTTGTTTGCAGCAGTTTGAGTGAATCGCCCCGGAGTCGGCTCCCCCAGTGGCGACGAGCTCCGAGCCCGTCCTCCGAACTACATCGACCTCTTGCCAAGAAAACATAACAATAATTTCCTCTGCATAACTCCTATTTTGGTAATTTCAGTTTTAATTTATCAATAGTTGTTCTCAAAACATTGATCATTTTCTAGAGTATATACAATTTTGAGATTTTTTTATGTTGCCGGTATTGTAATTATAAACAAGATATGTTTTATCAATAAAAAGTGTTTATAAAATTAATTAATGTCTCATTTTGTTGATAAATAGATGTTTATTGTACTTTTCAAATAGAATAACATTTTTATATTCTCAATGAAACTATCATAGTAGAACTTAGTTCATAATTCCTATAGAAGACATGTGATATGCAGGATAAAGTAATATAAGTGTATATTTTTGTATAATTTTCTTAACATTATATTTGTTTTTTTTTTGCTATAATTGTGCAATATTTTACTTACGTAGTTTGTGGTTCCTTCTTAAAAATTATATTCAGATCTCTCAATACAGTTATTGTAATTAGGTAATCTTTTTTTATAAAAATGTGATAGATACTTTTTGTAAATATAATTTTAGTGAGATAGATCATGGTTTTTCTAAAATAGTGACAAAAGGAGATTAGGCAATTTGTATTATACATGCTATTTTTTTTTCTTTGTATGCATAGTTTGTAGGTAGTGCTGTGAACATACTTATGACCTCTCTACACAGAACTGAGTGCTGAGTCAGATGGTCCGAAATAAATTATTATGGAAGCAGATTTAGAGAGTGGTTAACACTGTAAAATGTACAAGAAACTGTGAGTTAAGCCTAAACAAAACAGTAATTGTAATACTCCTAGATCACCAAATTTGCATTCTGTTAAACTATTATAAAACATCAATAGAGCATTTCAGAACTTTTGGAGTAGGTATGTGCTAATCCACCTGTCTAGTAATCATCCACTTTCTGATGTCCACTCAATAAATAAAATGAAAATAAATAAAAATCTGGTTATTTATATTATTTTTCATGAATGTTTTCAAGTTGTATTTTAGTTGAGGAAGGTTTTAAATCTTTCAAATTGTATTTAGGACATTATATGTGTAAAGTAATTTAAGGAAATAAAACTGAACATTTGTGTGTTTTATTAATTGAAAAATACTTCTCCCCTAATTCAGAATTTTCAATTTATAGTAAAACAATTAAGACATGCATAAGAAATTTGTTAATAGACTATAATCATTCAATCCCTAAAAATATAGAATAAGACATAAGAAATAAAGAATACAATAATAAAAATTCATTCCATTAAGCATATTCTAAACTATGAAATATAAATATATTATATTTTATACCAATGAATGTGGTTGTCTTGCAATATGAAAAGTTGTTTATAGATAAAGTACCATTATTAAAGAAGGGAATCTTTGTGGATCTGATAATAGTGACTTCATCAGCTGACTTGTAAACAGAGAATTAAGAGGCGGCAGGAGTCGGTCCAGGCGCTCACACGCTTGACATGGGATGGGTTTAATTATCTTTTAATTGCCCGATAAGGAAATTTATTAATAAAAAAATACCAAATACAAAGTGTTTTATAGGTCATTATATTGATGTGTTAAACTACCAAAACTAAGGTTTAGAAATATTTTATTTTTTTTAAATTAGAAAATTAAAATCCCATAAGGATTTAACAAAACTAATTCTGGTGTATTATTTTTGTTTATCAGTGGAAAATTTCAAACTTTGGACCTAAATAAACTTCATATATTCATAAATAAAATGTATTGAATAACTTTTTGTATTTGATTTGCTCTTAGCCATAATAAATTTATTTTAAAGTGTGTGTACTTCAAAAAAATAAAAATATTTCTAAACCTTAGTTTTGGTAGTTTAACACATCAATATGTTGATAAGGACCTATAAAACACTTAGTAGTTGGTATTTTGTTTTTAATAAATTTCCTTTACGTGCAATTAAAAGATTATTAAACCCATCCCATGTCAAGCATGTGAGCGCCTGGACTGACTCCTGCCACCTCTTAAGTGTATTCTCTGCATGATGGAATAAACAGTCTAGTGGCAAGAAAGATTTGCATTAATTTATTTTCCATTTATATCTCAGTCATACAATGATTATATTTGTATGTTATTTATTATATTGTTGATATAATCCATTCTTTATTAATAAAAAACATGTTTAATATTATATAACTATAAAGTATAAATTAATGTATTTGACACTCTGGATACATTTTAGTCATACAATAACCCTATTTGTTACTGCACAATGTATGAGCACAATTTACTACAATTGTTAATCAAGGACTAATTTTATGTAGAGAGTTTTCTATTGAACTAACGTAAAAAACCAACAGTACATGAAATACAACTGAAGTAAAAATGGCTTTAATAATTATCATAGTATTTTATCAACATTTTTTTATCCATCCATTTTTTGTGGATGGTCTGGGTAATATACTCAAATTAAAATTAAAGTAAAAAATGAGGAAAAGTTATCTTGGCTGTGTCTAATATTGTAATTTGTATAATACATTAGTTTTAGTCATTACGCCATTACTTATTGTAAATTAATTTTTGTATTTTTCATATGATTTCAAAAATCTGGTGATTAGAGATTTTGTTATTTTTCTTAATGTGTGAATAATAAAGTATTTTATTTGGAAATTAGTTTTTTCTCGTTTGTCACCTATTGAATGAGATTTATGTCTTAAAGTGTGAGACAGTGTAAGTAAAAAATAATTGGTGATTCATAGCTGAGGAGCCCAGTAGGGAGCATAAAAAAACTATAAACCAAGCAGCTATGTTGCTAGACGTTGGTATAAACTCCGACTATGTCAATAAGTTTGATCAATACTGACCTAGCTCTCCCTATCTTTGCTTGATACATCCGTTTTAGATATAACATCTTAAATCTATGTGGGCTGGAAAGATATAGGTTAAAGAAGCTGTCACGTATATTTCTATTTTATTCCTCTTTCCTCACTTCCTCCCACCTGTATGTATGAGGAAAAGTTTTTTTTCCACCAGGTATTTATTTTTGATAAATTTCCAAAATAGCTTAAAAGTTGTATGTATATATATATATATATAAATATATATATGTGTACAGGGTGTTCATTAAAGTCGGGGACAAACTTCGAGAAGTGATAGTACTCATCAAAATAAACAAAAAATGCCATAGAAACATATGTCAGAAAATCCTTCGTTTAGCCGCTAGCCGCCATTTTGTATTATATACAAAAAACGTTATACAGGGTGTTTCCTGGCAACACGCCACCGCGGCGCGGCCGTGGCGAAGAAATTTATTGTTGTGCCAGCCGCTTTTTCACCACGCCCGCGCGGCGGCGGCGCATGGACTCTGTAAGCTAACTTTAAAAGTGCATATTCTCGCTTATCCGTGGACGGATTTCGTTCACTAAAAACCGTTCGGTTTGAAATTACAATTGCAATCTTTTTTATATCTTGTCAAAATTATGACAATTAAAAGTTAATGATTTTTTTGTTATTTAAATTAAAAGACTTTTAACCACCGCCATTTTGAAAAATAATAATAGGAAACTAAATTATACTTTAAGAATATTTTTCTTTTTGGCAAATAAATATTTTTGCAAAGTTTGGTTTCTGTATCTTAAATAGTTCTTGATATATAACGTTTTTTGTATAAAATACAAAATGGCGGCTAGCGGCTAAGCAAAGGATTTTTCGACATATGTTTATGAAAAATTTTTTGTTTATTTTGATGAGTACAATCACCCCTTGAAGTTTGTCCCTGACTTTAATGAACACCCTGTATATATATATAAAAATGTGTGTGTTCATTTATGTAGTCTTAAATAGATTAACAATTAGCCTCATAGGCAATAGTGTCATTTTCCTATAGGATATCAGCAAAAAAGTAACTAATTCACATTGGCAGATAGAGAAAACTTGAATATGTTATCATCTGATAACCTACATATAAAAATGAAAACATCATTCAAGTTATCAGATGAAAATACAAGATGAACTCAGAACTCTTTATTCGCCAGTAGATATTTACATAAATACATTGGTTTGTCACAATACATTGGTAGATTACTTAGAATTAGGCTTTCAGCTGAATTTCTCAACTGACCAGTCTTTAGCCAAGAATTCATTAATATTATAGAAACAATTTTTAAAAAGGAAACATTGAATTTTTTTTTAACAGCCTATAATTCATATTGCGTACTTCTTTTGGTAATTTGTTATAAAATTTACTAGATTGTATCAAAATCAATCTATCCGTTTTTTTGTAATCAAGTTCTCGGGACATTTAGGGTTTCCCTAAAGTGTGTCCCGTAAGCGTTGACTGTCCCCCGCTCACACACAAGATCCAGATTTGCTTTAATATAAAGTAAGCAATAATAAAGTGAACCAGTAAATGGGAATATTTATCTGTGTTGAGTGATCCTTATTGAGAAAACATATAGACATAGTAAAATGCAAACAACTTAGTTCCCTTACTATGATAAAGAGTAGTTTTAAGCTGTCAATATATTTGCCCAATCATTCAGGATCAATATTTTCGGTCAGTACTACAATTTTATATCCATTTAGTTCCTCAAGTTTCTTGATAACAATCAGATACCGTATGGAAAATTCTATAAAATCTTCTAGGAATAGACAGACTTTTTTCTACTTAATCATTCGACACATAGTTTTTATAGCTAAAGTGCTTGGAGTTTTACCAATAATTGCCATAGATAGTGAAAAGATCTCCACTGAATCATGTAAGTATACTGTTGAGTTAATAGTGGTGTGTGTATTTCAGCAGGATGATTTTGAAAATGGTTTAGTTTTGTAATAAAGTTTAGCTCTCTTGCAAAGCCTTCAGAGTCTATGCTCTCTTCTACTAGCCACCGGAGCATTTGGAAGCAGCTGTTCTTTAAAGAGGGCTTCACCCTCTTTAAATATTTATAAAAGCTGAGGCCGAAGTCAGCCCTCTGGTTTAAGGCTTCCAATCTTTGGAGAGATTGCCTATCCAGAACTGGTCATTGCTTCGTAGGTATTGAATACCGAATCATTATTCCAAGATCCAATGCTCGACGAGATGTCATGAGCAAAGAGATTGCATTCATCAAACCCTTCACAGTGGAATTCTGCTCCATACAGAAGTGAGAAACCACATACGGGCCCTATCCAAGATAAACTGAGTCTTGTATGGTACACGGGTGGCTCTCTCATAGAGGGAAGAGCAGGGCATGAGGTATTTGGCGAATCTCTAAAACAAACCAAGCCTGACTGGAAAAACTGCACCTTATTTTAGGGATTAACCTATGGTATCCTGGTGTGTACCTTACGCTAGCCAAACGGTACAATGACCAACAAATTATGTTTTCTATCGGATTTTCAGACTGCACTTAAAACATTAGACTCATCAGATCCCTTTCAATATTGTATGGGAGTATTGCAAAGTCTCTGAAAGCTTGCAACTAAAATACTGTGCTTCTCATGTGGGTATCAGGTCATGTAGGCATTGGACGAAACAAGAACACTGACAAGCTTACAAAAGTAGAAGCAAATATTGGCATACGATATCCAAAAAATAGCTTCTATGGTTCTGAACCATACTGAGGTATTTTTAAGACAACTACCCTCAAGGCAATTGACAATTGAACCAGGGAAAAACAATGAATTTGTTAGAACAATTTTGCTGGAAAATAAATAGGCAAGTTTAAGCTGCTCCCTAAATCATCTGCTCTCTTCACCAGCTAGCTGCTGGAGTTGTGCGGGGATAAGGTTAGACATGTGATTGACCCTTACTTAAGAATAAGAATAAGAATAAGAATATTTTATTTTCTCCCATTGTTAACACAATACAAAAATTCACAAAATAAAAAACAAAAATTTAAATGTCCATAATTGTCCCTTGTGTCAGACTGACTGCTACTCTAAAATGTAAAGTACAAAGAATGTATGTCATCATGTATGTATACAGAGTAAAAAATCTTTATACTTTGATACTTTGATATATACTTTGATATATACTTTGATATGAATACTTTGATCTCTGGACACGGCCCTTTCAGGAATCTTTTACATGCTCTAAGTTTAGGCTCTGCAACAGCTCCTTGGAGACTAGACAGCACATTTAAAAGATTGTGAGCAACTGGTGACAAGACAAGGACCCCATGAGATCTTGAAAAACTGGGTGAATTTTTTATGCTTGTATTGGGAAAATGTTCCTGAGCCTCCTTGAAGAAATTGGCTCACCCATCTAGTTCATGGTGGAGAACACAAATAAGTCCAAAGGTTGACATGTTGGGACCTAGAGTCCGATCTCATACCATCCAATCAACCAATCCATTCTGAAGATTTTGGCCAAAAAGAAATTGGCTATACATTAAAAAAAGAAGTTCTTGGAAATGAATGTGAATGAAATACAGCCATTTTGTTTTTCATTAACCTTTCTCATTTCATTTCTTTTTCATTTTTATTTCTGTTTGCACCATTATTTTTTACTTATGACGCAAACTGAAGAATAAATAAAAACTATCAACATTGTACTTTAGTTTAAAATTAAAACTAATTTAAGTCTCTAATTTGGCATAATATTTTATTTACTAGAATGTGTTTAAAGAAAGGCATGTTCCCAAAAATTCTATACTGTTTTTATAAAACTAAAAATTATAGATTGCAGACATCATTTTTTGTAAATGTTCTGACTTTCAAGCCTGTACAAAAACAGCACACACACATGAAAATTTATACTATAATTTGTTTGAAAAATTGTATATAACAATTCTGTTTTTGTTTCAGATTTATTCAGATTCCAAGGGACAGGAGTAACCTTTGTTGTAATACAACTGATAACATTAGGAATGATGATACATATAGCTCGCATTAATTTTTTCACCTTAATATTTTTTTCTCACTCTCCTTTGATGCTTCAGGCTATATGCGTATTGGCTTGTGCTATATTGAGAAATACAGTAATCCATATATTGACATTGTTTAAACGTACCACTTCTGTAATACAATGTCTAAACAAGTCATCAAAGGTTCTCTCTTATGTGAAAATGAACTCTAAAACAAATGCGTTCAGAACTTTGTTTCTTGGCTATTTCCTAGCCATACCTGGTACTTTAGCAATATTAATGAGGTATTTTACCAATTTTGCAAGATTATTTGTTGTTTTACCTTCAGTGGTCTGCAATTTACAAGAGAATGCACTTATTTTGGTAATGACAATGTTCTTTAGTCTTGTGGAACTTTCATTTCAAGACATAAATCTTGAAATCAGCTTGCTTGATGAAAAATCAAATATTCTGTCTCAATTAGAGGATCTCATGTCACGTCACTGCCAAACTTGTGATTTGATAGATGATTTAAGCAATTGTTTTGGTTTGGATATTGTCTTGATATATTGGTATAATCTAGTTAAAATAGTATTACTCTGCTACTATTCTTATTTTGTTCTTACAACTGATGTGAAAGGAGCTCAAGAACATTATGTGACAGCCTCTGATGTCCCGTATCGCTTATTTATCGTCTGGTACCTTGGATACAAATGTGATCAAATAAAAAAGCAGGTGAATTAATTCATGAACCAAGTAGTTAAAATATATTACAGCTAAGGCTGCCAGGGAATAATACACGCAAAAAGACTTGCTTGATAACAATTCTTTTTCTTGAGTTAATGTTATCCCGCCAACAGTTCACTATTCAACCCCTTGAGGTTCAACCTTTTTGGCACTTTTGTGGACTTTAATTTAAAAATTCACATAAAATACTAAAAATACAGTAACTATAACATAATATATACCATTTTAATCTACATTAAATTATCTGTAACAAAATAATAATATGTTTTATCTTTATTTTGGTTTTGATGGGTGTATCCACTTGATATTGATAAAAAGATTTTTTCAAACAATTTCTCAAAGTTCGCTCCCCCACAAAGCACAGAAAATAAAAATCAGTCATAAATTCATTAGAGCAAAGTTTTTAAATATTTCACAAAGAAAATGAAAATATATAGTTTTACACACTTAAGTCACTGCTATCCATTTTAAAACAGTGAAATTAGCATCAGAACGCCTTACAAACACGACGAGAACGTGTAATGCAACCATTGTAAAAAAAGCTACATTACCGTGCAACCGAAGACAGATAATTTACTTCACACAGAACTCCAACACAAAGAGTAGGCCACACAAGACACACATCGGCGGAAAATGTATAACCTGTAGAGTACAATGATAATATATTCAATGTAGTTTTAACCCAAAATGTATTCACAACATTGCTTTTTGTTAAAGCTTACCTACCGTCGATTGGTCGACGGTAAACCTTCGACGACGGGGCGGTGGCGTCGATTAATCGACGGTAAACCTTCGACGACTGGGCGGTGGCGTCGATTAATCGACGGTAAACCTTTCGAGGGTTAATGCACACTGCAGAGACCTGGTAATATGGGACATCCACTTAACCCTCCCCCTCATCTCCTAGGACTAGCCTGGAACTGCTTTGCACATTACTTCAGGCTAGACCTTCTGATTGTTACGCTACTAGGGCTTTCCTCATCGGGGTGATAGCAGTGCTAAAGACGTTCGAGATCGACCTTTTTCGCCCGAAGTACAGATTGGACATAGTGCTTAACACAGTTCTAAATATCTCCTCCCTAAAGCATAGCTCCGAAGATGTTGTCAGGATGGATTGCTTCATCGATCTCCTCAGAGGGTGACACCTGCTGTGCAATCTATCTGTCACACTCGAAAAAAGTGTGCTGTGCCATGTCTGCAATGCCAGGACTGTACATACGTGAGCAACTGCCGACTTTGCCAATCTTGTGCAGATAGGAGCGAAAGTCCCACACCCTGATAAGAATTGTGTCACGAGAAAATCGATCTCGCCGTGCTGCCTTTCCACCAAAGGACGGATGTCCAGGATCAGTCTGTGGGTCCAACGTCCCCTTAATTCGACCTCCCATTTGTGCTACCAATGGTAAAAGCTGCGCTCTTCCATGGCGATAGCCTCTCTGCCTGGTTCGGTACCCAGTGATGGAGAACCCTGTCTCTCCCTTGCAAGAAGGTAGATGGGGATAACACCAGCGATAGCCATTGCCGCTGGTTATGAGACCGTGTGGTAGGCAGAAGCGACCCGCAAGGCACCTCGTCGCTGGACTCGGGAAAGCCGGTTACAATAGACACGTTGTTCCAGGACAGGGACCCAGACCTCAGCTCCATACAAAAGAGCCGATTGCACGGACGACATCAACAAGCAGTGCTTCCAGGGCCATCAATATTGGGCATCAGACTGCCCAGGGCTGCAACTGCCTTGGCGTCTTTGTCAGCAGTTCGCTTCACCTGTCATATACTAAAGTCTCCTCTTGTACTGTTTTGCCAGTTGTCAAATTATTGTTTGTTTTTATCATCTGTTCTTATAAATAATGAATTCTTACTTGTTTCTCTGATCTAATGATTAAATGATGTTGTTGTTCAATTACGGTTATTATTTCTTTTATAATTATATTTCATAGATAAGTGGTCATACATAATAATGGCGACGACGGAGGTGAGTGAACACATGCATACTTCTACAAATAATAAAGTCATATTTGAACCTTTTGATGACAAATTTGAATCATGGGAAATGTACTTAGAAAGGCTGGAAATTGCATTCATATTCCATAACATTTCTGAGGATAAAAAGAAAATAACACTTCTTCATTGCCTCGGGGTTGACACATATAGCAGACTTAGGGATATATTGTACCCCATTTCACCCTTGACTAAGTCATACACAGAACTTGTAGAAACCTTGAATACACATCTGTCACCTAAACCTAATGAAGTCTCAGAAGCTTTTAAATTTCACTCTAGGCATCAACATGAAGGTGAAAATATCCTTGACTTCTCAACGGATATCAGAAAACTGTCCAAGTTTTGAAATGTTGGTACATTTCTTACAAAAGCATTACGTAATCAGTTTATTCTCGGTCTCAAGGATGACAAAATACAAACTAAATTGATTTCCTTGAGTGACGAAAACTTAACTTTTGAAAAAGCGTTAGAGGTGGCTCAAGTTATTGAAAAGGCCCAAAATGAAGCTTTGGCCATTCAGTCTAGAGTGAAATATGAAAGTTCATACAACAAAGTAAATTTGAGCACTGTGCAATGCGCTCAAAAGAACAAAGCAAGTAGTAGTAAAAAGCAATGTTTTCGTTGTGGGGAGGTACATGATTCCCCGTTTGACTGCAAACACAGAAATACAGTTTGCAATTACTGTCATAAAACAGGCCACTTATCAAAGATTTGTCTCAGTAATCCAAATGCATCTTTCAAGTTACCAGCAAGGAAAATTTTTAGAAAAGATGGCGTTGTGCCACGTAATGTAAAACAATTAGAGTTTCCAGAGGAAACTGATTCCCGTTTCAAACCTGTAAGCCAAATTAACGTAGAACGTGATGTATTTGTAAGGAATTCGGATGTAATTGATATCTGCTCGATGAATGTACCGGGGGACAAATTTAGAAAAATAATGATAAACGTCAGAATAAATAGTAAACCAATTAAATTCGAACTAGATACAGGAGCAGGCGTATCCTTGATGTCGAGCATCAATTTTAACAAATATTTTCCTAACCACAAGCCCTTGATGAAACCAGATATAATTCTAAGGGATTTCAACAAAAATCAATTCATTCCTCTGGGGAAAACTATAGTTCAGGTCTCTTACAATAACCAAATTAAATACCTACCACTGTACATCGTTGATGGGAACCGTGATACAATATTTGGGCGTGAGTGGCTCAGATCAATCAAAATTAATTGGTCTGATGTAAACCAAACTCAGAGTGATAGCCTCAGTCAGACTTTGGATACTAACCCTAAACTACAAGCGATATTAACAGAATTCAAAACAATCTTTGAACCTGAAGTCAGACTCTTCAGAGGGGGAGAAGCTCATCTTCATTTGAAACCTAACACGACTCCAGTTTTCAAAAAAGCTCGTCCATTACCCTATGCTTTGTTACCAAAAGTTAGTGCTGAAATCGATAGGTTGGAAAGTGAAGGTATAATCACAAAGGTCAATCAAAGCTCGTGGGCCACTCCAGTTGTGCCTGTGATGAAGGCTAATGGGAACATTCGTTTATGTGGGGATTACAAGGTCACTCTGAATCCACACTTGATCATTCCCGAACATAATATGCCTCGCATAGATGACATTTGGGCGAGAATGGGCAACTCTTCTAAATTTACTAAAATAGATATTTCTGAGGCTTATCTTCACATGCCAGTCAAGGAAGAATTCAGGGAGCTATTGACTATCAATACTCACAAAGGTCTATACAAGATGAATCGTCTTCCATTTGGAATAGCCAGCGCTCCGGCTATTTGGCAGTCTGCGATGGAGAACATCCTTCAGGGAATCGAAGGGGTTGACGTATTTTTCGATGATGTCAAAATAACAGGCCCAAATGATGAAGAACACTTTAAACGCCTGCACGCAGTTCTTGGTCGGTTTAAAGAGAATGATTTACACATTAATATTAATAAATCACAATTTTTTGTACCTGAAATTAATTTTCTTGGCTATCATGTATCCTACAAGGGGATAAGTAAGAGCAAACTAATTACAGAAGCCATCCAAGAGCTCAAAAGGCCCAGTAACTTGCAAGAAGTTAGACAAATCCTAGGTTTGATAAGCTACTACCGAAAGTTCATTTCAGACTTGAGTGAAAAGCTACATGCAATTATAAATCTCACTAGGGCCGAAACTTCGTTCATTTGGACAGAAGATTGTGAACGTGCCTTTCAACTAGTAAAACAAGAAATGATCTCTGAAAAAATCTTGTGTCATTTTGATCCTTGCTTACCTCTCACCCTGGCTACTGACGCCAGCCAACATGGAATTTCGGCAATTCTTTCTCACATTTTCCCGGATGGAAGTGGAAAACCAGTAGCATTTGCATCAAAGACATTATCTCACACACAAAAGAAGTACAGTGTTATCCAAAAAGAAGCATTGGCTATATATTTCGGAGTGAAGCATTTCTATTCTTACTTATATGGGCGACATTTTACCCTGGTTACGGACCACAAGCCTCTAGTGTCGATATTTGGACCTAAAAATGGAATACCTCTGATGGCGGCCACAAGATTACAACATTATGCTATTTTCCTTCAAGCATTCACATTTGATATAAAATATAACAATACAAGGGATAATGGAAATGCTGATGCCCTTTCAAGACTTCCTAAAAATGTGGAAGAAGCAACTGTTCTTGACTCAGCTGACGTACATGAAATAGAGCTAATTTACTCGTTGCCAGTCACAGCAGAAGAAATAGCTAAACACACTCAATCAGATCAGGAATTAAATCACATCTATCACTCTCTAATTAGGGGAGAAAAAATACAACACCCAATGTCTTCAAAGGATCAAGAGTGGTCTATTCAGCTCGGGTGTTTGTTGAAGGGAAACCGAGTAGTAATTCCCAAGGCGCTTCGCCTGAAAATCTTGAAAGAACTTCACGAGGCTCATGTGGGTATTGTTCGCATGAAGGCACTGGCACGATCATATGTTTGGTGGCCTAAAATTGATACGGATATTGAGAACATGACCTTGAACTGCCCGGGGTGTCAGCAAGTGAGGCATCAACCGCCAAAGGCCCCAATACACCATTGGGAATATCCTGTAAAACCAATGCAAAGAATTCACGTGGACTTTGCAGGACCATTCTATGGCTCTTACTTCCTTATCATAGTGGATTCCTTCAGCAAATGGCCAGAAATAGTCACCCTCAAGACAATTAGTACTCATAAACTAATAGAAACTCTAAGGAGATTCTTTTGTTCATTCGGTGTTCCAGACATCCTAGTATCAGATAACGGGGGACAGTTTGTTTCATACGAATTTCAACAGTTCCTAAAGGCAAATGGAATAAGGCATAAAAGATCCGCTCCTTATCACCCAGCTACAAACGGACAAGCTGAACGATATGTTCAAGATTTGAAAGAATCCATCAGAGCAATGAACTATGAAGCAGGATCACTCGAGTTGAAACTGCAAAGATATCTCATGGCATATCGAAGGGCGCCCCATAGTACTACTGGGCAGTCACCTGCGCATTTGTTCATAGGTCGCCAAATACGCTCCCAGCTTGATTTGCTTTATCCGAATCTATCTAATGAAATGAATAAAAAAAATGATGAGAAGGCTGATCATAATTACAATCGTCACTTCGAACAAAATGAACCCGTGGCATATATTTCGGATATATTACCGCACATACGGTCATGACAAATGGGGCTTTGGTAGAATCAGAAACCAAGAAGGTACCCGGCACTACCAAATTTACACTAACAGCGGAACCGCCAGACGCCATTTGGATCAGATTCAACGCACGGGACCACATTTGTCTGATGGCCCATCACTGGAAGGAGCTGACCTGGGAGAGGATATTGATTACCAACTTGATGTTCCAGTAAGAGGAAGAGGAGAAGATTCTCCGTCTGGTCAAACAAGACCTGGTAACGGACATGTGCCACGACCTGACGTTCCTCAGTACCCACCAGCTCCGTTGAGGAGATCAACCAGAACGAGGAGGCCGGTGGACAGGCTTAATCTGTGAGAAGGGGAGGTGTAATATACTAAAGTTTCCTCTTGTACTGTTTTGCCAGTTGTCAAATTATTGTTTGTTTTTATCATCTGTTCTTATAAATAATGAATTCTTACTTGTTTCTCTGATCTAATGATTAAATGATGTTGTTGTTCAATTACGGTTATTATTTCTTTTATAATTATATTTCATAGATAAGTGGTCATACATAATATCACCTACTCACCAAAAGACAGCTTGTTGTCAATCATGACTCCAGGGTATTTAGCAGCAGGATTGGTTTCGAAATTTTTGTCTCCTATCTGCAGAGGTAACACAGTTGGAATTCTTCTTTTCGTTAGGACCACTATCTCTGTCTTGCTAATCGCCAGTGAAAGGTCGTTAGCTTGCATCCACCCATTGACTCTGGCCATAACTAAGCCTAGCTTGAGCTTAGCCTGCTCGACGGTTCTTGCTGCTACTAAGGCAGTGACATCATTGGAGTGGCCAACGAGAAAACTATCATCTGGCATCTCGACTCTCAGCAAGCTGTCGTAAGACACATTCCAGAGATCGAGCCTCAAAATTGAACCCTGTGCAGCTCCGAAAGTGATGAAGACTCACCGCTGACCTTCAGCAGTTTCGTATAACAGCACACAAACTGTCAGGTACAACTCAATGACTCTCAGGAGGTAGGGAGATACGTGGACCGACTTCTCAAGCGCCCACAGCATATCACTTCACTTGTCAGAACGTAACAGAGTTAAACGCGTTCTTTACGTCGAGTGTAGTGATGAGAACGACGCGGCGCGACCGGTGATTGTAGTCCTCCGCCCTCTGCACTGCCTGAACTACCTCTTGGATGGCATCGATGGTGAAATGGCCGGATCGGAATCCACGCTTTTGTAGGGACAACAATTAATTCTACTGTTGTTTAAACGCACCAATTCTGTAATACAATGTTTAAACAAGTCATCAAAGGTTTCCTCCTCTGTGGAAATGGACTCTAAAACAAATGCGTTTAGAACTTTGTTTCTTGGCTATTTCCTAGCCATACCTGGTATTTTAGCAATATTAATGAGGTATTTTACCAATTCTGCAAAATTATTTATTTTTGGCCTACAATGATCTGCAATTTACAAGAGAATGCACTTATTTATAATGACAATGTCATTAGCAAAATAGGTAATGAAGCGGAAGGGGGGATGAGTTGGAACCCCTCTAAAACCCTCTTAACATTTTAATTTTATTAAGTTTACTTAAGGGAGAAAGTATGTGTCATTCCATAGAATCCGTTTATTAAAAACTTTGTCTAAGTCTACTTAAGTCACATTATATACATTCTACTAATGCATTTCAGAGGATTGAATCACATAGGCTGGTGGCTAAGTTTTTAGCGGAACAAAGTAGTAATCTGGATCAGAATGTGAACACCACGGTAAGTAAGAGGAATGAAAGTGGGACTAATACATGTAGATTATAGATGCTGACAGTGGCGGATCCAGCCATAGTATCAGGGGGGGGGAGTCATGACCATTATGATTTTTTGTTACAGATAATCAAATTTCAACACTTAGTTGTAATTATTGTATAATACAACGAAACCAACCAAAAAAGGTAACACTTCAAAATTTACTAAAGTTAACTGAACTATAACTCAAAAACAAAATTAAAACCGAGCTAAATAAAATGCAAACTTAAAGGTACATGTATTTCATTTAGAAAAACAAAAAAGAAGGCTTTAGTCATAAATAGTATAAATACTGTCAAACCAAAATATAAGTTTACTTTGTTTTAATTCCTATCTTGTATATTTTAAACATTAAAATGTACCTAGTCCTAATTTTAATACTCATATTATACAACATGAGTATTGACCTAAATTACAACTAAAGTTAAATATACAGTACTTAAAATTAAAAAAAAAACAATTATAAATTCTCTATTCAACTATAAGAAGTAGCATTTCTCACTTGATTTGAATAATTTTAAATTAGCCTTTTAGTAATCAAACCTAAATTAATGGAAAAAGAAATCCTGTAAATGTATTACAATCTAAACATCGTTATTGTTAACTACAAAAATAATTTTATCGTGAGAGAACAGGTTTTTAGTAAATATTATGAAAATATTTACTATAATATATAATACTATATGACAATACAATATTACTTTGAGCCTCTTAATCAGCACAGGAAAGAGCCAGTTGCGGCGGTGCAACCAACTGTCAGGCATCGTCAGAACGAAATACTCCCATTAACTGTGAAAGTTAATAAACAGTTCAGAAAATGAATAATGTACAGTTAATTAATTGATGATAAAGAATCAATTTTAAGTTTAATAAAGCAAATGAAATGCTAATTGAAATAACCACGACATTCTTATAAAAAAAGTATAGATGAATCCAAGTCTTTGGGGCGGGGGGAGGTTTGCCCCCTCTAGATCCGCCACTGCATGTTGATAATATTGTTACAGTGTGTTCATCCGCATTATTGCACTTCATTAGAATAGCATCATATAACTAGAAAATATTAATAAGGTTAAACCTATTGTAATTTACTATTCCAATATTTTGCTGTACAAAAATGTACTTAGATTAGTAGGTTGGAGTCTGCAGCACCTGTGCTTTCTTGTACTCACTTTCCATAAGAACAATGTTCAGTAAAAAAACACTGTGCCTTTGTAAAATACAGCAGAAAACCTTGTACTTGGAAATGGTATTAAAATGTCTAGCTAGATATCTATCAAAATAACCAAATGATTAATTCAAATTTTTATTTTTGACTAAAAATAGAAATCCAAATCTACTGTACAGTATTTACTCAGTGGAAACACATAAAATATTGCAAAAAATCAACTTAAATGAATATATCATTGAAAAATTTGATCTATAAAATGTATTATAATTTTACCCTCATAGATTGTTGATAATATATTTATGTGAAACACATTCTGATTTTCCAAACCGATCTGATGTGCCTTAATTTTAGTTTTAGCGAATTTCCCATAGGGAAGAAGTTATTACCTAAGGTCTCATGGCAAGACTTAAGCCCGGGACCATGTTATTTTTTTGTCTTTAGGTGCCCAGAGACCAAAAACAGAAGTCATTAAAATTTATATCTATATATGTGTGTCTGTGAACATGATAACTCTTGTAAAAATCGATACCAAATTTGGTTTAGACGTATATTACTATATTTGCTCGGACGATTTCGTAAACCAGACATATTGGTCAATGGGTACGGGTAGTTTGAGGGGGGGTTTGGACTAAAATATTGGGTTTTTTGCATTTTTCATGTGTAATTTAAAACAATTTTGTATTTTACCTTTCACCATTCCTATCTCAAACGGCTACCGAGATATTAAAAAATCTTAACACCGTACGTTGTATTTTGGGGCTCCAATGTTAATCTTATGGAGCATAAATAAAAATTAATATTTCACTTATCAATCAATATTTTTTGATTAAAATTGTTATTTACCTTCATGTGGTTGAGTTCTTATGCTTCAAATGCTTAAAATTCATAGTTTATATGTTTATCATGGCAGCTAACCTGCATACTCTTTTCCTATGTTAATCATATAGAGAATAGGCAAACTCCTTTCTTTATTTATGGACAGATGTTTATGAAACTTGGTATAAATGGTCAAAGTAAACATTTTTATGTTAGAAATGCCTACTTTCAATGTTCCTCGCAGAAGCAAACCTATACATACTCTTTCCCATGTTAATCTTATGGAAAATAGGAAAATAACTCTCATATTTATCGACAGATATCGATAAAACTTTTCATATATCATTATTATGATCAGTGGTGTAGTGAAGCCAGAGTGGTCCGGAGCGGCACTCCAGCACGGCTCTTGCAGCCAAAACTTAGATTGTTATACTTGTATTTTGCCTTTTTTTAGAGAGTGTTAAGCGAGTCACTCGAAAATATCTCCTACCACCTCCACATTCTCATGTGCGCTCTATGGCCGTCTGGCGACTAGTATCTAACTTTTTAATTCAAAAAATATATTTGTTTTTACAAGAAACTTGGGGCTGATTAAGATTTGTTTATTATTTTCAGATTTCAGCCATTTAAATCCTATTATTTTAGTCTCCGTCTAAGATATTTATTTCAACACACCCTCTTCCTACAGAACAGCCTTTAATTTCGATGAAGTTGTGGTGTTTTACACCACAAAATTTGAGGATCTTCCTCCATATTTTGTAAACCCATCCACAAATAGTTTCTTCTTCTTCGACCTGTACTCGCCAGTTGGGGTTGAAAAAGGGAACCATTACTAAAAACGGACCGTTTGTCTTTGGCTGCAATTATCGCTTTATCAAAATTACACTTCATTTTATGTAATTCTTTTTGCTCTTTTAAGTGGCTAGTAACATTGTTCACAATTCCTTGTATTTGACCACGCAATGACCTTCCTGAGGAACATGCCGACTTTGACATGCCGTCGAGGCCATGATGACGCCCGGGTGCTGTGTGCCCGGACAACTATACAGCCTTTCCGGATGACACGCACTATGCGATGGCGAGGCGGCGATTGATCCCCACCACCGTTGCCGTACCCCCCAAAGAATAATGAGCTTCCTGGGAAGGACCATACCACTCCGGCACAGCTTTTTTTAGCCACTTTTAGCCTTTGATTTTTACACCACTGATTATGATTATATTATTGATTGGGAAATTTTCTGAGTACGCAGGTCTGTTGTGACACGGGTATTTTAAATTCCTATTTGGAGAGATGAGGCATATTTCAGAGTCTTGCAAGAGTAACAATCCAAGCAGTACCTTGGCATGGTACTGCAGACTCCTAAGATTGATCACTAATAAATAATTAATTGTTATTTCAAATAATAAAGGAAACTTAAAAAAGATTACAACCTCTTCTTCGGTAGCTGGGTAGATTACTTAAATGTTTTAATATCTAAACAGAGATGATAACAAAATTCAAGAAATACTGTATAACTGACAAAAAAATATTTGTAATTTATTAAAGAGAATTTATTAAGTTACATATTTTTGATGAAGATATTATATTTAGATAAGATTGGATGGAGGGAATGTTAGAGGCTTTCCTCTTCACACATCAACGATCCTTTACTCATCTTAATTTTTTTATCATACTAGTAATTCTGACATTGAATAAGATTATTCAATGTTTGCTTTGCTTTTTCTTTTGACATGGATAACTTAGCTCTGTGGGGAGGTATTGGTAATCCAAATTAGAAGCAGAAGTGGCATATGGTTATAAGGTCAGCTGTTGCTACACATTCGTTTGTGATGTATAGCATAAGTAGGATCACATTATTGCACAGTTTTATAAACCCTGGAATGTATGTTAGGTTAGGTTAATACTAACATTAGAATTGAAGGTCCTGCTACTTATCGTAGCAGGTAAATGGCTTTATTAGTCATTCAGTGCAATTAAACATTGTTTACTAACACCTATTTCGATATACTTTTTACATTTGAAACCCTATAAGCCCAATATTAACATTAAGAAAACCGAGATTTTCCTGGACCTACCAAAACTTATTTTTATAAATCTTTATCTTGTCAAAGTCAATACCCACCTTCACCTTGTCTCCAGAACAACGTATCATCGTCAGCATGGCAACCTCAGGTTGTCACCATGGTAACTGTTAATTTTTCACCAAACAACCATAACCTTGTCACCATGGTAACCATCTTCAGACACCATGGCAACTACTGCTTTATCAATTTGGCTACCGTAACCATTATTACAGTTCTTTGTTGCCATGGTGACAGGTAGCGGTTTCCATGGTGATAAAGATATAGCGTAGCTTATTTAAATATTTTTGTTATTGTTTACAATTTTTTAAAATGTCAAATCTCAATAAATATGTTCTTAGTATTCAATAATTAAATCTATTATTATCTTAGTAGTCTGCTTGTTCTTTATATCTTTAAACATAATCTACGGGTACAGTGCTCCAAAAAACTATTTAAGAGATGGAAATTTGCTGAGCATGCTGATTTATTGAGACAGAGGTAGGTTTATTCAGTTTTCCATCCTGACTCACAGAATCCCAAACTGCCATTTTATACTTGACCATTTAATAATTTACCAATTTTGCTTTTGAATATATGAATGCTGTTATATACTATGTTATATGTTATGAGTTGAATATATGTAATGTTTTGATGATATATGAAATGACTTTTTTAGGTAAATGATGAACCTTTTATGTACCATGTTGTTTATGTGAATATTTAGTACTAACTTAACTTGTAATTTGCTTCAGATAAAAGTGTTCATGAAACAGATAAAAAGTCGAAAAAGCTATTTCACAGCTGCTGGATTATTCTATCTCAATAGAGCCAAGTTGTACAATGTAAGTTTTTATTACACACTAACTGACTCATAGTTTAAAATCAAGCAATATGATTAAACCACTTTATTCAGATCCCTGTTTTAGATTTTATACTTGTGTAAATTAATCACAATCATTCAATTAGTCTGAACAATTAAATGATCCTGTATTGAAAATAAACACAATTTAATTTACGTGACCCATAGCTTGTCTTAATTGGATGATGTTTTAACTTACAGTTCAATACCCGGCATAAAATTTGATAATGCAAAGAGCATTGTATTTGTGTTCATTGAGATAACGAACCACCCTGTGTTGGGTATTTTAAGGTGAAAATGAGTGAGAGCTGAATGTGATAGATTTTATGACACATGCCTATAGCTTGTTAATGACAAAGAACAACTTATTAATTTGTCAGGATCACTAATCAAGAAGCCAATAAACAAAAAATCTGGCCTAACGTTACACCATCACAAAATGGAGTGACTCAAATTATAGTAAATTATTGTGCATTACAATTTTCTCAGGTAGTTGTGGAATCCATTGCACATTCTAAATTACCGATTAAAGTCTAATCTAAGTTTAAAAATTGATACCGGGTTTTTTAAAAGATTTAGTGAAATTAATTCTTTGTTTTCAGAAACTTAAAGTTTTTTAGAAATTGATTAATGAGTTGCTTGGGAGAAATACTAATGAATCTGTAATCCTGATTTGTAAATATCCTCATAGTATTTTCTGTGTCACTCCAATCATTTGCAAAGAGGTTGCTGATGATTTTAATATGTTTTTTTCTGTTGTTTCCTCGCCAGCGCTGTTGATGGAGGTGGAATACCGGTAATAAATACACCTCGCATTACTCTGTTCATACTACGCACTACCCTATGCATTCCCCCAAAACCATGGGTGAAGTTACACATTGGGTTACACTTACACTTTTGAATTTTTACTACCAATCTCGACAGTTCTATTATAATTTTTTATCTGACACAGGTGTTTTGATGAATTTTTATTTTGTTTTATATTGGTTTTAAGTGAATTATTCTTTTTCTCTATTTTTAGGCTATATTGTGACAAAAACTAGGAAATTAACTCCATGCCCCCCACCCCACAATTATAACTCCCACCCCCCCTCTTACTCCGTCCATGACTGTGACTGAACTGGACGTCATCCGACTGTGTATATACACAATCAAGCTCAGGCTTGCTATGTCAGTCAGTCAGGCTTGCTATGTCTCGTTTTCCATTCTCAATGATAATATCAGTGTACTCTCCAAACCATTTCTTCATCTTATTATTTAAGGTTTATTGAACAGAATTTTTCCAAGTAATTTCAAATTAGCTGAAATTTGTCCTCTTTATAAAATCCAGCATGCAGATGAAGGGAAATATTTTAAGACCAATATCCATATTTTAAGTGTTTTTCAGGGATTCTTGAGATAAAAGTGAAGCAACAGCTTGTTGCATATCCTAATCAAATTAATATTTCAGCAAGCTGTCAATACGGTTTTAGGACAGACAAAATATCTATGATGATCTTTTTTAAGTAAATAAAGAATTTGTTATGCACTGTTAGAAAATATGCAAACACATTAAATCTTTCTAAACTTGTGGCAGTAATTTGGCAGTGTAGATAGAAGAAAACTCATAGAAAAAGTATCTGCTAAAGGCAGGGGCGGACTCTGGGCCGATGCACACTTAAATTTCCTAGCATGGCCTTCACATGATTTATTGGCGCCAGAGGCGATGTTTTTTAGGAACTCGTGCGTACTGAGCGACTCATGTGTATTGAGACTATTCAATTTAGTGAATATATTTAATTTAATAAATTAATTAAAAATTTGGAAATATTATTGACTGATAGGTTTTAAACATGTATTTGTTCAACAAATGCATACAATGTAATATTTAGTTTTAGTTACACATAGCATTCAAAAATTTGTTGTATGAATGTAAAACTAAATATGTACTGTACAAAATGAAAAGTTTTATTCACAATGTTGATATTTTACACTTTTTGGGGATTATGCATTATGATTAAAAATTACATGTTTACATGTTTGCCGAATAAAAAATGATTACAATGTTTATACATATTATGTTTAATATTATAATAATCAGCTGTTGTACATATTTTTTATACAATCACTTCACTATCTGAAATGTATAAAAGGTTGATATTGTGTATTAATGAATATTTGATTTTGCCAGCGAATCTAAACCAAATTAATCTGTTTTGTACATCGCAGAAACATGCGGCGGTTAATGCTATAAATGTGTGGCCCATTACATTTTTATTTATTTATTTATAGCTATTTAGTTTTCCCAGTACAACTACATTAACTTTCTAGAGAAACTGCCCCATCTACAAGTAATGAATATTTACAAGTAAACTGTATCAGTGGACTAAACACATACTTTCTCCCTGAAATAAACTTTTAACTTTATATAAATATATAATTAAAAAATTTGTTGTTTCAAAAATAATCATTTAGTTTCCGAAACTAATAACAGGAAACATGTTTTTGTTTTTTGTGTCTTTCTACTTTTTCCGGAATTTTTTTAGGTTTTGATGGGGAATGAACCAAACCTCGGTCTTGTTACTACCTAACGTTGACCTGTTGTTAGGGAGCATCATTAATTGCCTAATGACAAAATGGCGACTGGATCAATATTCAACCCTTGTAGAATTCGATTCGGCACATTCAGTTTTGGAGGCAGGCACTATAACCAATCTGCCTCCCAGCCAGTTAAATTTGTTGTTAAGACATTTTTGGGGGCATAACCCTTCCCCTTAATACCAATGAATGTTGAGTGAATGTTGTTAGGTGATGTGACCTTTACTGAATACCAAGTATCAGCGAAAACGCTTGGGAAATAAGAATGAAATTGATTTTTTAATATTCACCATAAGAATAACATTGGGTGCTCTCAGACAACCTACGATGGAAAGTAAATTTAACTTTTCTCTGGAACCGTTGGTCGTAGATAAATAATTCTATGTACGTACTAATTAAGTTTTATAAGCTGGTTTTAATGATGGTAGTCAAATTATACTATACCTTTATGGTTTTCACGGAAAACATAAAAAATAGATTTTTACATATAAAAGCCCATAACTTTTGTACCCCCATTTTTACAGACATGTGGGTGGTGTCATATTATTTAGTAATTTATGCACTATAAAATACTAAATTTTAATAAAAATTTGTGAGCCATTTTTGAGAAATTTGGTTTTACAGGCTTTTTAAGGGTTTTCAGGGGTGAACTACCCGACCCTTATTGCAGGAAACTTACATACTCACTTCTGTTCAATTAATATGATGGGAATAATATAAGTTCTGTGAAATTTGCTCTACTCACTCCAGCATGCTGCATGTGATCTCATTTTTATTCAGGGGATTCCAAAACGGATTTGCACTCTCAACTCAAATTTGAAAATTTTGATGAAAACAATACATTCTCCCCAAGTATTATTGTATAAGTGGGAGAAAGTAAAAAATGGAATCACTACAAAGTTATGGATTGTTCTTCAAAACACAAAGTTGAATTCTTACTTGCGACAGCTAATGGAAACATTCATGAAATTCAAATAAGGTTCAATATGAGATTTTCTCAACTTCTTGAACATATGAAACTTCTAGACAATGATGAAAAGTTTAGAACCATAAGTGATGTAAAAAATGTTATGGATGGAGCAGTTTGTATCTTAAAAACGGTGCAACCTTTTTGAATTTAGATTTTGGCACTGTATTAAAGGAGGAAAGCGGTACTATTTGATATGTTGCATAACAAAACTTTCCTTTACGAATTTTAAAGTTGACTCCTACATTTTAGACCTCATGGAACTCCCAATTTTTTAATTAATAAAAATGTTGGGGTATGTGGATGTTTAACACATTCACTGCGTCTCCTAAATTAAATAAGTTTTTCATACTGGGTCTTGAGTCACCAGTGACTCATGACATGTATATAGCTACTTGCAGCACAAGTCACTGGTGGCTCATAGTTGCTTCAAACTTTGGCAGGCTCTAGTTTCATAGCGGTTGCACCAGGAGTGCTGCAGGTGGATTTTTTAGGTTACTTTGGATATATCCCACCAGATCGCAGCATCGTACAGCGAATGAATTGTCATGAGCCACCGATGACTCATGCCGCAGTGCATTGATCACTTACGACTTTTGATTTCGACCAAAATTTTGAGTTGTTCACGAGACAACAAACAGAAGACTCAAACCATCAGACAGTAAAATAACATCAAACGGAAACAAATCTAGGAAACAATGATCTAGATGTAAAATCTTTCACAGCACTGAACATGGCATACCAATATTGCCACTCTAACGACTTGGTGGTAAATCCAGGGAAAACAAGCCAACTGGCTTATGGGAGAAGATGTGAAGATGTACCAACAATACCTCATGTAGAAAGAAATACCCAGGCTAAGTATCTAGGAATCCTAGTAGATGAAGGTCTTACCTGGTCACAGCATATAGATAACCTCCTTCCTAAACTCAATTCATCACTTTATGTGATAAAACGTACAAAATCCATTAGAAACCTTTCTACTGCAAAAATAGCCTACCACTCTCTGTTTGAAACACATCTCAGGTATGGCCTCATTGTTTGGGGAGGAACTTCGGCAAGAAATCTTCAGAGAGTTTTTATACTGCAAAAGAGGGCTGTAAGAGCCTTAGCTGAGCTAAATTTCAGAGAAAGTTGTAGAGAAGCTTTCAAGACTCTGAAGATTATGACATTAATAAATCTCTATATAAAAGAAGTCATCCTGTATGCCAATGGGAAAACATTTACACAAAATAGACAGTTCCATGGATACAATACTCGACATGGTACAAGATACTGTCTCCCAGCTCACCATCTCACCCAATATGAAAAGAAACCATCCTACATGGGCATGAAGCTGCACAACCTACTGCCAGAAGAACTGAGATGCCACACCACATAAAAATGTAGTTTTTTATAACTTTTTTCACCTACATTGAGTTGATATTAAGAAAAATAAATATTACAAAAGTGTCCTGTAGGAAACAATTTTGATGTAATTTTCACATGTTTTTGGACATATTTTTTTACCATTGGGTATTTCATCGTGGTTCACACACTCATTTTACAAACAGTAATTAAAACACAAAAAATCAAATTTAGCTCATGATTATATTCCCGGTTTAGACTTCCACCGCCATTATTTTCATTTTTCATTTTGTTTCTTGCAACGCTGATGGCTGTAATGATGCAATTATGTGCAGTCGACTCCCTCTAGTCCGGACTCAGATGGTACGGATCGGACACCGGATGCTCCAGACTATTTCTTGGAAATGAGTCATCAGCGTGCGGTCATGTTTCTCATGGCAGAAATCAACATAGATTTAACGTGTTTTACTTGTTTTGCTTAACTATAAATAAATAACATCACAAACATCAGTTCAGTTTACAATTGCGTTTGATACGGATCTTCAGTGAAGCGGGAAATGGCAATTTTGACTCAATATGGCAATACGGATGGGAGGAACACTGGAACTGCCAACAACCTAAGTCAATCAACAGATTGGTGCGTCAGCTGTGGATGTAATGTTTATAAGGAACTGGCATGATTATACATTCAACGAACAGTTAAAGCGAAAAAGCAGAATAAAATAACTGATTTATTTCAATATGTACAGTATTGCAAAGCCAAGATTTTTAATTTTTTTAGATTATAGTAATTACATTTGGGATAATCTCATTAATATAATGTTAGAATTCCAATTTGCAGTGATTTATCATTTCATGTTCATTTCTATATATGATGATTGAATTTATCACACACAAAAACCTACGATTGAGTTGGAAACAAAAACCTGTAATGTTTGGGAAAGTACGCTTTAAAATCTTCTTTAAATTTGATTTATATAGATGCTGTACGCTATTACCGGTTGTAATTTATGGATGGTCCGGATTAGAGGGAGTCGACTGTAATGTGCATTCTCATAACTTTAGACTGCTGTTAGTTAAATCTATACTATTTACTTTCAACTGTTTTCTTACAGGTGCTTCAAATGGCAGTTACATATATAGTGGTGTTGGCACAATTTCATAGTTTTATGTAAACATTAGTATTTAAATAAGATTAAAAAATAAAGGAGGATGTTTTGCGATTTCTATCCCCAAAAACCCAAATAAGATAAGAAAGATTTACAAGGTATAACCATAGACAACATCGACATAATGTATTTTATTTTTCCACAAAAGACTTGAATCTGGAGAAAAATTAAAACACATCATCTTTATAAATAACAAAACATGTATAACAAAGTTATAATAATAATAGTTTAAATTTATTAAAAAAGTAATAGAAAACAAACACATTTACACACAATCATTTCAGCAAGACAAAAACTACAACAATTTCAGAGAAAGTTGTAGAGAAGCTTTCAAGACTCTGAAGATTATGACATTAATAAATCTTTATATAAAAGAAGTCATCCTGTATGCCAATGGGAAAACATTTACACAAAATAGACAGTTCCATGGATACAATACTCGACATGGTACAAGATACTGTCTCCCAGCTCACCATCTCACCCAATATGAAAAGAAACCATCCTACATGGGCATGAAGCTGCACAACCTACTGCCAGAAGAACTGAGATGCCAAACCGGGAGAAGAATGAAGACTGCTCTAACAGAATGGCTGATCAACAATCCATTCTATACATTGACTGAGTTCATGGAAAGAAGACGATAAACATTTTTTTTTAACCATCCAGCTGACGCCATTTCAATACTTGATCTATTTTGAAAATAAAGCATATTTGTATTGTATTGTATTATTGTAAACAATAATTGCGCAAATAATAAACGTCGAAAACGCGTAGGAATCATTTTTCTCACTCGAAAAACTTAATGAGTCACCCGTGACTCACGCCGCAGTAAAAGAATAATATGTATGTAGTAAAAATTAACCACAGTGCCGTGTGAATCACCGGTGACTCATAAATAAATATATACTACTTATAAAACTAATAATAACAGCGCAACCCCCACTTAAATCGCATTACAGGTGTGAAAAATATGCGTGCTGCAAGGAGCGTCAGCCTTGGTGGAAGAGTCGCCGCATGCAGAGCCGGACACTTGTGAGTCTCCAGTGACTCATGACGCAGTGAACGTGTTAATGAATCCCAAGATGGAAATCACTTGAAATATTAATGGTAGAAAAAATTAGGGGGGAAGGGACTTCAAAATCACGCTATATAATGCCAACAGCTTTATAATTGAAAAATTTACATCTAGTTACTAGTAACTGCAAATTGTTAGAAGTAATTTGTAGAAAATAATGTAATGATCATGAAAAACATTTGTGATGGTTTAAGTATTTGCATAAAACTTAACCCGGAGCAGGGTGGGTATCGTTCCTGTCCTTTGTGGAACCTCAGTTAAATTCTTATTTTTATCCTTATAGACTTGTAAAACATTATGTTTATTTAAAATATCTTACTTATAATAATTATTATTTATGACAAAAATTGCTTGAGTAAACATGATATAATATGGTAAAGGAGATGATCATAAAATGATCCCACCAATTGAGACTACGACATATGCTTCTTAAATTTTTAAAGGGCTAAAAGAGTGAAAGGAGTGATTCATCAGCAGATTCCCTAAGCTTATGGTGAAAAAATCACGACGGTATAGTAAGGAAATAAGCGAGAATACTATGAGATTTCTGTAAAAAATGTTCATTATGACCACCAAACGGCCATGATAAGAATGATTTAGCATGTAATAGATAAAAAAATTAAAGACAGTTTTCAATTTCATCTTTATGTAAATTTTTCTACAGCCCCGATAAGAGTGGCTGTGTCTAACAACTGCATTTAGTTATTATTATTAGTTATCATTACACGCACCACAAGAGAATACGCCACAGTTTAGACTCACAAAACAATTTGTAATTAACGTCCATTGTATTCCTCGTCATGGATGGCTGTGCAGTCTCAAAATGTCTTAGCCACTTCTGCACTTTGTAAATATAGGCTCTTAACTAAAAAATAACCCTTCAGGGGGCACATCGGTCAAAAAGTCACAAATGGACGCATTGTTATTTTTCATAAAATCAGCTTTATTCTTAAAAAAATGAGAGTTGAAGAAAATGAAGGAAAACAAGTTCATTACATGATATTTGAATTGTTTTACTAATATAAAACCATTATTTTATTGCCTGATGATGGTTCTATATAGGAATTTAAACCAGTTGCTGTCACTAACAACAAATTGGATTATGTAAAAATAGATTTTACTTACTTTAAGTGCATCCCTGTAATCTGGAGTCTAAGTCACTAAAATGAAATTCATTTTATTAAAAAAAGTAACAATATAAAAATGGAGTTTTTTATAACTTTTTTCACCTACATTGAGTTGATATTAAGAAAAATAAATATTACAAAAGTGTCCTGTAGGAAACAATTTTGATGTAATTTTCACATGTTTTTGGACATATTTTTTTACCATTGGGTATTTCATCGTGGTTCACACACTCATTTTACAAACAGTAATTAAAACACAAAAAATCAAATTTAGCTCATGATTATATTCCCGGTTTAGACTTCCACCGCCATTATTTTCATTTTTCATTTTGTTTCTTGCAACGCTGATGGCTGTAATGATGCAATTATGTGCAGTCGACTCCCTCTAGTCCGGACTCAGATGGTACGGATCGGATACCGGATGCTCCAGACTATTTCTTGGAAATGAGTCATCAGCGTGCGGTCACGTTTCTCATGGCAGAAATCAACATAGATTTAGCGTGTTTTACTTGTTTTGCTTAACTATAAATAAATAACATCACAAACATCAGTTCAGTTTACAATTGCGTTTGATACGGATCTTCAGTGAAGCGGGAAATGGCAATTTTGACTCAATATGGCAATACGGATGGGAGGAACACTGGAACTGCCAACAACCTAAGTCAAGCAACAGATTGGTGCGTCAGCTGTGGATGTAATGTTTATAAGGAACTGGCATGATTATACATTCAACGAACAGTTAAAGCGAAAAAGCAGAATAAAATAACTGATTTATTTCAATATGTACAGTATTGCAAAGCCAAGATTTTTAATTTTTTTAGATTATAGTAATTACATTTGGGATAATCTCATTAATATAATGTTAGAATTCCAATTTGCAGTGATTTATCATTTCATGTTCATTTCTATTTATGATGATTGAATTTATCACACACAAAAACCTACGATTGAGTTGGAAACAAAAACCTGTAATGTTTGGGAAAGTACGCTTTAAAATCTTCTTAAAATTTGATTTATATAGATGCTGTACGCTATTACCGGTTGTAATTTATGGATGGTCCGGATTAGAGGGAGTCGACTGTAATGTGCAGTCTCATAACTTTAGACTGCTGTTAGTTAAATCTATACTATTTACTTTCAACTGTTTTCTTACAGGTGCTTCAAATGGCAGTTACATATATAGTGGTGTTGGCACAATTTCATAGTTTTATGTAAACATTAGTATTTAAATAAGATTAAAAAATAAAGAAGGATGTTTTGCGATTTCTATCCCCAAAAACCCAAATAAGATAAGAAAGATTTACAAGGTATAACCATAGACAACATCGACATAATGTATTTTATTTTTCCACAAAAGACTTGAATCTGGAGAAAAATTAAAACACATCATCTTTATAAATAACAAAAACATGTAAAACAAAGTTATAATAATAATAGTTTAAATTTATTAAAAAAGTAATAGAAAACAAACACATTTACACACAATCATTTCAGCAAGACAAAAACTACAACAATTTTTCACTTACAATTTTTATACAATCAATAAAATAAGAAGTAGATTTTATGTTATGATACAGTTTGAAATTTGAGAATCTAATAGTATAAAAAACTACACTGAACAATGCATAAAAATATGAAACTGGCTGGAGCATCTACAGGACTTAATAGACTTAGTCTAAGTGCCGAATGTAAATCCTATTAGTACATTTTAGCAAGTTTGATATCTTTATAATCGAGCCAAACAGTTAAGTGCACAAAAGAACAAAGTGCAAATTGCAGTAAAAACTGATGGCAACATGAAAATGGCACTGAATACAAAGACAAAAGTATTACTGACAAAAATATTGATTATAATATCCGATTGCTAATTTACTGCAAAATGTAAGTTGATTGTCTATAAAACCTCTGATGGATACTGCAATCATGTAAATGTGCAGGTAATGTATTATCAGATGATACATTACGTAAGAATAAACTTTAACAAACAAATCAAAGTAATGAAGATTAAGAGTAATACATAGATAAAAGTCATAATATACCTTTTAAAAAAGCTAAATTGAACTTTAAATCATTTAAATAAAACATTTATACACATCTCAAAACCTGTAAATGCAATAATATTAACCAAA
The DNA here is from genome assembly GCA_023375725.1 of Nephotettix cincticeps. Classification (NCBI taxonomy): domain Eukaryota; kingdom Metazoa; phylum Arthropoda; class Insecta; order Hemiptera; family Cicadellidae; genus Nephotettix; species Nephotettix cincticeps. Next base: position 95,074,542 of record CM041791.1, on the reverse strand, counting down.
ATAAAATAATTGTGAGATACACTCTTAACACATAATTTAGTATCTTAATTATAGAACTTTAATACCATTTTAAGTACATTTAAATATAATAATATACAAAAAATAAATTCAGCTAAGCGTTTTAAGTACAATACCAATAACCTTTCCCCAAAATTGCTAATATATGTAACAATATGTATAAGTGTGAACAATTTAGGATAAAAATTTATATATGACATAAAAATCCAACAAGTTTTCTATAAAATGTATACACAATTTACAGTAAAGTGAACAATCGGAAAGATAGTAGGTCAAAACTGTTTTGACACTAAGCTAATTGTGATGTCATGGTGGTAATACTTAAACAAATTCTAATACTACTTCTTAGTAATCAAATACTTGAAAATGAACAGAATTAGTTGCACATAATTTTAATTATTCACTTTAAACCCTAAATAATTCATTTAACTAAGCACCTATCAGATGTTATGATCCCATTCATTAACAAAAAAACATAAAAACAAAATAACTATAATAAAATTCAACAATAATATAAACTTAAGTTAATCGTAATAAACAGTTATATAAAAAAAGCTATAATAATTGCACTAAATTGAGAAAACATTAAAATACAAAACACATAAAATACATTAATAATAAAATTACACACATTTAAATATTAATACACACTTAAATACACTCATAATCAAATCAACCCAGGAACAAGAGATATCATAAAATATAAAGTGGATAATAAATACAATAAAAGGTACTATTATTATTATAACTTGTTGACTAGTGAGGGGCATGCATGAAAAGCATTGGACTTACCACTGGAGCAGGAATGGCACAATAAAGTTGGTGAACACTCAAGAAACAGGCATATTGAAATCTGAGTTTCATATTGACTTAAATTTTGTCTGGTTTTCTAAGCTTATTTTACTTCCTGTTTCTGCAGCTTTATTCATCATTACGTGTTCAGTGCCTTTAATTGTTTTATATAAGTATATATTTAATTTTAATAAAAAAAAAATACAATTTATATCATAAGTATATTGAATTAACAATGAAAATTGAAATAAATTATATTTGTACTCATATGGTATACACAATGTGGCTCAAAGATACTTTACACTAAGATGTCTGCTTGTATAACCAGTTCCATTAATTATTTCCTTAACCTTAGCATTACTAGTAAAGTTCCAACAGTGGCCAACAATAAATCTAAAAAAAGATTTTCAAACCACTTTGTAATAAAACATTAAATCTGACCATCAGAACTGATAGTTGTTGATATACATATATCCATGAATGTTTGTATTCAGCTATGATGCATTTATTTTGTCCTTAAACTATTGTTAAGACATTATACGAATGAATGATTCTCATACCTACAATTTAATAAAAGCTATGAAAAGTTTAAAGCGCGATTTAAAATTGAAATAATGACTATCTTACAAAATATTCACACAAGAATAACATTCGCTCCACAACCATTACGTGGGGATCAACAAAACACAACCAAAAAAGTCCATGTCCAACTGACATAAATATTTATATATAAGTACAATGAGAAGTTTACAATGTCATATGTTTATATATATATATAATGTGTTTATAAATACAATGTATAAGTATTTTATACTAATACATTATATTTATAACGTTACTTAAATATATTATTAATTACTTTTTAAAGTTCCACTTGAAAACTATTGATTTAACGCAAGTCTACATCGAGAAAGATGCTCACTTTCAAATATGACTACTGCTACAAATCCATGCATGTCCATTGGTAGTTAGTATTATATTCACAGTTTGCATTAGGCCAACTCTTATCACGTGGCAACTCATGATACCTCCATGTCAGCTGCTGTCCTACTTCTACCACCGTGGTCCTATGGAAAATAAGGAATCAAACCGTTCTCAGTTTGAAAACTCTAGATTGAAAATTTTGACAAAAAGCCTGGCAAATTTTGACTTATTTGTTTTACTTCTCAAAAATAAAAAATAAATCAGTCTCCAAAAATATTTTTCGATTAATTTAATTCCCAAAACATAAAGGTGAAAATTTCATCTTTAAGTTAGGCCTGAGTCCATATATTTATGAAATAAAATTATTAATTTCCTCAGAAATTTCTGAATTATTAAATCAATTGTATTAGTCGTCAATGTGCCAAAAGGTACCACCTGTGAAGAGAACGGCAAAACATACAATAAAGTTATGACAATTCAAATTGTTATAAACAATGCACTCTGAACTCTTGTCTAAATTATAGAATATTACAGTATCTTATTAAAAACAAACTTAAAATAAATTTGTTAAATATTGAAATGACTGAGATCGGTCATGCAACTGAGATTCTTCAAAATCCCACCTAGATTAAAGCTCAAAAATGTTTCAATATATATTTATATATGTATATGTATAAGATTCTAATTAAGTCCTAAAGCATACGTTAGTCATTTGCTTTGAAAACGAACCACCTTATTCGAATTATGTATTGAAATCTTAAAAGACAAACCATGACAGTTCAGTAGCCACTCCGTGACACCACGTCGAAAGGCAACTTACCTACTAATTATGTTAAGCTTACACTTATTAGATAAGGTGTTTCGTCTCTTTCACACCGCCACAGCTTACAGAGGATTTGGAACTGAATTTCCATCAACGTTTTTTGTGCATTTTTCTCTCTCAGCTTTAAACTGTGATCAAAAATTGAGCTTTATTACTGATAAAAGATTATTGTTCTTAAGTCCTTAAAAATGTTCATCTATAAATTAGAAAGATAAATTTTGGTATTAAACAATATTAATATTTAAATTAAATAACTAAAATGTTTTTTTGACATGCTTAGAAAGTGGTAAAGTCAAACTGAAATTATGAAAAAACTAAACCAATTATAAAAAGGAACTGGAAGCATTCTCTTAGCTGAGCAAAGAGACGAAACACCAAAAGGGTGCAATACAGTCGGGCAGCACAAGTTGACTTTAGTGAGAAGAAAAAGTAGAATTAGAAGAAGAAATCCTGACGTATAAAGTCTTTTATTTGTGCGCAGTAGGCGCAAATGTGTAAGATGGAGAGTTGGTGGAGCGATGGAAGTGGACGTTCTGCCACTTGTTGTCACGTTTGTGCCACACTCGTGTTTCTTCGCACTGAGAGCTGTGAGCAACACCTTGCCTGCAGAGGAACATTTATTAGAAATAAGTTATTAGTTTTAACAAAATGTATCATCTTAGAGAGAATTTCACATTATTTTTTCAATTATGTGAAACATTTCCAAATAATTGTTTAATTATAATTCATATATGGAGATAGTAAATTTTGTCTTGCGTTATAAATGTAACAACCATTTCTAAAAAAAAACATGGTTAAGGCTACTGTTTAAGGCACTGTATTAAAAGATTTATTCAGATGATGGATTCCTATCAGGCTGTGCCTTGGAATATTTAATTTCTTTTCCGTCTTTAAATTATTTTGTGTAAGAATGAGGTCTGCCTGTCTTACCTTGTGTAAGAAATATATGTAAAGACTGTGTTTGGTGTAATTGTGTGTAATTTATCTATTTAATTTATGTTGTATAATTTATGTATTTATTATTATTATTATTATTAATAGATGTATCATTCAATAGATGTGTATAGATGTAAATGCCACTTCTAGTGGCAATGGCTGGAAGCTCACTTGGCCCCGCTCTGAGGAGTGCACAAACACTCATAGTAACTTTGGGCAGTGAATGACTTGATGTTGGTGACTTACACATCCCTCTCCTTTGCCTCTCCACCAAGTACCCAGCTGTAGCGCACTCGCTATCTCGGACAATTTCACCCGGCCATGAAAATTTTTACTATGAGATTATGATTATTGCCCGATTTAAAATAAATTAGGTTTATCTCTTACCGTCTCATTAAAAATACATTAACGCAATTTTGATTCACAGTAGTTGTTTAAAAATATTATGAAATCAATTTTAATTAGATAGTCAACAAGTTATAAATTAATTCTTACCTCTCATATTTTCTGATGGATGAACACATTTAAAACCATCCAAGGACTAACATATCCGAGGTATTATTCATTTTATATTAGATTAGATTAGATTATTTGAAATATTTTTCTACCTACTGCTGTGAAAGGTTTGTGTTTATGATTTGTGGATCAAAAGGAACTCATATTGTTAGTTTATATCTATTTCCTTTATACAGCAAAGTCCAGTTTATCCAGATCCGAATCATTCAGATTCCGGATCGAGTTTTGAAAAAAAAATTATGTAAACAACAGTTAAGATGAGAATTTTATCTCAAGCTTCTTTCAAATTTCAGACGCAACCGCAGTGTTACTAACGATGAATGTGTGACATGATGAACTCACATTCTGTATATCAATCAATCAACATCTTGATTCATCAAATATACATACGTATACATCTGAATAGTGTCATAATTTTTCCTTAGAAAATTTACATGACATTTTATAAAGTATTAAGAATAAGAATAAGAATAAGAATAAGAATCATCTTTATTTACATAACATCAAGTAATGCAATAGTGTCAGTTTAAGTTACAAAAAAATTACGTATTAAAATATATATATTTTAATACGTATCAATATATATAATATATATAAATAATATATATAAATAATATATATAAATATAATATATATAAATAAAATAATATATATATATAAATATATATATAAATATATAATATAAATATATATATAAATATATATATATATTACGTATTAAAATATACCTAATACAATACTCAAGAGGAGGTAGAGAAAAACTCCTCCAGGGAATATAAGGACCTTTCTATGAAAAAGTTTTTAAGTTTAACTTTGAATTTATTTGAATTTTTTTCTTCTCTTATATGAGTCGGTAATTGTTTAAGGTACTAAATCTGACATATGATGGTTTTTTTCATAGAACTTCAAATTGTGATGGTTTTGGATTATAAATTTTTTATTTCTGGTATTATATGGGTGGATAACTGGCGATGGGGTTAGTATTATTTTTAGCTATTAGGATGGTGTCGAAAATGTATTGCCCATACACAGTTAAATATTTAAGTCTTTAAATTTGCTTTTTACAATTTCTTGGTAATCTAATTTCATTATGATTCAAATAGATTTTTTTTGGTTTAAGGATTCTATCCGTGTTAGCTTTTGAGGTTGAGCCGTAAAAACAAATACCAAATGACAAATGTGAATGAATATTAGCAAAATAGATGTCCCTTAGGGATTTTTTATTACAAAAAGATGACATCCTGTAAAGAGAATAAAGTCCCGAGCTCAACTTAGAAACAACTTTTTCCACATGTTTATCCCAACTAAAATTCCAATCAATTGTTAATCCCAAAAAATTAGTATTGTTTTTAATTTCAATTTCTTGCATGCCATAATTTATTACAGGTTCATGTGATTTAATATTTTGATGAGTTCTGAATCTAATAAAATAATTTTTTCGGGGTTTAGCATTAAGTTATATTGTTGTAAATAATATCCAATACTTTCTAGCCCTATAGAGCTTAAAATTTCAAATTGTTGTACTGTGTTGGCTGACACTTTTAAATTTGTATCATCTGCATAAAAACAAACATATAGAGGGATGTTTCCAAACGAAGCGCTACAAGCACGTAGTGTAAGCGGGAGCAGTCACCGTTAGACATGTCAATACTTAACAGTCTAAGAGTAGCTGTTTGATTTTGAAGTTAGATGTACAAGCACTTACCGCATGCGCGTGAGGTCACTATTGTCATTTCAGTACTGAACAGTCAAATTGTAGGTGTTTGAGGTTAGATATAGAGTGGTTGGTTCTTGGTTGTTTCGGAATTATTTTTACGGTCAAAGTGCATACTGAGTCTATATGGTCATGAGTGGTTGTAACAGGAAGAAGGTTGTTTTAACGTCAGTGTAGCGTTTTATTTCCTGCCTAAAACTATTAAATAACAATAACTGTTCAACTTTAAATAAAATTTGAAAAATATAAACTTGTTAAAAGCTTGCGATATTTCATGGCTATGTTGTTGTACAACGGTTATATGCAGTCTGCAGTACTAATATTGCAGGCACTATTTATGATCATTGTCCATGTGACGTTGATGTCTAAAATAGTATATTTTTAGTATACAGACTCAGATTATCCGGGATTTTCAGCTATCCGGATCGGAACCTCACCATATTAATCCTGATAAACCAGACTTTACTGAACGTGTAATTAACCCTTTCAGTGCCAGGTGCAGGAAATGCCAGGTTAAAATTAGCAGTTTTTAGCTGTTTGAGAAACACTTTCATTGTTTTATTATTTAGGTATTGATGAAAATGGATATTTTTGGTTTTGTTTTCTTCATAGATAAGTTTATTCATAACAGATAAAATAAATTTACTTAATATTTTTATTCATAAAATAAATTATGAAAAAAGATTACTTAAATAATATTTTATAATGAATTTTTCGGTTTGAAGTAAAAATTTTGCCAGTAGAAAATTCTTTACGCTTAGAATTGAGTACTTTTCTTCTACTATAGTTAGTTTTGTACATACTATATGCAAAAAGTTTCAATATTTATCTTCAAAAATAAAGTTTTTGTGATTAATTTAGAAAATATCGTTAATTTTGGTTTACACATTTTTTACTGAAAAGAATCACATTCTAAAATATGCGTACATTAGATATGAAATTGGAACTGTGTCAATAACTGTGTAAATGAATAAAATGTTTCAAACTAAACTGATTATTATTTTTTAAAGAATCAAAATTATCAGGATCAAAATCTGGATCACTATCCATATTGTCAAAGTCTAAACTTGACTACTCATCACTCCCACTCAAATCACTCATGGAAAAATTTCTGTCACCTTTCTAATTGTATTATCATTGACAGTTGAATCAATACACATCATCATTACAAAAGAATCTAAACAAGTAAACAAACAGCACATGTTGATGTGGGCTGGAACCACAAATACTTAGAATAACATTTTAAATTAAATAATAATATTTAATGTGTTTTTATATCGTAAACACAAATATAAAAAAATTAAAGTTTTTTAAATTTCATTTTTTAGGACGTCCGTCTAGTCGGACGCTGGCTCTTCTTGGACGTTTTGCTGACATCCGTATATATGGACATTGGCACTGAAAGGGTTAAGTATGAGTGGAAGACCAGCCAGAGACATTGTGTACTTTAAAATAATGGTAATAAAAGTCACATTTATTTAAATCGCCCCTGTTATTTCAATTTGAAAGCAAGCATGACTTTGATAATATATTTATTAAGAATTCTATCTCAAGCCAGGCATATGTCAAGACCTCATCAAAACCATGAAAACCAAGGACGAGTGTATGGCAGACTGTTTGACAAAATGCAGATCAAGACAAGTTTAAAAATATTACAGTGGAACCCCACAAATCCAAACCCCGGATATCCGAAATCCCAGAAAATCTGAACGTGTTCTCTTGAAATAAAAAATTAAATAGCTGTAAATCTAAACAGTTTTGATTTAATCACACAAATTTAAAATTATCAAAATGTACTATTCAAGGTTTAACACGTTCGCTGCTAAGCTCGGTAAATCCAGCTGGCCCAGTGCCGTCAGCATGCGAGAATTCCCGGGCTTTGTAACCAACATATTTTTGTTTTTCTCTGTCTGTAGCTGGCCCAGTGCCGTCAGCATGCGAGAATTCCCGGGCTTTGTAACCAACATATTTTTGTTTTTCTCTGTCTGTAGCACTGGTGCAGAAATGTTCTTCCCGGTGTAGCACTGTGTACCGGTTAGAGGTTAGATTTTGTACACTGGTAGTTTCCATGTGGCGCCCTGTGTTTGTATGTCAGCACCTGAAGAAATCCTCATAATTGTCTTTAGCAGGGTACGTGTTAACACAAAAAAATAAAATACAAGATTGAACAAAGACAAGTTTTTCACCTAAAATCTGTTCTATTTAACTGTCAAAGTGAAAAAAAATTTTCACGGAGAAGCAACTCCGAGCCATCGTCGCATGAACAAAACGACTTTCAATTCGCTTGTTAGTGATACGCAATTATCGCTAAAGTTGGTAAACGCTCCATAGACAGTAGACAGGCTCGAGATGTAATGGCTAGTAATCCCAGTAAGGGTGTTGGTAGGAGCAGAGTGATTCATTTTAGATCACACTCGCCTAGCAACAATGACATGTTACTGGACTACATCCACCCGCCAAGGTCACTGCCTTTTTGAACACTGAGAATTCAGCCCCAATTAGTTCGGATTTGAGGGTTTATACTATATATACAGTAAAGTCTGGTTTATCCAGACCCTAATCATCTGGATTTCGATTTATCTGAATCAGATTAAAAAATGTATTTACAGTTGATTCTATTTTTATTTAGTTAAAAGGTTAAATGTAAGAAAAGTCTAAATGGTCCTAATAATTTGCCTCAATAAATGAGAATTGTCATTCATTCATGTTACAAGAGCCCTGTAGTGTGAGAAGGTGACTACTAAGTTAGACTAGGACGTTGGCCATTAAAAAAAAAAAAATACTTACTTGTCCATATACTGGGTAAGCCGAACATAGGCAATGCAGGCTGCGTCTTCCCCTAGCAAGTGAACGTTGGGATTGAGGATCGTAGTGTTAACTGCCTTGCAGTTTTTTCCTACCACTGAAATTCAACAGTACTCAACTTTAGTCCAAGATAAGTATTTAAGTAAAGGGTGTTCAAAACTACACCCAAGAGGAGGAAAAGAATAACCATTAGAAAGGTAAATCATTGCTAGGATTTAATTGTATTTTCTTAGTTTTGTATTTTAGTTTTAGGATATAATTTTGGGAGTAATAAAATGTCTCGAATAATATTGTTATTTTTATATACAGTGTTTACAAAATAATATTAAATATAACAACAATTACTACCGTATCATGACAATAAACAACTAGTGTTAGTTAGTGATAATTGAAAGTGGACAATGCAGATGGTAGAGAAATATCAATCAAAATGAAATATTAAGCAAAAAATGGATATAGTTCTAGAGTCAGATTAAAATCATAGAATATAGCCAGAAATAGGGAGAGAACCACAAAGGCCGCAAACTACAATCGAATAATGTCCTGCTTTACCATATAATATCCTGAAGTCAAAACAAATGGCATTTAATAGAAATGGTGACAGTAAGGCTGAAATAATAAATGTCACATATTTATAAGAACTGTACTTCGAATCAGTACTAGATTAAAATATTTTGTAAAAAATTCTATTTGAAAATAACTGTAGAGTGAAATTTTTAATTTATTTATTGTGAGTTGGTTCAATGTAAAAAAAAAGTTTTATCACAAGGTCAGTTAAAATCTTATACAGCGTATTTATCAAGTTAAAAAATATAAGAACCAGTTTTAGAACTATATGCTATGGGTAAATCCAACTTTTACAACTTTCATTTATCTTAGTTGTTTACTAAACTTCCATGTTATGGCTATTTATAGAACTCTATTGTAACAACTTACGAGCACACACAATGCAGAATTTGCTACAAAATAGTCATTCACTAAATGTGGGGCAACGGGACAAAGTGAAGAAATTGCAAGATTTTAAGAGTCAAACAGTTTTTTTTCTCCGAATACAAATTTCAGCTTCAAAGCAACAAATATAAGATGTTTTATTGATCAGCAGGGAGACTGGAACTCTAGAAAAACATCTTGAACACACCAGTGCTACAGCAACAACAATTCAGGGTTGAAACAATAAATTCTGAAAACTTACTAAATTAAATAATAAAATACTAGCAAACATTCAAGAAATGGGCAAATTTGTGAAGTGCCATATTAATGATAAAAACGTAACCAACCAAGATATATGAATGCGAAAGCTAAACTTATGTTGTTTTGTTTCATGTATCATAAAAGAGGCAAGGGCGGATCCAGGGAGACGATTTGGAGGGGGGACATCGGGGAGGGAAAATTTTTTGAATTTGCATGCCCTTAGAAGTGGTTTTGAAGCATCTGACAAACCAAATAGCAAAGTTGAGCAACATGTCAACTGTATTAACAGTCAGTCTATCTAAATAATAACTGAATTTTTCCAGTTTAATACTTTTTATATTAAAGTACGCCATTAATTATTTGTATAGTTTTGTTAATGATAATTTTTTTGATTTTAAACTTAATATTACAACAAAACCAGAATTTTCCTGGAGATTAGACCTATTTTCTACTTGGAAAAAAAGTTATTTCCAATATTTCAAGAAATTTGTTAGAGCCGTTTTTGAGATCTTTGTGCACTTTCTATCTTCCTCACAGCAGCAATACTCTTTCCCATGTTAATCTTATGGAGAATAGGCAAACTCCTTTATTTATAAGCAGATGTTGATAAAACTTATTATAAATAGTCAAAATAAAAATAGTTTATTGTAAAAATGTCTACTTTCAGTTTCCTCACAGCAGCAAAACTGCATACTCTTTCCGATGTTAATCTTATGGAGAATAGGAAGAAAACTCTCTTATTTATTATGAATGATGATCAAACCTTTTATATATTGTTATTGGTTTGGAAATTTGCTGATTACACAGGTCTGCTGCAACGGGGGTATATACCCCCGTACACTATGTATATACATAGTGTTAGAGTTTTTAAGTTTTTAATGAATTTTATAGGTAAACTCTCTTTCAAAATTGCTTAGAGTACAATATTTATATTAATTAAAACATACATAAATCATGGTTTTTTTATGTTAGCCAAAATGCAAACTTGTACCAAATTTCATAAAAATCAGACATCAGTATGATCTGTATGTAGATAGGCAGTGAGACATGCCCAAAAACGATTTTGGATTTAGAGTGCCTCAAAATTGATATTACTATTCTCACTTATATTCAAATAATATTTCGACAAAAACAATACACCAGAGTTCCGGTAATCTGAACTAATTGGGACAAAACCCTTTACGGATTATGTGGAAGTACAGAATAAAGTTCATTAAAAGTACTATTTAAATCCATTATTTTAGACCCGAACTGTGTATTTAGAGCAATTAACTTCATACCACAGTTCACATATAGGTTTATCCAGTACATGTTTTGCCTGAACAGCATCAAGTATTTCTGTAGAGACGTTCTTTCCGTTATGTACTCGTCTTTATAAATTTAAAACAGTGCCGTCAGTAGGCCTCCTTTTTACACGATCGCATTGCTGGAGATGAACTCAAATGTTTGAAAAGTAGTTCACCGAAAAGCGATGATAAAGAGTCGGACTGTGAGAACCGACTATTGTGTAGCTAGACATCGTCCTAAATTATCACGAGCAACAGTGTACTGCTACATCTGAATGCTTGATGTTTATGTTATGAGACGATGGCGCAACTTATGACTACCAGGTTTTTGGTTACGTCAAAAGATTAAAATTGAATTCTCATGTTCCAAAAAGTAAGTTATTGTATATTATTAAAATTGTGTAGGCAGTAATGTAAAATAATTGTAACCGTGCTGTGGATTAAAATGTTACAACTAAGATTTAATTGCTTCGTTTTTAATTTAAACTCAGTAACATTTCTTCCCCATCAGGTTAGATTAGACAAATCTTCCGATTACCAGGACTCATTCCATATACTATGTGTTTGGGAAAGAAGTAAAATTAATAATATTTTACTATTTTGTTAACAATGATAGTAATAAAATCACATCAAAGTAAAAGTCAATATCCCTATCGCAGCAGACCTGTGTACTCAGAAAATTTCTAGATCAATAATATATATATAATAATAATAATGATATATGACAAGTTTCATCAATATCTGTCGTTAAATATGAGTTATTTGCCTATTTTCCATAAGGTTAACATGGGGAAGAGTGTACAGGTTTGCTGCTGTAAGGAACATTAAAATTAGGCATTTCTAGCATAAAAAATTTTTATTTTGACCATTTATATAAATAAAGTTTTATAAACATCTGTCCATAAAAAAAGGAGCATATGCTATTCTCTATATGATTAACATGGGATAAGAGTATGCAGTTTAGCTGCCATGATAAACACATAAAATATGATAGTATTTTTTAAACCATAGTATTTTCCATATATTTGCTAAAAAGTGTCTTAACTACAAAAAGGGCAAAATAAAAAAAATTGGAGCTATCTAACATGCAAAAATCTAAAATTAATAAAAAATAACAGGAAAAGTTCAATAGGTAATCAGTCTTATGAATCATCATGAACCAGCTCAACTATTAGTAATCAACTCATTTAAAAAATTATTTAGAAATCACTAATAACAAAATTGTTTTATATTATTATTTTTTCATAATATTTTCCTCCTGGACTAATTTACCATGGTTCTATGACAATTAGTTGTCATTCTTAAAAGATATTTTTAGGATATGTGTAAGACCCCAAACAAATACAGTAGTCTCACCAACCCGGCATTCGATAACTCAGCCGCACATGACAAAGAAATAATAAATACAATTTCTGATATACTCATATTAAACCAAAATCACATGAATAAATTGACACATGGCATTGATACTCAAAAGTCAATACTTTAGTCTGTCTGACTGTTGCCTTGTGTCACGATGCCCCTTGCACCATGGGTAAAAAACATACATAACTAAGTTTAAAAAAGTGTTCTTTATTTGCAATACTTCTATATACAAGGTGCGGCAAAACCCAACCTATTTTCTTCCGCACACCTCTCAGCAGCGGGACGTCCGGGGAAAGTGGGAATAGCATTGTTTCAAAGCCAACATGATGCCATTTTAATTGCCATGGAGTGATCGCCTGTGCAAAGGAACTTTGCCATTGAAGCATATTTAAAAGCAGTGATTCAATCATCGTTACCCAGCAGCAGTTTCGTGCAAACTTTCGGTTAGTTCAAACAGTTAGGAGAAAACATAGTCCTGAGAATAATTTGGTTCTAACAGGATGGGGCAACTCCACACACAACCAATGCCGTGATGGGATTCCTACAATGGAAGTTTTGTGGGAGAGTAATCTCTTGTTTCGGAGATATCGCCTGGCCAGCACACTCCCCTATGCTCCAGCAAGCTCCCCTGATCTGAGCTTCTGTGACTTTTCTTGCGGGGCTACTTAAAATCTAGAGTGTACATAAGTAAGTCTCGCACCTTGGGCGAACTAAATAGAGACCATAATGCCTGAGACCAAACTAAAAGAGACCATAAGAAATTGCCATCCTTACCCCTCCAATCCTAAGTAAGGGGTTTGGGTTAAGTTTTGGTGCGAGACTGGAAGAATGTATATTTTAATAAGGGCATCATTTGACGGGCATAATCTTTAAAACCTATACTGATAAATTTTTATATTATTATGTAGTTTTTTATTAATTGCAATTGATAACAGTCTATAATAACCAATAAGACCTATTGTACCCCTGATCATCTATTAGTTATTTGTAGTTTATATTATGTCAGTACTTTTGCCGCACCGTGTATTTTATTTATTTAGATTGAATATAGGCTTGTATTATAATGCTTTTTTCACAATTAAATTTATTTTTGTGTTTACTGTTCTTTGTGGAGGCATTTCCCTCAAATGGAGCCCCACAATACAATTGTGGGGCTCCAATGTTAATCTTACGGAGGATAGGGAAAAATTATTATTTCCCATATTAATCAATCTTTTTGGATAAAACTTGATATTTAGCTTCATCTGGTTGAGATCTATCCATTTATGCTTAAAAATCATAGTTTATGTGTTTATCATGGCAGCAAACCTGCATACTCTTTTCCCATGTTAATCATATAGGGAATAGGCAAACTCCATTATTTATGGACAAATGTTGATGAAAGTTGGTACAGTGGAACGTGGATAATTCGAACTTCTGTAATTCGAAAACTTCCTTAATTCGAAATTTTGTCTTGGTCCCTAGAATTTTATATAAAAACAATGTTAAAATATCCTGGTTAATTCGAATAATTTTTTGGATAATTCGAAGTTTTTTCAGCATAAATCTATAAAGTGAACAAGTCATTGTGTGCGATTTTCCAGGAGATGACGTCTGGGCTTCCTGTCCTCAGACTATTTTTAGTTAGATCAACCCGCCAATCATTCTCATAGCACGTACACCTGCTGTTGACTGGTCACATTATACCTCCCCCCCCTCACCAGTCCACTACTGCTCATAAATCACAACATTGACATCTCTAGTCTTACTACACGGCTCCGACTCAGTTCAGTACCGTGTGTATCATTGATGGTGGTTTATTCCGATATTCGTCGGTGTTGGCATTTGTGACTTTGTCTGCGTTCATGTTAAAACGTCGTGTGTATGATGGCTTCGTCAAAGCGAACCTAAAAATCTCTGACGTTGCAAGAATAAATAGCGGCGATCAAGGAGGTAGAGAAGGGATTTGAAAAAGTTTGAAATAGCTAGTTTTGGGATCCCTTTAAACACATTATCCACATTTAACAAAAATTAGGATTTTTAATCAATAATATCTTCATTAACCTAACTTTTTTAATATACAATGTTAAAACATGATGTTTAATTGTTTATTTCAACCACATGGAAAAACTTTTCTAATTCGAATATTTGGATAATTCGAATTTTTTTTCTGGTCCCTTGAGGTTCGAATTATCCAAGTTCTACTGTATAAATGTTAAGATAAAAATTATTTATGGTAGAAATGTCTAATTTCAGTGTTCCTCACAGCAGCAAACCTGCACACTCTTTCTCATGTTAATCTTATGGAGAATAGGCAAATAATTCTCATGTTTATGGACAGATTTTTATAAAACTTGTCATATATTATTATTATTATTATTATTCATAATTGATTTGGAAATTTACTGAGTACGCAGGTCTGCTGCTACGGGGGTATTATATACCTATATAAGTCTATATATATTATTATTCGTTATGAAATTTAAAAAAAATTGCTATTTCAGATATTTAATAAAAACATTTTTTGAGCGATTCAAGGGAGCGCAAACATGATGAAAAAAAAATTTTTTTAACTTTTTTTCACATAAATAGTTCTTTTTGTTACATGTAAGTAATTTTTATGATTTTATTGTAGCCTGTACTGAACACTGAACACAAAAATATATAATATGCTATACTTTGCATAGTATCCAAAATTGTTATGGTTTTTTAAAGAAAACCTGAAAAATGGCCAAAAATGAAGTGGCATTCCAGAGTGAAATGATGGACAGCTGGATGGTTAACCCTCACCGGGCGGCTGATGATTTTTCTCGCAGCACAGTAGGCTGCAAGGTACGGTAAACTTGTTTACTTGCGATCAATCATTTCGCCACATTTACTGCACTGTAGTTTGCAAAACAACCGATAAGAGTGCATGGTTATGTTGCACTAAAAATAAATTTTTACTTTCTCCCCTTATACGTAGTATATGGAGAAAGTATTGTTTTCGTCAAAATTTTCAAATTTGAGTTGAGGGTAAATATATCCATTTCGTGGTCACCTGAATCCAAAAAAGTGGGTTTCGATTTGACATTATGTCTGTCCGTCCGTGTGTGTACAGAGCCACAGCCTACCCGGTTGGTCCGATTTAGATTCAATTTGGCATGTATGTATATATTCACCGTATCTCCAGGCGTTTTTTCATTTATTTAAATTTTTAAGGTTATTTCACCTCTAAAAACATTTAAAAAATGTGAAAAATCCAAATTTCTCAAAAACGGCTCTAAACGATTTTGATTAAACTTTGATAGTTTATAGTGCACAGAGTACCAAATGATTTGACACCACCCGAATGTCTGTAAAAATGACAGTTCAAAAGTTTAAAAAAATCAAATTTTTAAATTTTCAGCGAAAACAATAAAAGTAAAGTATAACTTGACTGGCATCATTGAAACCAGCTTAAAAACTAAAAAAAAACTAGCATTTTGAATTATTTGTCTACGACTAATGGTTCCAGAGAAAATTTGAATT
This sequence comes from Nephotettix cincticeps, assembly GCA_023375725.1. NCBI lineage: Eukaryota > Metazoa > Arthropoda > Insecta > Hemiptera > Cicadellidae > Nephotettix > Nephotettix cincticeps. Next base: position 95,058,683 of record CM041791.1, on the reverse strand, counting down.
TACTGTACACGATAAATGCAGTACAACTTACTGCATTGATCATGCCTAGTTAGTACCGTAGTACTACCCAGTATGTAGGCCTAATTTTCGAAGCGCCCAATGTTATTCTTATGGAAAATATTAAAACATCGATTTACTCTTTATTTTCCAACCGTTTTCTATGAAAATAGGTATGAAACGTAAGGTCAAATCACCTAACAAAACCAACTTAAAAAAGTTTGGTATTACAGGCGGAGGGGGGGCATTTCCCCATACAATTCAAACAATTAATCTAACTTGGTCTCTCTTTTTTTTATTTTCAGTAATGGGATGATTATTTTTGAAACAATAAATTATTAAATAATATTTAGATCAAATTTGAAGAACTTGATAGTTTTATTACAGATTGTCTTTTTAAAATTTACTTAAGGGAGAAAGTATGTGTCAGTCCACTGATACCGTTTATTTTAATACCTAAAAATAGTCTTAACCCTTTTAAGACCAACCTCCGATATATCGGAAATCGGTTTTTTCACGTTCGCGGCAGGAGTCTATCGGAAGTCTTTAATTCAACTCTTAAAACTCTCATTTGTTGACGTATCAAGTCAAAATCATCGAAAACTTATTCACTAGTAACCAATTGATCGAAAACAGTCACTGGTTATACAAATTATAACATTTCAGGTTATACATTTCATGTAGTGGTAATAACTTTATATGTCTTTGTTTTTGCCAGACGCTCGCTACAACAGCTGAAGGTGCTAGCGTCTGTTTCGCGTCACTAGTTGCCTTGGTAGTTCTGTTTACTGTAGATTGTTGTCATAACATTCTGCTTTTTATTGAATCGTGAGTTTATTTGATATTTTTATAATGAATTCAAGAGATGATTTATGATCGAGTGAAGTAGATAGGCTCTTATTGTGTTCGGACGACAGTGATGTAGAGGATATTAGTGATCCTGAATTGAACAACTCCGACAGTGATTCTCCTACTCTATTTGGTGATGACACAGACGAGGACCCCGACTATGTCCCTCAGGATAATATTCCTGGTCCTGAATGTCGAATTTTGAGTGATGAAGAGAGCAATGGAGAAAATAGGCCTATACCAGTACGAGGAAGGGGTAGGCCAAGAAATAGACCTGGCTACAACATCAGGCTGAGAGGTAGGCTTAGAGATGTAGGAGCTAGGGATAGGCCAATGCCTATTGATGAAGCTCATTCTCAGAGGTCAAATGACTCTGACAATAATGATGATGATGATGATGAGTGGGTTGAGGTAGACGATGGTGTGATATTTGCTTCTTACCTCAAAGCCCTGAACACATCTTTGAGTATCAAGAGCTCCATGGACCTAAACATTGCCCACCTAGTGACTCCAAACCAATAGCCTATTTCAACCTTTTTTTTACTGTAAGTATATTGGAGCTTATTTCTAAGGAAACCAACCGCTTTGTCCAACAGTACATCACCGCTAATGCAATGAATCTATCTATGCACAACAAGTTTAGGTCTTGGAAAGCAACTACGGCAAATGAAATAAGGGCATTTATAACAGCAATGCTAAGTATGGGCTTGGTGAAAAAACCAACCATAAAATCCTACTGGACAACCACTCTTTCCCAAAGCACTAATTGGTTTGGAAAAATGTTTTCACGCAATAGATTTGAAAGTATTTATTCATTTTTACATCTTGTAGATAACAAATCTTTGCCAAAACTAAATGAACCCGGATACGACCCTACAGCTAAATTTAACCCTCTTCTGATTCATGCCAAAAACATTTCCAGACACCACTACACACCTTATCAGCATTTATCGGTACATGAGAGCCTTGTGGACCCCAAAAATCACACACAGCTCCTTCAGTACTTACCAAATAAACACCACCATAAGTGGGGTGTAAAACTGTGGATGCTTTGCGATTCGGTAACAAACTACTGCCTAGGTTTCACATGTTATAGAGGAGAAGGGATGAAAATAAAGAAGAAATAAAAAGACTAGGCTTAGGTTATTTAGTTGTAAGTAAGCTTTTACAAATGGGAAACTACCTCAAAAAAGGATTTCATGTCGTGTGTGATAATTTTTTTACCAGTGTACCACTTGCTCAACACCTGTTCAACAACAAAACATTTTTCACTGGCACAATCCGTAAGACCAGAAAGCATTTACCACCTAACATAAAAGAAAGATTTTCTGTTGGGCAAAAATCTTACTTTAGGAAAAACCAACTTTTACTTCTAGGCTATAGAGAAAAAAAGAAGCCAATAAGGACCGGTATGTTTGTTGTCAACTAAATCTAAGGCCGTAGATGTAGATAAACAGAAATCATTAGGCCATTACCGCTTTAGGACCATCACTAAACCCCACATTATCCGCCAGTAGAATGACTACATGGGGGGAATAGATTCCTCTGACATGATGCTATACACATATGCTGACGAACGTCGGTCTGTAAAATTTTGGAAAAAGGTTGTCAGCAACATAATTGGCAGGATGGTGCTGAACAGCTACATTTTGTATAAACTTAATTGCACTGGTAGGCCACTGACCAGATACCAATACATGGTCTCCAGTATTGAGGATGTAACTGAAGATTGGCTCAGGAGTTTGAGCGGTACACCTTTGGAGGCACCTGGTCCTTCTAACGCTGGGGGCGGTGGAGGCGGCGATGGGCAGAGAATGTTGGGTAGTGGAATTTTTAAATTACCAGGCACCAAAGAAAGATGCTGTGCTGTTTGCAGCAAGAAGAGTCTTCAACAAGGTGGCAAAATGAAAAAATCCAGGACAGCTTGCAACAAATGTCAAAAGGGCTTACATGGCGCTAGTTATCCGTACCATATCTGCTAAGCCAAATCACCTAGTTTTTTTTTCTATTTGTAAATATTTGTTAGATTATTCATGTTTTATGCAGTTCTATTACTTTTTCCCAGTTTACTATATTCTACACTTTGCCTAAAAAAACTGACAGTGCTACCAGTAGGCCTAAATGATTTTAGCCCGGACTTTTCGTGCTTCTGAACTGTGTACAAAGTGTTTATTGGTCTAAATGAAATACTGTTCATTTTTTATAAGAGAAGGCTACCCAAATTTTGAGTGGGATTGGTACTGTAGGTGTGAACGTTTTATATTGTAAATTCAGTGAAACAGTGACACCTTCAAAAACATTACCGACCAATTGCTTACTCTATAGATTCAATGAAATATTCTGGTAAGTTGGCCTTTTATCTTTACCATAATGTGTTTTATTTTACAGGAATATGTATTGTTGATAAAACAAACTTAAAATGTCAAAATTGAACTGATGGATTTGAAGAATTGATAGAAGGGCCTACAGACGCATAGAAACCAAATAAAAACAAATATGTCGCGTTGTATATAAACTAATATAACTTAATAATTTTAATTTTTTTCCAAAGTCTGTTTTTATAGTTTTGTTTATTATACATTTCTGACTAACAAAAACATACTTTTGTGCCTTTTTCATTTTTTCATATAATGCACAAACAAATTCAAAGCGGACATTTTTTAAAATTTTTTTCCAAATATGCTTATTATAAAAAAAATTAATGCATTTTTTCCAATATTAGTTTACAAGTTATTACAGAGGAGGTACCTATTAGGTTTTCTAACAACACTTAGTTTATAGCTTTGTGACCATTGGTTTGTAAATTACAACGATTTTTGTAAACCTTTTCAAAAAGACCCCAAATAGCCTGGTATTTCTGGGTTATGCTCATATTAATGACCGGTCTTAAAAGGGTTAAAATCTTCAATAATAAAAAATTAAGCAAATTTCAATTTTTTACTTCATTCAAGCTACCTAAATCCAAACAGAACATTGGGAAGAAAGTATTTTGATTTTTTTACACTAAATGAGCAGGGACTGTGATTTTCAGTATCGCTAAGGGCTAAATTTTATGAATTACATATTACAGTCTTCAAAAGGATTTTTGTAGGTATTTAAAAATGTATTATTTTCAATAATGCAGCATTTTCAATAACTAAGTCACCTTTGGGTCCATGTTATGCCAGGTAATGAGACTAATGTGGTGAAGGCTGAATTAAAAATGGGAATTGGTATGTCCTGAAACTAATCCTATAAGAAATGAATTGAAAAAATGATACGTTTTTAATTATGATTATATTGTTTGTAATTTCAACAGCAGTCACCGGAAAGAACCCATTCCGTCGGTTTTGTTACATAACTACCAACTAAAACTAAAAATTTATGCAAGAAAATAATTTTTACTATAACCACTATCAAAAATGATACGTTTTTAATTATGATTATATTGTTTGTAATTTCAACAAAAGTCACCAGAAGAACCCATTCCGTCGGTTTTGTTACATAGCTACCAACTAAAACTAAAAATTCATGCAAGAAAATAATTTTTACAATTACCATTATCAAAGTAAAATTTGTGAAAGTCCATTCCTTCGACTAAATTACCTAGCGCCTCAGGTTCAAATGCCGTCAAGTGAGGATCACATATCTTCCTGAAAATTAAGTAAAGTATCATTTTGATGGAATCTAATAGTTATTTTCATCACAAGGAATAAAAGTGGTATTTTCGAGTCATTGTACGGTAGCTTATTTCAGAATAAGTGCAGAAGAAACATTTTTGTTTCAAGTGATGAACATCAATTTTTTATTCCAAACAATAGTGAGGTAATCATATAGAATACAAGCTAAAAATTGACTAGATCATAAAATTAAATAGTTGACTTCTTTTCTTGTTGTATTTTTAACAAACTACTGTTACACAGCAGTATAATATACAAATTTAAATTTAATCTTGTATTTAATATATATATATCAATAATTCATGTATTTGCTATAAAAATACTAACTTTTTATACTTTTTTTTATACAAAGTTATAAATATTTTTTAAGGAAGGACAATTTTTTGAGGTTTGGGTACTAAAACTGTACATAGAATATTTTAGTCCTGTCATATAATTAATTTTAAGTTAATTTTCTAAATATTTACCAACTAAGTTTAATTTTATGTTAAAGAGTTATTTACTTTTATTTCAATAATAGTAATACTTTTAATGCTTATTCAATAAAAATACATTAAAGATTTCAAATGTATAGTTAGTTAACCCTAAGTCGGTGACATCACAGAGTTTGCTTCCAGGCGCTTTTATTTTTGTAAAAAATGTGGGTTGTTTCCGGTCGGCAGTCACAAGAATCACTGTAGTTTACGTGCTTCTTTCTAGGAATTGGTCCAACTTGATTTCGCATTCCCAACCCCCATTTCCTAACTTTTCTATTCAGTTGAAATACGAGAGGCGCGTAGCATGGACGACGCCACCTTGTGTCACCAATCGCGTTACTACGGTTATGTAGTTTAGTTCTGTGTTTTTTTAATGTTATATTCATATATTTAATTCAGTTTGTATTGATTAATATTGATTATACAGGGGTTTCATACAACCTCTTAACAATATATGGATAAACATACATTATTGTTTATCTATTATTTTAATGCCTGGAAAAAACTCTGTGAGTCACCATTTGTGTTTTAAAATTAAAGTCTCTGACGAAGGGATTTGATTCAGTTACTTCCATGTTATTTAATTCAGTTTTTTTATTTCTTAGTATTAGTTTTACACAGTTTTACAACCTTTTTCCAATGTAAGTATAAAACTACACTATTTGCCTATAATTTCAATGCTTGGAAAAAAAAACTCTGTGAGTCACCATTTGTGTTTTAAAATCAAAGTCACCGAAGAAGGGTTAATGGTTTCAGATAACGTTGCGTTGTCCATTGTGACAAGGTATGGACACTGTTAATGTTTTTTTTAGATGTTACTCGATTGTGAATACCGTTTTGTTAATAGTTTACTAGATTATATGTTTCATGGTTTTTTATTCCGTAGTGAAAAACGTTAATTACGTTATGAATACAACAGACTAAAAGACTCTTACAGACTCTTACAGTTAATGGAAACTGAAATACATATCAAGGTTTAAATAATTATTTACGGTTAAAATGAATATTTTAATACCGAAGAAAATGAATTCATACCAAATTTTTATCTAATATCATTAATTTAACACTAATATACAAAATATAGTATACATTTAAAATTTCTAACCGATCCCTACAGCTATTCTTTTTTTAATAATCCTCATTTAAGCCGCCATACACACACTCATTGACGGATGTTGAAAGTTTTTACAAAGTTAAAAACAAACCAAAAAAATAGATATTCCCACTTGTTTTGAATTCTCTATCGCTAATTACAAGCTTATTAATTGACAGGAAATCATTGATGCAGCTCACTAAGTGTGTGTGGGAAAATAACAAACACATAACCACACAAACATACAAATAACTATATGGGGTTTATTGTGTGACTACTGAATGTAGGTAAAAGATCCTACATGAAACCATGCTTGTTGTCTTTTGAAATGTATGAATCATTAGATGTCTCATTATCTGATAGTGAAAGGCAGAACTAGCTTTCATTGTATTGAATCATCCCACCTAATGCAAACATTGAAAGTGATTTTCCTTTAGTAAATTTATAAACTCTTTAATTTTCTTCAGCATAACTTTCTTGTTCTCTTAGAAATAGTAATAAATAAAAAATTCTTCCTCAGCCTGTCCAATATTTTTATCTTCACAAGTTTTTATACTTTTATCGTATTATTTAAATAAAAATCATGGTCTAGATTTGATTACAAGTGTTGCTTATCTTTTTGTGAATTTCTTCTTAAAGAAGGAACAGTTTTGATATATTTTAATAATAATTAATATATTATAAATAATAAATTCTATCACAATTATTGATAACAGACTCACGTGTATGCTTCAAAATCACCAGTATTGATGGCTTCAATGAGTTGTTCAGTCATCTTGATAACTTCCTGTTTTCGAGCTGCAACACCAAACTTGTATATTAATATGTGTGAACAGTAAACTACACAATGATATATAATAATAATTAATATTTATAGAACAATATGTATCACTTAACTATTATATTATTTGAATCACTGTATTTTCTCTCTCTTTTCATAATTGTTTCCTGTAACTTCTTTTCTGTACAATTTTATAGTGTAAAACAGTAAACTACACAATGATTAGGATTAAAACAGAACCATTTAAATAATACAAAGTGTTATCTACAATGTGTAAACTAGATGTAATAAGAGACTATAAAGTGATATGGTGTGAGCTTAAACAAACTAATATTGATTGTATTTTGAAAATCAGAAACATTATAGTCTTTTATTTATTAAAGTTTTATACAATATGCATTCATTTAACCACGGATAATTCCCATAGATTAGTGTACCAGAAAAAATGTAAAGTGGTACAATTGTTGAGAGCTTTATATGTGATAAACGTAAAAAGCTAAAAGGTGATAATAAATTTCAAAAATCGGATGCATCAGAAAAAAATTCCATTACATTTCATTTCCCAATTTTACAATGATACGTTGTAAGAATTTAGTAGAGGCTGTCTTTACCCTCAACAAGTTGATTCAGTGTGCTTAGGCATGATTCTTACAACGTATGCTATTACAATCAGCTTAGATTGAGTAAATAGTTATAACAATAATTGTGTTTGAATTAAAAAAAATTATCTGTCCATGCTGAACATATTATTATAATTATTATGAATTTTAAAAACAGAGTAAACATATTGATTTACTATTAAATACTAATAAGATTTAAAATAAAAAATGTATCTTATAGTATGACAGCTAAAAATAAAATAGAAGAGTAAATAATAGATGAATTGTTTACCATTTTGGTTTTATATTACATTAATTTGACATTTTCCGCTTCATTAAATTTGATTGTGTCAGAGAACCTATTTTAACAACCAATCTTTAATAGCATGTATGAACATACAGTAATAAAAAGCTAGAATTAAAAAAACCAATCAAAAGGTTTCATATTTACTGGATTTAGATTGCTAGACGTAATTATTTTTACTTAAAAATATTATTGTTAAAATAAAATACACATATTACAATGAATAAAAATATGTAAAACTAATGAATTGGTTATGTAGACAACAAACATATATTTAATTGATAATCACACTTAAACAAAACAATTATACATAAACATTAAACACTTATATATGGTATGAGATTAATTTTGTTGGCCTTCCACATTAAAAACAATTGACACAACATTGTTTAACACACTTTTGATGATAAGTATAAACGCTAAAAGACACTGCTACAGTTTAGCTGAAACATAGACAGCATATATCTCATTATATTAACACACAAACATGTCTCCTGCAAAAATATTAAATTTCAATGTAATTATCATTGTTTTAATGGGTGTGATTAAAATTGAATGGTTGAATTTTCAAACATTTTTATCTCAAGCAAATATTTTATACTATTACAGGAGCCAAGTTTGATGAAGCACAATTAATTATGGCTCTTTGAAGTTGATTTACATACTTACTGTGCTATCATTTTGTGAAATCATGCTTGAAAAATTAAAAAGCTCAAAACTTGAAGAATCCCCAATGCAAAATACATCAAGCAAGTAATGCAAACATCAACAAAACTTTAAGGCTAACCTAATATGTACAACACTTGCATTTGTCCTTCGCGTTTCTATTTCTTTCTTGTCAATTAATAATTTTTACCTTCGTGAGAGCTCCTACTATGTGATCCTTATTGAGATAGAGCCAATGTGCCTCATTACAGGAAAATAACTTATGTTTTAGTCTACTTTTTAGTAAAAAATAAATAGAGAACTTTTCTGGGTTTTCTCATTGAGAAATCAACCCACTATTTTAGTGAACACTGATATTACCTAAATTGAAGAAAAATAATCATAGGTTCATATATGCCCCTTTTATTCAATGTTAACCATTATAAATTAATTTTAAATACAGCAATATTCCTATAAGACCGTTATTACACTGCTTGAACTATGAATCAAAAGGTAACATACGAGCAGTGTAATAGCAAGAATAAAAGTTTAACAAGATGTAATTTATTATGTTTGATATTATGTAGAAATCTATATTGTTAAAACATTTTTTTTATATTTCAGAAAACTATGTACTAAGGGGGAGCGTGCTGGTCTAGGGGTTAGAGCGCGGGGCTTTGGTGCCCAAGGTCCCGGGTTCAAATCCCGCCAATCACCAATGGCTTTTCGCTATGTGATAATGCCGCAACCCACACAGGGGTGCGCAAAAAGATGCTACGGCTGAAGTGCCTTGGGAGAAATCCGCCCCTTTCAGTAAAAAAAACAAAAAAAAAAAACTATGTACTATGACTTTAATTTCAATAGTTAGTGAGTTTTGACAAAAGACATTACAAACTCCCTGAAATAATAATTTTACTTCTTATAGCTCCAATACATTAACTTTTAATTATAGAACATGAATTATTAAATAGGATCTTGTGTTTTAAGAGCTAATAAAAATATATATGTATAGGCCTATGCAATTTAGTGTTTCTCAAAACTGTTTAGAAATTTTAGGGATGAAAAGGATTTATAAATGGTAGCTCTAGAACACAAATCTCATTACAGATGAGTAGCTATTCATTGATTTAGTCAGAATATTAGGAGCAGTTAAATCCACTCCACAATTACTGTAATGAGACAAGAATTATTAGTGGTTTTCCATTTAATAAGGATATGAAATATTTTATGTTAAAAATATATACGAAGAAGGCCAATATATAAAATCTGGTTTCCAAAACAGTAAGGATCACAGAAGTGGAGGCGATGAGATGAGATGACCGAACTTACCTGAGCTGTACGAATTGGTGGAAAGTTGAGAAGTAGTCTTGTTGGGGCACACAATCCTTAGCTCTACGGGACAGAGCATTGCGAGCATTAGACCAGCATTAGACGTAGGCAATATGGTGCAACGTGTTTGGTCTGCCTTCAAAACTAGCCATCAGCTATCTGATATCCTACTCACACTTATTGGTGGTATTTTAAGCCTTTTAATAAGGTAAAATAATTAGAATGTCCAAAGGATTTCTGCTAATTTGGTTTATAGATACTGTAATCTTGTTTAAGTTACTTTATAGTCTTAAAATCATATTTTCCTTTAGTATTTGTCCAGCAATTTACTAATAATTGATGAATAACCCTTTGTAGAAAGCTTGATTTAGTTATAAAACTACATTAAAAGAATGTATTACAATTATTAGTGCATGTCCTCAAAATTAACATACAAAATAAAATGTTATTGTCATTTTAGATTTTTTTATTTGAACAGAATATATAAATAATCTGAAAATCTAAGCAAGCAATGATACAGAAATCACTAGCTGGTACGAACATGATTTTGGCTATCAACAGAACAGGGGGCAAGATTATCTAAACAACCCTTGGAAATCTATGGCAAAGCAATGATTGAGAAACTAGATTCTGGCTAAAACACAATAAGTATCTAAGCATTATACTGTAAATAATAATCATGTCCCTCAATAATGATCTAAAAGGCAAAACTAAAAAGCAAGACCAAGCACTATATAGTAAACTGCTTTGACTTTGGCAGAAATAAAGGAAGAAATGCAAAGTTTGAAAAAAACAATACTATTTTCCCTATGTGCCAAATCCGAAGCACGTTTTCCATCATTGTTGCACCACATTCTAAGTATAAGCTGCTTAAAACCCATGCTGTGATTATAAATCTTATGTGACTTATTTGTTAATAAAACTCAGAATTTTGATGGTGATAGGATTCTATATTTATAATAATAATATATATGAAAATGAAAATAATTCAGTTTGATTAAATATTAGATACAATTGATTATATTTTTGGACTTAAGTTAGACAATTTGCTTCAGGCTTAGACCAATACTGAATGTACATTGATAGAATAGTTTTAATTAATAAAATTGAAGCTATAATTATTTACTGCATTTATAATTTTAAATGTCTAAGGTGTAACCAATGCGGTAGCGCTGGCAAGTGACGTGTGACTCCTATCAGATCATTAGCAGCCACCTCTGGCTAGCCCTTGCGACTTGCGTCGCTATGGTAAATTATGACGCAATCCCCTAGACTCATGATGATTGACAGTAACAGCAAACAGCTGATCACAATTGTTATGATATTAAGTTTAGGTAACACGGCGAGTTACATTGTCAATAGGTTCCCAGTGGAGATGACGGGGGACTCTGCTGTTTCAATTATCATAGGACCACCGTTGTCTTCGAGCAACCTGTTAGCCTATATGGCAGATGTAAGTTTAAACAAGCTGACTGGAAATAAGGAGAAGCAAAGTAAACATTTCCTTCTTAATCCATGTTTAATATATAGGTCATGTAATACCTGACACAAATAAACTAATAACATTTTTTATAATTGATAGAATGACATGATATCAACAGATGTGCCTGGAAAAGACTTACAAGAAAAGAAGTTACAAGGAATAAAAAATAAATTATTTACTGAAAGTATTGCCAAATAGTTTGGACCTCTACCCTACTAATTATAAAACTGAAACAATAGATAATCACCTGTCCGGAGACAGTTCCTGATGTGGAGCCTTGACCAATGTCTATAGAGCAATAGAGAGGACATTAAGGGAAAATTGGTAGTAAGGTGAGTTGTAAGGAAATACTAGTCTCAGCAACACATCCCAATAACATCCGAATGTGACCCTCGCGATCTAGCTTGTAAGCTTGGACGTAAAGAGCAATGAAGTAGTAAGGTTGAGTTGTAAGGAAATACTACAGTCTCAGCAACACATTTCAATAACATCCGAATGTGACCCTCGCGATCTAGCTTGTACGCTTGGGCGTAAAGAGCAATGAAGTAGTAAGGTTGAGTTGTAAGGAAATACTACAGTCTCAGCAACACATTTCAATAACATCCGAATGTGACCCTCGCGATCTAGCTTGTACGCTTGGGCGTAAAGAGCAATGAAGTAGTAAGGTTGAGTTGGAAGGAAATACTACAGTCTCAGCAACACATTTCAATAACATCCGAATGTGACCCTCGCGATCTAGCTTGTAAGCTTGGACGTAAAGAGCAATGAAGTAGTAAGGTTGAGTTGTAAGGAAATACTACAGTCTCAGCAACACATTTCAATAACATCCGAATGTGACCCTCGCGATCTAGCTTGTACGCTTGGGCGTAAAGAGCAATGAAGTAGTAAGGTTGAGTTGGAAGGAAATACTACAGTCTCAGCAACACATTCCAATAACATCCGAATGTGACCCTCTCAATCTAGCTTTTAGGCTTGGGTGTAAGGAGCAATGAAGTAGTAAGTTTGAGTTGGAAGGAAATACTACAGTCTCAGCAACACATCCTAATAACATCCGAATGTGACTCTCGCGATCTAGCTTGTAAGCTTGGACGTAAAGAGCAATGAAGTAGTGAGGTTGAGTTGGAAGGAAATACTACAGTCTCAGCAACACATCCCAATAACATTCTAATGTGACCCTCACGATCTAGCTTGTACGCTTGGGCATAAAGAGCAATGAAGTAGTAAGGTTGAGTTGGAAGGAAATACTACAGTCTCAGCAACACATCCCAATAACATCCGAATGTGACCCTCGCGATCTAGCTTGTAAGCTTGGGTGTAAGGAGCAATGAGGTAGTAAGGTTGAGTTGGAAGGAAATACTACAGTCTCAGCAACACATCCCAATAACATCCGAATGTGACTCTCGCGATCTAGCTTGTAAGCTTGGACGTAAAGAGCAATGAAGTAGTGAGGTTGAGTTGGAAGGAAATACTACAGTCTCAGCAACACATCCCAATAACATTCTAATGTGACCCTCACGATCTAGCTTGTACGCTTGGGCATAAAGAGCAATGAGGTAGTAAGGTTGAGTTGGAAGGAAATACTACAGTCTCAGCAACACATCCCAATAACATCCGAATGTGACCCTCGCGATCTAGCTTGTAAGCTTGGGTGTAAGGAGCAATGAGGTAGTAAGGTTGAGTTGGAAGGAAATACTACAGTCTCAGCAACACATCCCAATAACATCCGAATGTGACTCTCGCGATCTAGCTTGTAAGCTTGGACGTAAAGAGCAATGAAGTAGTGAGGTTGAGTTGGAAGGAAATACTACAGTCTCAGCAACACATCCCAATAACATTCTAATGTGACCCTCACGATCTAGCTTGTACGCTTGGGCATAAAGAGCAATGAAGTAGTAAGGTTGAGTTGGAAGGAAATACTACAGTCTCAGCCACACATCCCAATAACATTCTAATGTGACCCTCACGATCTAGCTTGTACGCTTGGGCATAAAGAGCAATGAAGTAGTAAGGTTGAGTTGGAAGGAAATACTACAGTCTCAGCAACACATTCCAATAACATCCGAATGTGCCCTGGCGATTTAGCTTGTAAGCTTAGACGTAACAATATGTTAAGTTTTTTAATCTATAAGAATTACTAAATCCAAATTTAGTCCAAGTTAGTCAGTTATTTTCAGAAATGGCTATTTTTCCAGGACCAGGGAAAAAGCCAAGTATGAATGAGAGATGAGTGTAAGATGATAGTGGTGCGATCTTGCAGTCTTGTTACAGACTAAGGCTGATATATCAGCCTTAGAAGAACTGTTAATTAATAACTTTACTTTAAAACAATAAGAAGAGACACAGTGTAAATCAGGATGGACATAGAATATTAGAAAACAAGATTAGATAACAAACAATCTAGTTATAGTTATGCACATATACTATCTGATCTTGACGTTTTCCAATCCTTTGCATGTCTATAAAAAATCTGACTACCTGCTTGATTAAATCATATAGTAATATTGTACAAAAATGATAAACCTAAAAGTTTTTTTTCATTTTATTATTTTTTCTTGTATTTTCTTTTTTCTATTTACAGTAATTATGTATTGCGTTCCATGAGTGTTTTATTTAACAAAATATCTTCACATGAGTTATAGAGCCCAACCCAAATAAAATGTGTAAAAATGTGAAATATGAAAACATGATGATTTGGTAATCATCAGATCTTTTTACATTTACAAATACAGAATATAAAAATACTACAATAAAAATGGTAAGGCCTTCTTTGCTGTTTTTGGAGGGTGCGATAAAGCTCTATAATTATATTGCGAATCATTTCTCATTCACAATCCACCACTAACACTCTCTCATCAACATTGTTAATTGTTATTTATTTTATAACAATTTTGCTGGACAAAATGTGCACTGTACTTAAACCTAACAAGGAGTAAGAGGTAACTTACAGGTAACTTATAATTAGACAAATGAAGAAAAAATAGTAATTTTCTATACAAGTCTTAGAAAAATTTCCTTATACTGTAATAGCCTTGGGAATATCCATACTGTCATAAACTTGATTATAAAATCAATCCACAAATAGTACTACATAAATCAATACAACTTTACTCCCGTTTTGAGGGGGATGGCTAGAATAAAACCTAATAATAAAATAAAATTAATTAGAATAATAAATTAAGAGAAATTTAGTAATATTAACATTTGTTCTGTTTGTTAAAAAAAGTCACACGCCAGTAACCCTTTACACTTCAAATCCAATTTGCCTATTTTAATGGACAGGTAGTGACGTACAGCTCTAACTATGCTACCAACTAGTTAGTAACTAGTCCCTTGCCACTACTGGTGACCACTTACATTAGTCTTAATTTTGTTATTTAATCATTTTTTCGATACATGACCAGATTTTTCATCAATTTTAGCTAATTATATGATTGTGATAGCAATACATAATCCTTGTCTACAGCTGATATGAAAAGTGGCAATATCATGGGAGATGACTAACTGATATCATAAGAGATGACTTACGTGGGAAACAAGAAATACCCTATATCTCAATTACCATTCTTTATAAAATTTTTGTAATAATTCTGTTTGTAGATAAGAATGATCTGAAGTCAGACAAAAAACAATTAAATGGTAGTGAAAATGTTTTTCTCGCTATTATGGTTGTGATCGTAAACTCGTTTTTGTACAATACCAACAGACAGCCAGGTGCAAAACCGATGAAGCAAAGATTTTTTAGGAAAATGCTAGGTGAATCTTTGGTCTCTGATGTAAGGAATGAAGCTACTGTAAAGCGACTTGCAACATCTGTGGCGTCGCAGGGTGAACGAACAAGTGGAAAATTTCATCTTCCAGAAATTTTGGTGCCAGCAAAACAAAGGACTATGCAGTCTGACCAAATCAAGGAACAAGCAAATTATCAAAGCTGTTTCATAGTACATATCCTAACAATCCAGGACTACATACTGGTTAATGTTTTCAGACGTACTACACAGTTAAAGGCTATAAAATGTAAAACATCTGTTTTAACTCTAAGACTTTTGATCAGACTAAATTTTCAAAAAAAATTTATTTTGTAATTTTATTATGATTACTCTCCCATAAGTAAATACAAGTAAACTATAACATACTGTTAATACAGGGTTAAAATATATAAAACTATTTAACTCTACTGAATGCAAGAACCAAATGTTTATATTTAAAACTCCATTTAGTACAGCAAACAAAACATGAGCATTTGGATGACCATTACACAGTCAACATGAAAACATTCAGTTGTACTACTTCCAGCTTACTGGTTTTAAGAGAGGAGTGGTGGAATAAAATGACATTGTGGGTGGCCAGTGGAGTGGTGCAGGAGGCAAGTTTCAGATTTAGAAGCTGTACCGACATTGCTATAGGACCAATAATGGCCTGAGGAGTGGAAAGTGTTAAGACCATTCTAGATTTATTGACTTCACTTAATACAATATTTAATGAAAACTGGGACACATCAGGAGAAAATACAGTATTTGATATTTCTATTATTTGGCAAAAAATCTATTAATAATTTTAAATAACTTGATCTATAAGGGGCTTTTACTTTAGTGTAATTTTTTAATCTGCTTTTGTTTTTAAGAATTCAATATTATTTTGCAAAATATAGTTGGAATCACACAGGAGGACCACTTTGATTTTTCAAAAAAGTTGTTCCCAGCATCTATTAAGCTTTTAATTAAAATTAATTTAGTTAGTATAAATAATATGAATTATCTTATCTCTACCAGTATACAACCAATGAAAACATCACTGAAATTAATGGAATCCATAAAAACATAATTAGGCTTATAATAAATATACAACTGGCATATAAATTTTGTAATATGTTAAAGTACAATAGTAGTTTGGTAATGGTAGTTTGGGGGGGTTTTGTACCCCAAAATTGGTTTTTTGCGTTTTTCATATGTAGTTTAAAAAATTTTTAGATTTTATCTTTCACCATTAGAATCAGCTTAAAAAACTACACAATTTATTTCCTTAAAAGTTTTTCTCTATCTTTAACGGTTACCGAGATATAAAAAAATCTAAACTAGTTTTTACTCCTACACATTGTTTATTTTCTTTATATTTTGTCAGTCTTAACCTTTGACTTTGATTATGACCTATAAATTGTAGAGAAACAATTTGCACTGGAAGGAGAAATTAACTATCATTAAAAAAATGATATTTACAGAGAAAAGCTGACATTTTTACAACAATAAAAATAGTTTTAATGAGAACTATTTTCACAAAATTTTAAGTTTAGCTATGTTATTATTGTTGTTAAGACAGCTTAAAATTAAGCAATACAGGACTGAAGTTTAAAAATGTAAAAATTTCAGATCTTGAGCTGGAGACCATAAATTTTTTATATACTTTTTATTTTAAAGAGATAAAAATATTTTTATTGTTTTAGTAGGTGAACTTTTTGTGTCATCCACTTTTAATAATCTGTTCATCCTTGATCTGTTTCTTAACACTTACACGAGAAACTTCAATTACAGTAATACAAATTTCATAGATAGAATAATATATTCACGACTAAGTATTTAGAGATACTAATAAATATTGATAAATATTGATCAAACTTACCATCAGTTTCAAAATCAGAGTCGGTGGCAAGGGTTTGGTAGCTGATCTCTGAGTCCTCTAGGAAGCAAGCAAGCACATGCACGTTACATGACACAAACACAGGCAAAACAAAACATATTAAACAAGTCAAAGTGTAGTTGTTCTATGGTTCATGCTAACTAAATATCACAGCGTTTTGTAACCAATCTGAATTTTGATGAATATGTACAGTACTATGACAATGGCCACTTGTGTGTGAGCAATATTTTATTGAGATCAAATATTATCTATCCAAAATATTATAAAGAAGAGGTTGTTTCTGTAGGTTTGTTCGTTTGTGGGTTTTGTGGCAAGTAAACGTGAAAAATTACTGAACCAAACAGTTTGAAATTTTACACAAAGGTAGATCTTAAACTCACAAATAGGCATATTAATTTCCTTAAAATCCTCTCGGGCTACACCCCACGAACGTTCTTAAGTTTCAATGTTTACATTTTGAAAGAAAGAAAACGTAAAATGACTTGAATGTCAATAGCTGTGAGCACCATAATTTGACAGTTTGGGAAGAAGAAGAAGAAAGAGCTGTCGTGACTGTCCTAGGTTTCAATGTTTACATTTTCTAATGTCAATATCTGTTTACACTAAATTTTGACAGTTCGGGAAGAAGAAGAAGAGAGAAAGTTCATTTTTACAGATAAACTGCTGGATCGAATTATTAGTTCGAACTGTCAAACTGTTCGTATTAGTTCGAAGTGGAATGATAGATTTTATCCCGATGCCTGCTTCTTTTACGTAACTTCTCATCTTTTCCCAATACTTGACTTGACAGATGCTACTTTGTCATGTTGTAGACATCCCTGTTTTGTCATTTTGTAAACAATAAAGAATTAATTATTGGTAACAATAATTTAAATGTATCAATACACCTTTTCGGCCTTTTTTACCCGTGCAATGAATGGGTATTTTTGCTAGTTATATAATATAATATATAATATAAATATATATATATATATTTATTTATTTATCTATTTTAATATATAATATTATTTATTTATTTATTATATTTATTTTTAGTCATATAATATTTTATTTTGTCAATAAGAGTATTTTATAAATGACGCCTTGATTAAAGAGGTTGGGACCAAAATTCAGATTTTTTATACAACCTGATAAAATGAATGTTGAAAATTTTTACTTATGAAAACAAAAGTTTGAATAATGAATAAATATTTATATATAGCGTCTAGGTTGGGCTAGTAATGGGTGTCACTGAACATTCACTCTGGTTGACGACCAAGCTTTTAGCCACAAACAGTACTGAATGTAAAATATTGGAACAATTTAAAGGCAAACGTAGATAATATTTATTACATTTGCATTCAGAACTGATAACTAAATTTAAAATATGTTATTTCACCTTGGTTCATTGTCTTACTATGATGACTACAGTCTGTACACAGTAACTTGGCCGATGGATCCTCGGCTACCTGCGGGGTCGGCCGTAATTCTCCTTCTCACTCGCTCACTGTGTCTGTAATGAGTCATCTATTGGTGATACCACTACTTAATTGAACTTTTAAACCAACTCGGAATTTTATTTTCTTCATAACATTTCCGGAAAGTTGAAATGAAAATAAGAAAAATTACATCAAACACCGATGGTGGTCTCTAAAATAGTTAACTATAAATTATACATATACAGTATACAAATTTTTCAGTATAAACAGTATTTATGTGGCGAACAATGTCGTGTTTGAAATCATTTTCCTTATTTTCATTTTAATTATCCGGAAATGTCATGAAAAAGAGTTGATTTATTATTGTAGTGGTATCGCCAGTATGTGACTCATTGGAGACACAGCTGTGCGAGGGAGGAGGTAATTTATGGCTGACCCAGCCGCCCCGCAGGTAGCCGGATGTCCATTTACCAAGTTACTGTATACAGACTATAGTTTCGGAGAAGTTTTAGATCAGTTCAAAAAATATCAAGTTTATTAAAATATTTTTATTAATGATTTTAGAATAGAATCATATACTCAGAATCTAGCCATGACGAAAATATTTTGGCACTACAAAGTAAAATAACTTTACATTATAACATTTTGGGTAAAAATCTAAAAATGGTACTGAGACTATGCATCTCAGTACACAAGGTTGCATAGTCTCATGGTCTTAGGTTGTAGGTAAAAATTTGCCTTGTTTGAATCCAGTGACACTGCACAGACCCATCAGCCTTTCTGACTTACACTGTTATAGTATTTTGCTGTACAGTACAATGGAGGTTTATGCATCACACAAGCTGTGTGCTCTTAGCAATAATGTGGTTTTTATAAAAAAAACCTTCAACTCATCGATCAAAACTGAAACGTTTGTACAAAACACAATCATGCCAGTTCAAATTACTTAATTCAATTAAAATAGTTTTTATATAAAACAATAGTGATTTTAATTTTCACAAGAAAATCATAGCAGCACAGAGAAAACATTAAAGAAAATAATGTTAGTTGTTGTTACTGCTTACAAAGTCATGCACAGAAACATTCCAAATCTGTGTATCTGGTTTATATCTGGTGTATGGTTTATCTGGAGTATGTATCTGGTTTATGATAATTTAATTTTAACTAACAAATAATGCAATCATCCTGGTATTTATGTCTTGCGATTAAAAATTATTCATAAATCCTTGATAGATACTAGATGAGTTTAAAGTCAAAGGTTTAAACTTAGGTCCAACAATGTTTTTTAAATATTACCACTCATTTAGGTCATGTCTTTTTACTTCACAAAATATATAAGATACACGTAAAAATATGTGTACACACCCAAACTCTGATAAAAAAGTTCATGGAGCCTTAGATTAAGCTTTTGGTTAAAAATAGTGTGGTAGTCATTAAAATGTTTGATCAAACAACAGGAACACAAAGTCATTTTTAGTTAAGGTTTTAGATAAAGTGAATCCAAGAAAGTATAACGAAAAATATAAACTAAATAATGCTACATGTTCGATAACATTATTCAGGGTGAATAATTTTAATTCAATTATAAGGTTGTGTTGATTAGAGAAATCCAAATAAGCAATAAATTTCATTAATTAATGTACTGGTTCCAAAAATATTTACAAAAAGTTACTTTGCAAATTATGAAAAAATATATACAACATTTAGAGTTCAATTACATCCAAAGTGATTTCTATACAGTATAAGATTATTTCAGGAATGCAGGTGCAGATTTGTACAAAAAATACATTGTAAGGAAATACCATGCATGTGTTGATAGAAAAAAGGTAGGACCACAGATAAGGTGCTAAATATACAATTATGTTGAGAGAATAAGGCCATTTAATGGCTTGTACACAGAGGATGTAATAGAGGTGTAAACCATAAAAAAGGCCTGTAGTCTAGATGGGCAGCCAAAAAAAAACTGGCTACATGTGTGATAGAGGGTTTATACCGTGACTACGGTATCCATCTAGACTACAGAGGGAGGGGTAGAATGGAGATTTGACAATGTGGCTGCCAACTGAGGCTACAGGGCCATGTAAGGGGTGACCAGGACCATCTCTGGCTATGGTTTGGAGTTCCTTGTGCTGTCTGAGTCACTAAATTACCCATCACAGGAATTTAAGTGTCCATGCGGGATGGAGTTTGATTGGGTTGCGGACATTATTATTTTGAATCACAGTGCACAGCAAAGTTTACCAGCCTCTATGACACATGGTCAATTGGGTATACTTAACCAAAACTATCATGCCCAAGCATGCACTATTTTATTCATTCATCATTAAAATTTTGTTAGTCAACTTTTACTATTAACAAACAAGTACAGTAGAACCCTTCTAATCCGTATTTGGATGTTTCCTTAGTCCAACCCTGCTCAGCCCCTCGCGAGCATATGCCAATTTGTCACTGACGGGATACCTGTCAAGTCGTTGTTTTCGGTTTGGTGTTACTTGCTTGCTTCCGTTTTTCATATCTCGTTCAGTGTCTAACTGTGTAACTGTGATAATGCCGAAACCCACTAGGTTTAGCCCGAAGTAATGAGCAAAACGGTCAATGACCTAGTTCAAAAAGTCCTAGGATGAGAAAGTGGGACATAAAAAAAAGTACAGTAATACGTAAATACTAAAAATACTGACTTTCGGATAGACAGTATAAAATGATCATTATAACTTATAAAAACAAAACTTTCTGCTTGATATTGGTGACACGGAACAAATTTGATTGACTGTAAGTGTTGAAACAGATGACGAAATCACACAATTGGAATGCAAGAACATCATTATTCAGTCCAAGGAGTCTGTATGATTATTTGATTCCTTTACTACGTAACTTATAAAGTCCAGGAAGATATTGCATAAAAAAAACATTTCTTCATTGAAAGGTACACACCAAGAATCAGAATACAATTATTATTCTGCATAAATGTGATTTCGGCAACTGAATAATCATAATAAGTAATTTTGCAACAATATTTGCAAGAAATTAGTTACGTATTTTGACATAATGGACTATTTTTCATCATCACATTTACAATTTTACCGAATACACATAATTTGAGCAATACGATGACATTTTGCCAAATTTACGACATTTCGTGTATTTTGTTCCCGTTTTCGCATAACCAACAAATTTACAGTACATGATTTGTTTGTCCATTTTCCTTTTAGAACTAATACATATTCTAATGTATATGGACGTTTTCGATTTAACATCTTGTTAATATGTAAAAAGATGTTTATCATTATTCTGTTTTTCTATGAATATTAGATTTCTTGGATAATTTAACCTTTTTTCCATTCCGACCTTTGTCTCGGTTCTGAATGTGATTTATTAGAGGGGTTCTACTGTAAAAGGAAGCAATTTACAACAAATTTAACATAAAATTTCAGAATTAACAATATTTACGTAATAAGCGAGAAATAAATATGTAATTTTATCCAAATTAAGGATTAGGATTGTGGCTTTATAAAACAACGTTTTTGTAACCTTCAATTCATTCAATATCTGAGTAAATGAGTAGCTAGCTTAATTTATAATTCATTATAACATAACTGATTATTAACTCTTTTAGGACCGAGCGGGCGATTCATCGCTTGCACGTACTATACGAAAAAGATTGAGTAGGTGATATAATGCTCTCATGTACCTATGTAAGAAAGTCAGCGCAACATATGATTTTGTTTATTTTATGTTATTTTATTTATTGTTTATGATATTGTTTGTTTATATTTATGAACTTTACTACTACTACTTTTGGTGAGTTTTCCTCATTTATGTAACCTTAGATAATATTTAAGTTAAAATTATTGTTTATTGGCCAAAAATTAAAATTTGTGGATTTCACTTAACAATAAATGTAATAAATAAATGTAAATGTAATAAATAAATAAATAATAAATAAATAAATGTAATGTAATAAATAAATGTACAAATAATGTATTTTTATGAATTTCACTGTAACTAAATTAAACTTTATACCTTATAATAAAAATACGTAACAAAGAGTTTGAGCAAGTGTGCTACAGTAAAATTTTCCTAGTTGTTGAGCTACGGTATATCAATTTTTAAAAAAATTGGGAAAATAAAAATATTATGCATTTTAAAGGGCGGTTATTGTTATTTTCGCTTATGCTTGTCAAAAAAACTTATATTTTTCTTAAAGTACACTTAATGACAATTAAAATAACATAAAGATTATGCTTATATCTTTGCACTAATGATTATAGGTGATTTAATTAAACTTTACAAAAAGTCCTTTTTGGTGCAGTCTTTTTCAACTGTACCTATGTTCTGTAAGCAAGAAAAAAAAATGTGTGCAACAAAATTGTTGAAAAACTTAGCGGTCCTAAAAGGGTTAAAATTATAATGAATTACATAAATCTAATTATATAAAATTACATTATTCTTTTAAAATCTAATTAAAAACACTTTATTTCATAATAGATTGATAATAAACTATATAAACAGTTAGTCCAAAAATTAGATAGTTTGGGTATTGGAAATAACTTTGCTTTAATCTACAGATGTATTAAATACCTTAGTCACACGTCTCAAAACCATAATTAAATTATGGACTTCATAAAATAAACTTAATTCTTTATTAAAGAATTTACTACTGTTTTTGTGATTTTAAAATCATGTTCAAAATCTTTGTATATATTTAAGACGATTGCCACTTTTTTTACTAATACTGCGGTTTATACAACGAGAGAACGTTAGTATATTTTGTGGGTATTTGAAAATTGTCTAGAATTGTCTAGAATATTTTATAGAAGAGAAAAAGGTGGAAACATGATAAATGTTGAAATATGAATTAAATGGGTGCATTAGTGAATATGATAGTTGACTTACCAGCTGGGTTGGAATCACATGCGTCAGTTTTCCGTCGATGGTTCTGGCCACTGAGGGCCTTGGCGTGGGCCGTTGCTGAGGCATGGTACCAGTCCAGCTTGCTTACCAGCAGATCTACATGCATACTGTACAACTTACCACCACACCACCTCAAACTACACCTCTTAACACCTCTCGAGTACTGTAACGCATCTATCTACCGTACAGTATATACAGTGCACATTTCACCAGTCTAGCCTCACCAAATACCAAACAATGACCTGAAGATATGAACCGGGTCGCCTACAAAATGAGCCCTGTCCCCAATCAGCCAGACAAATTATGATTGCGCTATTAATGAGATATTGAAGAATTTCGACTTATCTGTAAAACCTTGCGGTGTATTTAGATACTATAAAATTTAAAATATGTATTTTAAGTTGACTATTTTCTCCCTAGTTATGAAATACCCCAATTTGCTTTTTATCTTCTGCAGTTACTCTACATTTTCAAGAGAGATATATTCCTCTCTTACCTCTTCACTAAATTTTGGAGTTTGTTTATTGGTTTGAGCACATTTATTTAAACAAATCTATTCAAGAAACAAATAGAACATAGGTTTTGGTATTAATAAATTTGTAAGTGAAAATGTATCATGTTTAATAGTTACTAAACATTTTAATTGCAGCAACCAATTTGATATGGGCTCATAACCAAAAACAATAAACTTTTAGGGTTTTGGGCTTATTTGTAAGGTTTTAAGAAATTGGTTTGTGTTATATAAGGAGATATTTTATTGTTGCCACAATTGATAATTCATTAATAATAATACGTAATAATTAATAAGTTCATTAATAATAATTTTCATCACCAGTTGCCAAAGTGGTCGTTTTCAGTGAACTATCCCGTTTTTACATGCAAGGTTGAGATCGGTTTTCGATTAAGCACTAAAAACACTTTGATTTAAGGGGTGAACACAATTTTTTATCACACTGAAAAGATATTTGGGAATTTTTAAACTATATTTCAAGATTATATTTTTCAGTTGAAATAATTTTTAGGTTATTCTAAAATATTGGTACCTAATAAATATAAAAATGTCTTTTCAGTAAAGAACTGATATCATCAACAGCCAAAAATGGGTAAACAGCAATTTTTAGCTGTTGCTCTTAAAGATGACATCAGTTCTCTACAATTGGGCACTGAAAATACATTTTTATGTTTATCATTAAAAATGAAGAAAAATATGTTTAGATCCCTTTTTATGGATTTTGTCCTTAAAAGTAAGGTTCGCTAAAAAAAAACAAATTTTAAAAATACAAAAGTAAAAATAATTTCAGAGATATTGCACAAGTATACCTCTAAACGAAAAATATTATATATTAATAATCATAATAATATTATTATTGATGTGAGGTGATTTTAAGGAGATATCTTCATGAAAGAGACACAACTATTAAAAAATCAAATACAAAAACATCAAAATTATTAACTCACAAAAGAAAACAAAAGAATTATTCACAAAAATTCAAGTTTTAAGTATTTGTAAGCTATTATTTTTAAAAGCCAATAATCAAAGAAGAGGTTGTTATTTAAGTTAGTTGTTACACGCTTCTCTACCTTGAGCACCTTGCAACAACACAGCCCCTAGGCTAAGAGTTGACTTGGAGGCCGATGGCGACCCAAAGGCCGGCTGTGGTTTGGAGGGGGAGGGAGGGGGTGTCGTTCCCCCACCCACAAAGCCTAAACACCAAAATTACTATTGCTTAAAATTTCTTGTTTTTACTTAAGTTTTAATTGGTTAGTGATTGTATAAATTATATTTTTTATGGTATTAAAATCTGAAAAACACACTTAACCCTTAGCGAGCGTTCACGGATATCAATAAGTATATCAATATCAATAAGTATTAATTATTGCACATGTTATTTTATTTTCACCAAGAGCGGCAAGCGGATATATACGCCATTTTCATTCTTTGTCGTTTGTCTCTTAATCTACTCCCATGTCGACATAGCTCCGCCCACACATCAGAGGGACACCCTGCAACCCCCAGGCAGGGGTGCAGTGAAAAATAAATATATTTATTATTTGAACGAAAATGTGGGAATTAATAGTGTAACTACAGCATATCTGAAAATAATCCACGTAAAAAAAATTCCCCCTATACTAAAATAATGAACTCGCAAAGAGTTAATCCTAAATTATTAAAAATTCTTAATTTTTACTTTAGTTTTGTACTTAAGTTTTTTTTTTAAACATAATTTAAAGACATTTCTTTTAACAGCTTAAAATTCCAGAAGGGGTATAGCCACTGGGTGTTTAATAGAGGAGGGTAACTGAAAAATATTCCTGAGCCTTCTATGCATGTAAAATAAATATAACAGTAGTATATTTTACAAATGGTTAGTAATTAGAGTAACTTTTTTTGGCAAAACATTCAAGTTAAACTATTATGCCTGAAGTTTAGAAAAAGAGAGAGCTTTAGGGAATAAAACCAAATTAAAACTAAAATTATTGGTAAAGAAACAAGGATGTTATACTAATTTTAAAATATCAGGAGTTAGAGTGTGCTTTGGCTGGCCTCTGTATTTTTTATTTATCTAGCTTTGTATAAAAATATGAAAATATATTTATAACAGTTTAATATTAGTTTATCTATTTTCTACAATTACAATAATGTGGTTTAGTTGATAAATTACGTGGTAAGAGTAAGAAATATATAAAGTAGTAATATTTACGAATAGTACGTAATAATGGAAGTTTTAAGAAGGTTAGTAATCTAGGGTTAAGTCAATAATTATTACCTGTTAGCAAGTTTCCTAGAGGAAAGAAGCTACTACCGTAGGTCTTATGGCAAGACTTAAGGTCGGGACCATGTTATTTTTTGTTTTGTGCAGCCCAGAGGTCAAAAACAATAGTCGTTGAAATTTTTTTATATATACAGTATGTGTCCGTGAACACGATAACTCTCGTAAAAATGACCAAATTTGTTAGATGTGTATTCCTACATTGACTCGGACGAGTTCGTAATCCAGACATATCGATCAATTAGAACGTATAGTTTGGAGGGTTTTGTACCTCAAACATGGTGTTCTTGCATTTTTCATAAGTAATTTATATAAATTTTAAATTTTGTCTTTTACCATTAGAATCGACTAAAAAAACTAGCTATTTAAAATATTTATTCATTATGCTTTAACACTTAATGCCTCAATGCCATCCAGTAATAGTGCTTGAATGGACATGTCTAAAAGGTCCTCCAGGTTTTATTTTAAAATAAGAACTTGAAAATTATTAACAAATTAGCTTAGCTTCTTTATAAAATTTGTTCATATTAAAATAAAATGGATTATTTAAACATTTGAATGCAACATTTGTCTTTTAGTATACTCACGACTAATTATTCCAAATAACATTCACTCACTTTCAACATTTTTCTGTGATGTAAAAGTTGCAACTGATTCCAACATAAACCAATAAATAAAAAAAAATATTAACTTGATGACACCTATTGCAGACCTTCGAAATCTAGAGTGAGATAAGGGGTGATATCAGAACTGTAGACAGTAAAGACTGGCGCTGAAAATAGATGGATATGTTGCTGTCACTATGAAGCGCTACAACTTGGTCTAAATTTAGCACAGTCTTGTGAGATTACTGTTAGGGCCATACTCATTTTCTGCACATACAATTTAGCGGTAAGTTTTGTAATGACTTACAGTCATAGGTAAGTTGAATGGGTAATTAATTTGTGACTCCCTAGTCAGGAAAATCATGGCAATTGCTAAGTGTGTTATATTAAATTAATATTATTGTACTAGATTTATATCTTTAAATATTGACAGATATCTTTAGTTTGTTTTTTTACTTTAATATATTTCATAAATATTCATAATATTTAAAATCTTGCAGAGTTGTATAGTTTAAGGAAGGTTAAAGAACAAATAAAGTGGTCGAATAATGACTAAATATGCCTAACAAATTTCCAAGTCTTTGTGCAACCATTTATAGTTTAAATGACATAACTAATTATTTTTATTACAAGGAAATCTCCTTCAAAATAAAACTCAATAAGTGCTAACTATATGTTAGTTAAAACATATACCTTTATTTTGAGAAAAACCCATTACAGTGACTTGAAGTAACTATTTAAAATGAAATATTAGACTGAACACTCAGAAACATTTGACCGTAAGTCTTAAACTATTAATCACTCGTTCAACCATGGCTCTGAGTATTTCGGTTAAAAAAACCTATGTTACCAGGTCAAGCGGCAACGGTCACTGCTGGCAAGATAAAATAATGATAATGTTTTTCATTGTGTGTTTTTATTTAAACAGGTTAAGAATAAATATCTCTGCTGAACATATTCAGATATTTTAATATTCAACAATTGATTAGACTCAGACGAATGATTAAAATACAGTAAATCAACTTTTAGTTAACTTTTTGAGATGAGGAATCTACAACATACTGTAGTTTTTAAGTTTTTGAGAGGTTAGTTAAATAATATAAATGGGGATTATCCAAGGGAATTCAAAATTTAAATGAAAAATAAACAAAAATATATGAGAGACGTTGGGTTAATTTTTGCTTTTAAAATTTATATTTAAGTGTTATAAACAATCTCTATAAATAAATATCACGTTTATTATCTATTATCCTGCTTAACCCTCCATCAGCGCATAGCGTAAGTTAGCTCCGCACTTGCAAATATTTTGCCTAAAAATGTGGAAAACGTTTGTTTTGAAGTTGGCGGTTGACCGTATTTCACACACCTCTTTCCAGAAACTGAGAAATGTCCGGTTTGATCCGCTTCGTCTTTCTACATCGGTATGGGGTTGAGTTTCGTCAGTGTCTGCAGGTAACCTCCGCATGCGCCCAATAACGTGGCTGTGCACGCTTGATCACGTTTCATAAATTAATGCTTTAGTAATTAGAAAATTCATTTGGTTTACAAGAATTATGTTGTGTGTATACCATTTAATTAGCTTTTTAGCCCATAACTGTATTAAACTGCTGTTTCATGGCCTAGAAATCATAAACTTTTTACTGATACTCATAGAGAAGACAAAAGTAAGCATGAATATGTAAAAGGTTGTTTAGCTCATATTAAGTTTATATGTTTTATTCTTATTTCTATTTTGTTCGTTAAATCTAATTTAATCCATTTTAAATAATTTCATCCTCATTATTTAATTTTTTTTTATTCATCATTATAATGCTATTTTTACAGCAACTCTAGGTCAAAATATTTGTTATATGAGTGAAAATAAAGGTTATTACACAAATATGTAATTTTTATGATTGTAATAGTAAACGATATTTATATCAGTTATTACTTTTATTCTTCCAAATGCGGATATAGCCTCTGCATGCCTCTGACGGGATTGCAAAATCAATGCGCCTGATGAAGGGGGGGGGTTAACTAAGCAACCGGTTATAATTACCGTACCACACCAACAAAATAATAATGCTTATTATTAATAAATAAAAGTTGTATTGCCAAACAAGAAACAAAAGCTTTTCAGTACCTGTTACTATTAATATGTGGGTGAAAATTTCAAAATGAATTTAATATGTTGAATTCAAGAGAAAAAATTGCTTAAAATAGTCTAGTCATCAAATCCATTTTGGATTTTGTACACTATAGATTGAACAGAAACATTTGTGATGATCACCACCAACCGTTGACTTGAGACAAATCATATCAATACGCTTCCTGCCAAGAAGATCTCACTCACAATATTATTGTGGTGATAAATACATTAAATCGCAATATAAATTGCATTTCATCTGCGAATGTAAAAGATTTAAAACATTATTTTCAATATTCAGCAATAATATTAAGTAATATTGTTTTATAAGGATTGAAAAATGTTTCTAAAAACACAAATTATTATAAAACATAAAATACAGTGCTTAAATAGATAGATATATAAACTCATTACTTTATTTTACTATAATATTGAGGTGAAAGAAATAGAGGAAATCTAAGACCAATGAACAACCACAATTAATTGGTTTTATTATTGCTTTCATTGAAAAGCATGAGTGTTATGAATGACACTTTAAGAGATGATGAAATAAACCAATATAATAAACTTATAGTTTTATTCACATCCCACATGAATTGGCATAGAAATTACTGTAACATTGAGTGGCCAACTATAGAAAATATGAAGTACAATAAACAATATCACAAAAAACATAAAATGCTACAATGACAAATGCACGATAAGCACATGAATGATGAGGCATGCAAGCGAAAAGTGAGATAAATGCACAAGAATATCTGAGAAGAGGAAGAAAAGAATAAAATAAATATACAGAATAAACAGAGCTGGTGTTGATTAAGTAAGTATATTAGCAAGATTCAAACCAAAATTGTAATTGTAGTTTTGTAATTAGAAAGAATATAACAGTTAGAGATTCATGCCAATGAAGAAACAAAGGTGAATCATCACAAAAAATAACTTATGAAGACAAAAAAACTCAAGAATCAAATATTTTTTATGATAATAGACATAATTTTTTTCTAACTTCATACTTGTTTTACAATAGTTTGAGATACAATTTTTCCATTTCAAATAGAACAAGAGCCCATAACTACCAGACATTACTTATTTTCCAAGTAACATAATTTATTGTACATAGTAGTGTTAGAGTGTACTGGTCAATGAAGGTCAATTCATAGGTGCCGGGTACGTAAAAACATTGCTCACTTTTCCTAAAGTCTTATTTCTTTCCGTAAGTGCTGATTTGTAGCCTATATATATTTTACAAAATTGTATTAGAAATTTAAAATTAAGAATGCTAGACAGTTTTCGTCGGCGGTAATTTCTGCCAGACGCTTTAAAGCAAAACAAAAAAAAAACGCAAGTTTACTTACAGTCTGAGTTTTGATTTTTATATGTGATATTTTTGAAACTATTTCAACATTATATCCAGACAAATTCTAGAAGTTACTCACCATTTTGTTCAATAATCAGAATAAATTTTCCAACAGGCTCTGAGGATGTTTTACCAGACGAAATATTTACCTAGAGATCTTTAGGTACTTCATCGCCAAATGGGTTGATAAACTGATCAAAGCTCTGCTGTGACATCTTTTCCTCTATGTAAACCCAATTCCTTATAAAATTTACAGATTATAGTTGATCGTATATCATGATTGAGCGTCTATCATTGACATGCTGAGATTGAGTTGGTGAATGTATTATATCTGTGAGTCTCCTCGCTGCGTCTGTGTTCATTGTTTGAATGCCAAAGAAGCCTTGTTGAAGCTGAACTGAACTAAATTAATATAATAAAAGGACTAAATATTCTACAGTAAATAAAAATATTGGCTGGATGACGAATTCTCAAACATAAATGATGATGATGTGATGATGATAAAATAAACAACTACAATATTACTATTTAATGAAGAAAGTAATAATTCTTAAATGATTTTTTGTAATATTTTCCCAACATATTTCTTTATTTATTGTGTAAAAAAGTGAAAAAATGTATAGAAAAAATGCTAGTAACAAATAATTTCTAAATTACTTTTAGTGTGAACCTTTCCACTAAAAATACCTCACATAAAAATCAAGACTCAAGACTGTTAGTGAACCTACATTATTTATTTTGTAAGACTAGCGCAAGAGTCTAGAGGAAATTACTGTCAACGAAAACTGTCTGGCATTCTTAATTTTATATTTATAATACAATTTTGTAAAATATATATAAAAATCAGACTTAAGGAAAAGCGAGCAATGTTTTTATGTACCTTTAGTACCTGGTACCTATGAATTGACCGCCGGGCCAAGCTTACCTAGTATACCTTCAAAGTATACTTTAACACTACTCTGTACAAAACATTTTAGTTATTCAGAAAATAAGTAATGTCTGACAGCCCTGGGCTATTAAGACTATAAGGAATATTTATAATTTTATTTAAATACCTTATTAAGTAAAAACATACTATTTTTGAAAAAAATATGGACTTATTATATCTATTTCATCTTGTGCATGAAACTTATAATTTAAAAATGTTTGTATTGACTTTCCTGTGAGAAATAGGTTAGATCATTGATATGTCTAAAGGGAATGGTCATCTATGGTTCACCTAAACAGCTGTTCTTATTATTTTATATTAAAAATTCAAAACAATAGCTCTGGTAGTTTCTATGGAAATCTGTTACATGTTTTCCATCTTAAAAATCGTCAACACCCCCCCAGAGCTAAGACATATCCATGTCAATTGATTGATGACTGTATTGATTGATGATTGAATATTACAATTTGTTTCATTTAGCAGGATCTTGCAAATATTGACGATGTTTAAAATTGAATTTTATCAGTACCATACAATTAATCCCAACTGTATTATAAAATCACATTTTTACAGTGATCAATTTTCAATTTCGTTTGATAATTACTAAATGTCCTAAAAATTATGCTCTATTTCATAAATTAAGATCGCAAAACTTTGGCTTTAAACTAGATTAACTTTATTCTCAATGGATCTCTTACAATCGTTTGATTGTCATTTCATTTTTAATTATTAGGTTTGTTTATTGTTAAGGTAGGAGATGAGCTACAATTTTGGCGACAAAATATCAGGAGTTGTTTAGCAAAATTCTTCACCATTGGTAAAGGATGTTTTAATATAAAATTTCATATAGACATTTTACCTTTAGAATTAATAAATGACTGACTGGATTGATAAATGAATGAGATTGATATTGTATATTTCTATGCAATATGAAATTAATGGTTTTATGGTTTCTGTGGACCTCGAAACTAAAAACCCTGGGACCAGGGTTTTTGATGACAACTATAGTAGTACATCGAGTTTCCTTTTTGAATTAGGCTACACTAAAATAATAAATATTTATAACTTTTGAGGCCTCCATACTGAGAAAGATAAAAAATTATTAACTATATTTTTATACCTAATTTACTAAAGCTATAGTTTATTTATAAAAAATAAATTAACTTTTAAGTTTCCATAACTTTTTGTGATTTACCTGTTTTTTGATCATTCAATTTCTTAAAAAAACCTTTATGAATTAGTTTGAATAAATTTCTTAGCTCCTTATCACTTGAATTGTAACTGTAATTATTTTCTGATTCAGGAAATAAAAGTTAAAACAGTAATGTAAATGGTCCTCAGCAAAAAACATAAGTTTTGTTTTAAGATAACAATAGCTTAATAATTTGAATTAGTTCAAACAAACCTTTAAAAGTACAGTATACTTATAGTAAATCTATGGAGTATTCAATAATAAAAACCAACAACAGTTAACAAGCATGGTCTGAGCATAAAACAAAGTGTCCTTTTTCAATTATTGTTAGCAATTTCTAGGTAATTCAGTGTCAGCCTAGCCAAGAGCATAAGCATACACGATTGATCAATTTGTGATTCAGCATGTTTTCGAGCAGCCAATCGTAAACATCTAATATAGTGATGCATCAACATCCATCAATAAAATTCATAGCAACATTGGATGATCGGGAAATGCACATATAAGCCTTAACCTGAAATACAACTAGCCTAAAATAAATTAGACATATTATCCTAATATTATATCTACAAAACCTATGTTTGATACAGTCTGTTGAGATAGTACATGGTGGTCATCTATGGAGGATTACACAACATGCTCAAAGCATTCCAGTACTGTATGAGACTGTCAGTGTGGGATGGAATGTTCCCAAAAAAGGTGACAAGCTTTTACGTGCTGGTAATTTACCACCCCTTAGGAAAGTTAAGCACATTGAATTTAATAAAATGGGTAAAAATTTCAAAGTAAGATGGTTATTATTATATATTACTAACAATTTCTGCAGTACGTTTTTACCGAATTTTAGTATACTTTGTTCTACTATATTAAGTTTTATGTGAATTACATTTGTCGAAAACATACCTTCCAATTTTGACCACATTCTCCCGATCACCACGGTATATGAAAAGCTTATAAAAATGTGCTAATATAAGCAATGAGGTGTTGTAAGTACCAACTCACTGATAAAAACTGAAGGTGAATTTGAAAAACTTAAATTTACGACATAAACTGTTAAAGTGAGCTGAAAGGTTAGTATTTGATGATGAAATCTGAAATGGAAGATTAGAGCAATTAAGAAACAAATAAAAAATTACAAAAATTCACTTACGCATTGAATAAGCCATCAAAGGAACGACTAAAAATGTTCTTTAAAAATTAATTATATATATATATATATATATATATATATATATATATAATTAAACATATAAAACATAAAAAAAGACAAATAAATCTAATCAACGCAAGTATTAAATTATTGTGAGCAATCTTCATAACAAACACTTTGAATGAAAGTTATTTTTAAATAAAACATTAATGTAGGAATCACAGCTATTTTTAAAAAGTATCTAGTACAAGAGATTCAATTACAGGGAAAAATATATTTAAATTTCCCACTTAAAACTTTCGCTCACTCCCAAATCAGATTGCAAATGGGTTAGTTGATAAGGCTAGTAGATTTACCTTCAGGGTCTTTAGCAATGACGGTAGAACTGCGGTCAACGCCTCCCTTAACCTTATCCTCTGCGGGATAAACAAAGACAGAGAATAGCGTTTGTTTGTGTCAGTGAGAGGGAGAGAGATAAAGACAGATCAAATCACAGCTAAGGCACAAGATGGAAAGCAACAAATAGCAAACAGGTTAGTTACTTCAAACTGTACCCAGATCAGTCATTTTCAAGCAAAAAAATTAACTAATCTGAAAATTGCCACGGTTTGAGATAGAGTTGTGATGAGGAATTTTGTTTTAAGTGTAGAAAGTAATACTACAACCTTTTACCAGTTAAATATAAAGCTAAACAATTTATTCTCCAGTTATATTATATTGAAAATATTTTTTTCTAGAGTTGTTATTTTTAAACTTGAGGATACATTGTTTTTATGAGGGAAGATCTATTTTTGAGGGTATTATAGCATTGACTTGTAGTAGGTAATTATACTCTTAGTTCAAAATAAGTCATAAAATAGTGAGGTTCCAGTCAGTTCAACAGATGTCAACAAACCCCTCTTCCCCACCCCCTGAGCAAGGCTCAAGGTCGTATTTTAGCGAATTTCCCATAGGGAAAAAGCTATTACTATAGGTCTCATGGTGAGACTTAAGCCCGGGACCATGTTATTTTTTGTCTTTAGGTGCCCATATATATATATATATGTGTGTGTGTGTGTGTGTGTGTGTGTGTGTGTGTGTGTGTGTGTGTGTGTGTGTGTGTGTGTGTCTGTGAACACGATAACTCTCATAAAAATCATAAATTTGGTCCGATCGAGACCAAATTTGTTAGAGATGTGTATTTCTACATTTTCTCGGGACGAGTACGTAAACCAGACATATCGGTCAATAGGAAGATGTAGTTTGGGGGGGGGGGTTTGTAGTAAAAAATTGAGTTTGTTGCATTTATCATGTGTAAGTAAAAATATTTTTAAATTTTATCTTCCACCATTAGAATCAGCTTAAAAAGCTACACAATTTAGTTCCTTAAAGTTTTTCTCTATCTCCAATGGTTTCTGATAACTAAAAAATTCTAAACACAGTACGTTGTATTTTGGGGCTCCAATGTAAATCTTATGCAGGATAAAGAAAAAAAAAAGAAAAAAAAAAAAAAATAAAAAAAAAAAAAAAAAATAAAAACAAAAACAAAAAAATAAAAAAAAAAAAAAAAAAAAAAAAAAAAAAAAAAAAAGAAAATAAAAAAAAAAAAAAAAAAAAAAAAAAAAAAAAAAAAAAAAAAAAAAAAAGGAAAAAAATAAAAAAAAGCCTATTTCATTTACCAATGTATATTTTTGGATGGATATTTAGCTTCATGTGGTTGATATCCATACATTTATGCTTAAAAATCATAGTTTATATGTTTGTTTATCATGGCAGCTAACCTGCATACTCTTTTCCCATGTAATCATATAGGGAGTAGACAAACTTCTTTATTTATGGAGAGATGCTGATGAAACTTGGTATAAATGGTCAAAATAAAAATTGTTTATGCTGAAAATTCCTACTTTCAGTGTTCCTCACAGCAGCAAACCTCCTCAGTCTTTCTCATGTTAATCTTATGGAGAATAGGCAAATAATTCTCAAATTTATCGACAGATATTGATAAAACTTGTCATATATTATTATTATTATATTGCTTTGGTAATTCGCTGAGAACGCAGATCTGCTGCCACTGTAATATTTTGTTACCATTACACTATTGTCTGTCCACATCCCCTCATCTCTTATTACTAACAGCTTACGCCCGGTTTAACTGAGAATCTCAAATGTAATGTTTTCATTTATGATTCTTCATACTGATAAAACATTTAATATGACAGTTGTCCATTGTAATGAACAATTTAAATATAATTCGACAGATAGTCGAGGTTTATTTTTCGGTATGAATATTATTAAATAAAAATACCCCTGTCGCAGCAGACCTGCGTACTCAGCGAATTTCCAAATCAATAATATAATATTAATATTATATGTCAAGTTTTAGCAACATCTGTCGATAAATATAGGAGTTAGTTATTTGCCTATTCTCCATAAGATTAACATGGGAAAGAGTATGCAGGTTAGCTGCTGTGAGGAAAACCTAAAGTAGGAATTTCCAGCATAAACAATTTTTATATTGACCATTTATACCAAGTTTCATCAACATCTGTCCATAAATAATGGAGTTTACCTTTTCCCTATATGATTAACATGGGAAAAGAGTATGCAGGTTAGCTGCCATGATAAATACATCAACTATGATTTTTAAGCATAAATGGATGGCTCTCAACAAAATGAAGCTAAATATCAAGTTTTACTTAAAAATATTGATTGATAAGTAAAATATTATTTTTTTCTTATCCTCCATAAGATTAACATTGGAGTCCCAAAACACAACGTACTGTGTTTAGATTTTTTAATATCTCGGTAACCATTGGAGATAGAGAAAAACTTTAAGGAACTAAATTGTGTAGGTTTTAAGCAGATTTTCATGGTTGAAGATAAAATTTTAAAACTGTTTAAATTACATATGAAAAACGCAAAACCCCCCAAACTACTTGTTCCGATTGACCGATATGTCTGGTTTACGAACTCGTCCCGAGCAAATGAAGAAATACTCGTCTCTACCAAATTTGGTCTCGATCGGACCATTTTACGAGAGTTATCGTGTTCACAGACACACACTAACACACACATACACACACACACATATATAAATTTTAAATTTTAACGACTATTGTTTTTGGTGTCTGGGCACATAAAGAAGAAAAAATAACATGGTCCCAGCTTATTCCCTATGGGAAATTCGCTAAAACTGTGGATCTATTTTTTTGCTGCAAGGGAGGCAATGGAAGTTGTCAGTTTATTACGGAAAGAAGCCATTATTAAAACTAAACTATTGACTAATTATGATTTAATTCAATACTATTCAATTTTGAATATTAGTATTTTTCGTTGAATTTACTTACAAAGAATACTAAAATTAGTTTTTATGAGGAAAAATATTCAATTGTAGAAGATATTAAATAAAACATGGGTCTACTTTTTCTATATGCAATAAGTGCCTGATCATACTACTCCATTTATGCGTACTCTGTATTCATCTGTAAGTATATGACTCAAGATAATTTTGAGTCGGCAGCGATACATCTGATTTCTTGGTTAAGTTTCATCTGATTGAGAACAATGTCGTCTGTTTCGCTTCTTATTACGACATCTCGAAATACATAACAACATTACTTCTTCCTCCTATCTCAATTCATTACACTGACAGATGTAAAAACGACCGTATGAACAGAGTTATTTTAAATTACGGCATAAATTAAGAGTGTTTTTACTTGGCAAAAGCTCGGCTCGAATTTCAAGCTTTTTCAAAACGTCTCGAGCCAAAAAATATCCTAAATCATTTGCGTACCATGCCATTGCTCATACTCTTATTGTTATGTTATTAATTACTATTGTTATACAAGAGTATAACAATAGTCCTGTGTACAAGAGTACACAGGCATATCACTGCAATAGTGAAATGTTGAAATAGTAAGTAATTAAACATCAAAAGTTCTACTTCAAACCACATTAATGTCATGGTAAAAATTTTGCTAAAGAGTGCAATAAGCCATTAAGATAATCTAGTAAATTGAATAGTTTTGCCTATTCATAATTAACTGTTCAGTTATAGGATTATAACATGGAAATTAGAATGTCAGTTAAATGGCTGGTTTGTTCAATGGTAATATTCACTTTTAATACGAGAGTCGTGGGATCAATTATGGACCCAGTTCTCATTTATACTCAGACTCAGAATTAGATACAAAGAGTTCAAGTTGGGTTGGAGCAAGCCAACCTTGCAAAAGGAAAGCAGTTTGGACCTTTTACCATCAATACAATACGGTAATAGCATAAAGCAATAATTTTGAATGATATGAAAATAATATACCATACCATTGGCATTGAAAATATAAACTATTAAAAAATATTTTCACAAGACATGTTTTCTCTTCAAATACTTATGTATGGGGAGATTACAACATTGTACACATAAGAGATTGTGGTTCCATTTTGAGTGATAGTGGGTACAGTTTATATTTTCCAACAGCAAGATGTATGAACTAAGAAAAGAAAGTCAGGTGATATGACATTATCTATATATAGGTACACTATACATAATATAATATAATGTATAAAAACACTATACACTGGCTTTTTTCGAATTATATAGTTTAAAACTATATAATTCGAAAAAGTCAGTCATTTACGAAGACTTATTCTGCAGCTTAAACTGTTTCATCTCAAATTGTTAACATTACAAAACAGGTTTTATTCATACCTCGTTGCCAATATCGCTAACACAAAGTTCATACATCTTTCCATAGTACAGTATTATTTATTTACAAGGATTAATGAAAAGCTCATACAAAAACATCAAGATATACATAAAATAAGAGAACATGTACAGGTACGTGTACTTTGAATAGCCTGACAATAAATTTGAACATACAAAATTATGTCATCCTACATAAAAAAAGCTAAGACTGAATAAAGTTACTAGGATCAGCAACTATATCAGAACATGTAAATAATTGTTACTCCCTCATGCTTACTAATTTTATGCTATCAGTTTCAAAGTTTAGAGTGTGAAACAAATTTAAATACACTGAAAAAAATATAATTCCAACAGGGTTTAAATTGCAAACCTAGGTTTCAATCTTGTTAAGCAGCCAACAAAAAAACTACAGGAGTAAACTGTGCAATTAAAATATTAGGCTACCTCTCAATAATGCAACAAAGAGAGAAATATGTGAATGAAAAATTAGCGATATAAA
This sequence comes from Nephotettix cincticeps, assembly GCA_023375725.1. Taxonomy (NCBI): domain Eukaryota; kingdom Metazoa; phylum Arthropoda; class Insecta; order Hemiptera; family Cicadellidae; genus Nephotettix; species Nephotettix cincticeps. The sequence continues at coordinate 95,020,200 of CM041791.1, read as the reverse complement.
TAAAATACTTTACTGCACAAAATGTAATGAAATAGACAAAATCATGCTGTTTTGTATCACATTTACAAAACATAAAATGTACTTAAACAAATTTCTTATGTACTGAACAAATCAAGATTTGAGTAAACTAAAATTGTATATATTCTTGACAACTTATGCAATCAGCATATATATAACTGATTTTAAGTATCTAACACATACCCTCTGTATTAATAAACTCAAATGACCTCATTAGTATTACAATCAAATGTAGGAATTTTTAAATTTCAAATGTATGAAATCAAAGTTATTTACAGAAATGTTAGGAATAAGTAAATGTGTTATTTCAACAACTACATAAAGAAATATAGGTGATGTCTGCAAGTTGTCATGGTATTTGGAGTATTTGGTCCCTGTTTCTCATCTCGAGTCCAGGTGAAACCTGACTAACTTTATGATATTTCAGTTTTATTTCATGGAATTCATTCATGGTTAACTTTGTTTCTATCTATGAGGAACATCAATTGTAATAGCCAGTAAATAATAAAAAGTTGAGTCTACACAAACTTTTTCTTAATAATTATGATAAAAAAACTTAAGAGAAAAAATTAAAAAATGAGCACGAAGAATGAAGACAGTAAAAAGAGTAAGTTTGCTAAGAATATTTATTCATTAACTACAAAAATGCCTTAAAGCTAGCATGCTTCTACTTTATTTATAGCTCATAAGCAATTTATAACAATAATCTAATTACAGTGAGAACTACAATATTATGAAGTGCAATGTACTGAAAACAAAAGTATGCAACATATTGCTTAACAGTTTTCAACACCATACTTATATAAATATAAGAGGTCGAGGGGTACTTATACATATGTAATTAAGGGTCAAGAAAACAATAGTTAAAACCAGTACTATGACATGTTATTACATAAAATAAAAATAAACAAATAATTATTTGTGAAATGAAAATAAAATATTTTGGTATTAGATATTTACACAGTCAAAAAAATGTTCAATTAAAAATATATGCTTGACTAATAATATTAATTAATATTTTATCAAAATAAAAATTCGGCTCATTGAGAAAATAAGTAAGAAGAGTCCTATAAAATTGTTTAAAGATACTACAGTAAAAACTTATACAGTAATAAAGATAAATGATTGTAAAACTCATTATGGAATGATAAATAGAAAAAGTAAACATAAATACCAATTTTAAAGATAAAATAAAATTAAGCTGTAGAAAATACTATGAATTATCATATCAAATTAATGTGATATATTTATGCATTTCATTACATTCCATATTTTCTTTATGATGGCTGAAAGGATGAAAATAAAGTCTGTAAACCTATATAAATAATCAATAAAAATCAAATAATCATGTAATACTTTTGATGAAAACAAAGGTGATAAAACCAGTTGTTTCTGCTAAAGCTATGTAGCAAAGTGATATTATGATGTTTTGAATTTCTGAAACTTTGAAAGCAGATTGAAGCAGCCACAAATTGTATCTGAAAATGGAGTGAAATGGGTAATGTGCTATATCACAGGATAAACTCAGCAGTCCAATGGGTTTAATACTATTAAATATCAAGGGGTACATTTCCCACACGAGACTGCATCTAGGAACCCTAAACTTAGACTCCACTATTTGTCGTGAGAACAGGTTACAAAATGTTTACATATGTTGGTTGATCTTGATCTCTGTGAACTCAAATTCACAAAATAACGACATTCGAAAAACATACAAGCGGAGTTAGAGGTCATTTGTTGGGGGGGGGGGCATAGCATTTCCTGAAGCTTACTAAATACCGCTTCATGGAAGGGTGGTCCGGGAAAAGTTTTGAAAAATACAAGCAAAAAGTATATTTTTATAATAATGGAATGATGTTTTATTTGAAGAGGATAAAAATAAAATTTAAGATCTAGCAAATTACGATTTAGGGTCCAGTAATATTTGCAACAATGATATTAAAGTGGCAGCAATCCCAATCTTTATTATGGTGCCGAAAATCTTTTTGGATTTTTAACTCTTAAAAAATTTTATTTAGTTTGTGTAAAAGATAGGCAAGGCAATGTTTGTGTACCTTATGATTTGTAAAGCTTAATTTTTGACAACAACTGCTATTAACGATAAAAATATACATATTTTATTTACCAAAAGGCATAGAGGGGGCAATGCCCCGTCCGTAACTCTGCCCAAGTATACAGCATAAAATATATGCCTGAATATTGAAGATACCTGATTGCCAACTTGATGAGAAGTTGAAATTACAATACTTTATAGTCAAAGTGCACATCAAGATGATGTTGATAGTTTGAGCATCTATTATAAAACAACGTGTGTCTTGACTTAATAAATAATGTTGTAATAATAATGGGAGTTGTAGTAAGTTTTAGAGCCTGCCCTAAGACAAATATAACAATTTATAGCCATTACTATGGCAGGTTTAGTTTTAGCTTATAAAAAAATATTTTGCCTATTCTTTTATAGTCTTTTCTTTTATTATTTTTCATTTTTTTGAGATTTTTTTCGCCATTTATCTGCCGTAAAAATTTTGCTTTAGCAATTCAAATTGTATAAATTTTCTAGGTGGGATTTTTACCCAACCTAATTCGTTTAAAAATTAGAGTGGGTAAAAATCAATATGTTTTGTTTTGAGTCGTAATACTAAGGAAAATAAAAAAATTAAAAGTGAAATAGTGAGACTAAAAAAGTAAAAAAATTAAAAAAATATCTATTTATACCTCCTAGTCGCGCATGTGAATTAGTTAATAGTACATACTGAATGTAGTTTGCGAAATTAGTTAAAAAAGTTCATTCTTTTTAAAAATTTATCATGTTTTAAATTACTGTTTTTTAACAAGTAATAGTTGAAAATATTGTCTATAAGATACTAAAATATGTATGTATAAATTAAATTTATATATTTATATATAAATTAGCAATCTCTTTTAATATCTTTCAGTCACACATCGCTCGCAAATATCATAAAAATTACTGAAAATGTTTTGTTCGGTTAGTAATATTTTAAATATAAAGTAGAGGTATCCCAATCTAATACCAATGATGTGATTTTACACATGCTTCAAGCGCAAGAGAGAGAGAGAGAGAGAGAGAGACGAGAGAGAGAGAGAGACCGAGAGGGGGGGATAGAGATTGGTAGCCTATGAAAAATTAAAACAGGGGGGGACTACAATTAAAGACCGGGGAGGAGGAGAGGGGTGAAATTGATGTTCCAGATGGGGGTTTGAGGAAGGGGGGGGAGGGGGGGGGGAAGGGGCGGATAACCGGAGGGGGGAGCTTTTAGAAATGTATCGGCACGGCAGGTCAAGCCAGAAGTCCCTGCACTTACTCCTCTCACAAATGCAGATTATCATGTGACATCAACAATCATAATCCCCATTGTGTTTAAACTCGTCTTAAAAAGTTGCCTTTGAACTATCTATTTTTGTCTCATGTATGTGATTTTTGTAAGAGTTCTTATATAGAGTGCTTCATTCTTGTTGGGTTCTTCTAATTTATCTCATTTATAAAAAAATTTTTTTCAACACCTAAATATAATAAATATGATATAATGATAATATAATATGATATAATAAATATGATATAATATGATAAATATGAATAATTTAAAATTTTGGAATATCATGCTGAATATGAAACATGGGATGAGCTTATAAATTCACACCGTTCTTAACCTCTTGCCTAATGATGGCCTTGAATTGAAAAGAGTTCAAATTTGTCTAAACTGTAAACCAAACTTAAGATTTCATCTGGCTTGCCAGGAAAATATGACTGTGTTGATAAGGAGAGTGATCTAACTAACTTAAAACCAGGCATGCAAACACCAACTGCTACACCACCTCTAAGCATGCTTCAAGCGCAAGAGAGAGAGAGAGAGAGAGAGAGAGAGAGAGAGAGAGAGAGAGAGAGAGAGAGAGAGAGAGAGAGAGAAATACGAAATGTAAGATCAAGGGGGAAATGTAGTCAAGTTTCCTATAACATATAAACAAATCTGCAACTATATCGTTTTACTTCTTCTATTACTAATTATCTTTAATTATTGGTATCATAATTTAATAGCCTATATATGTATTTATAGCCTATATGTATTTGTATATGTACATAACCAATTGAATTGGTAGGCACGGCTAAGTTGATATACAATTAATTATGACTTTCTAGATTAGAGACATATGTAAAACTTTAAAAAAATATATATATAGAGAAAAATTTAATGCCATATAGTTTATCTGGCACAGAAATGTGACTAGTGAGATTTTAAACAGACATTGTGAGATAGTTATTTTTGATTTCATTATTTGGTTGAAATCCAATTTGTGCCACTGGATTGAAGTTTTTTGGGATAGAATTTTTATATAAAGAGGCAACAATAATAAAAATAAACACTTTCAACTCTCGAAATTACTACTTTGTCTCTGTATTTAGTATTTTTCTTTGTAACACTTGTATTTAGATGGATTTAGAACATGGTTGAATAGTATGCCCTCAAAAACTTTAAATTGGTTGGAAGAATTACCATTTTACTATTCATGTTGAAATTGAATTAAATTAACTTCGAAGACTTGTAGTCTCAATGTCATGAGGACAATTTTTTTGTTGAGAAAAACATTATTGTTAGTTTAGTTTTGAATACACTAGCAGTTTTTTTGCAAAAGTTTTGTTCTTCTCTGAGGAATGTAGCGACTACAGTTCCTTCTAGTAAGACCTTTTATAACAATAATACATTTAAGGCCTCTGATCGATCCCAAAAATTTCAAATCTTTCTATTAAACTAACAGCCAAACAATCTAATTGCATGCTTGGCAAGAGAACTTAAGCTAAATTATCTATAAAACAAATTCTCTCTTAATCACTGTTTTGTTGGCATGTAAGCAATAAAATCAAATGAAACAATAAAAATTATGCTCAATAGTTTCAGATCCGCAAAATCAATATTCCAATCTCGATCCCCATCCATAACAGCTTAATTTTTAAAGTTCAAAACGTTATCATTCTGTAGATAATCTAAACTAATCAATCATATTCATTAAATACTTTCAACGATACTTGATACTTAAGTAAAAAGTATTCATAAGTTACTAATCTTTCCTTTAATAAAGCTCCAATACCAAACAATTTAAAAAAAAAACATCAGTTTAGAATATAAAGAAGCATATTTTACTTTTCCTGAAAAATATGTCAAGCCCAATCAAGTATTTGGATTTGGATAAAAAAAAATGAAATAAATACCAAAACTCATATTCTCTAAGGTAGATTTAATGGTATCCTTGTGCTACATTAAAGATAGTAATACAGTCACGTGATGTGGAGAATAGTTCCAACACCTAGAACATCCAACTGAACCCTTCACATATAAATGCTGTACACTAGTACTCTAGTGCTCTGCTTTCACACTCATTTGAAGTTTATAATTTATCAGTATTACTGTAATATAAAGTGTAAACATCACAAATTATTCTTAAAAATAAATTATTTTACCAATTGTTATCACAAAAAAATTGTGGAATTTATTTTGATTATCTTGGGTTGGGACATGCAGACCTACCTTTAATATCATCGTCCTCGAGGGTTGTGCTGCTGTCGGTGGACTCCTTGACCTGAGACCCATCCCCCTTTTTGGTGATGATGCTGCGACCTATAAATGCAAACACATCAAAATCTGTCACTTTAAATAGTAGCAGTATAAACTGTTGGTCTAAAATGTCCGATTTTCTACTGTGACTAGTAATTTTCTCATTAATAATTATTTAAAGAAAAAAGGAAATATTTTACTTTAGATCACTGAGCGTAAGAAGTTTTGATGAAGTAAGATTTTTTAGTAGATTTAGTCTTTGAAAGGATTAATAATTAAATTTAAATACAAGGATATTAATTTAATTATCTTGAAATAGTAGACTTACCTTTAACTAGGAAACAAATTATAGATATTATAAATGCTACAAACAATATTAATAAAGTGACTATTTATGGAATAGACATTTAATATAAAACAAAATGGGTATCATGTTTTGATAAAACTGCAAACAGTGAATAAAAGACAAGTATGGCAAGCAATGAGCAATGTAAATGTTCAACTTAAACTATTTTATGACCAATGCACACATTGCATGAAAAAATCATGATTAAAAAAAAATATTTATCAAATTTATTAGTTTATAAAATAATAAATAAGTCCAATAAACAAGCAAACCGAATTGAGCAATATATAAAATCCATCAACAGGCAAAATTGTTAAATTGTAATAAAACCATACACACAATAGAAAAAAATAAAGTGGAATTCTGCAAATTAAATTACCAAGTAACTAAGAAACTTCTTCATCAGGCAACAAATAAATGAAATATAAAGTTATCAATTCCTTCTAATTATTACATACTAGTTCTGTTTGGTTATTTTAATTACTTTATTTTTAAAGTTAATTTTTTTAAACTGTCATTAAAGTTTTAAAGTTACTGATGCATCTAAGAAAATGTTTCATCTTCATTTTCTTAAGTTACGATACACAATCCAACGTACTGTAAACTAATATAGCATTCTTGGCTTCACCAAAAGAGAGTTGTAAAGAATAAAACCACATAAAAAGTTATGTTTAGGTTGAAGAATAAAACTATATCAACTAGCATTTTTCCACTTTAAGATTGATTCAGTTTAACAATGAAATGACATGAACTATATAGTTGGTGTTGGACAACTTCCAGTGTTGCAGAATTCTCGCTTACGGTAATTTAATAGTTAGCCTTAAGTTATTAATTTTGTAAATATGATTTAATTTTTTTATATTTCAATAAATGCATAGTGAAAAAAAATCTGTTTGAAATAAATTCTATTTTTAATTTCAATTCATATTCTTTTAGTTCACAAAACACAAAATGCTATTGATGATTCACTTAATTATTATAATAGTATAATTATTGTTGTATTATAATTATAAAATTAAATAAACATTACTGGTTGTAGCCCAAACCTATAAACATTTAGTTGATATATATTTCTTATATCTTTCTCAAACAGCTCTTTAGGCACATTAAAACAACTAAAAAACCAAATATACTGTACTGAAAAACTAGAAAAAAGTAAGGGACTTTTTTAATGCTGATAATGTTTTGAATTTTGGTTTGATAGATAATACTAACTATATCTAGTATTTTTATACATAGTGTATTTGAACCGGCAATGAAAACTCAGATGTTCTGGTAATTTTAATAGTACAAAGAAGCATGAAGTACTTTGATACTTTAAAACCCCAAACACATTAAAAGCTCTAATGTAATGTTGAAAATGTTTAAAAGATAATTTTGTTAAGTTAAAAAAAAATTATTTCAAGAACATAACATTAATTATAAAATGAAATCAAGAAAACCGGAGACCAGCAGGAAACCGGACGAAAGAACCAGTCACTTGTATAACATAAAAAGGAGTAATATGTTTACTTACAATATTAAACTAAAATTATAAATGATCATCTAATAAAACTTGCAACAACATTGTGATAGAATGTACAGTGATGGTTACACACAAAATTGATTGTAACAGCATCATGCCCAAGCAACATGCCAATGCAACATGCACAAATACACATGTTCATTGTTCAAGCTCTATGCAGCAAGAGAAGGAATGAATACGAGTAACATTTATTACATATCGATTCATAAACCAAACTAAATTTGATGAAGAGTCCAAGTTACTTTTGTTTTGTAAGCAGCAAACTGAATAAAGCAGAAACGTTTTGTTTTTAAAGAAACTGCAAGAGCTGTAACAATGAACATAATCCTCCAAATTGGAAGTCAGTGAGACATTAGATCAGAGATTAATTTTGTTCACATAACAGGAGAGAATTCTTCAAATCATTCAAACTTATACAAAGCGTTAACTTAAATAAAATGTAATGTAAAAATGATTGTTTAGTAATGTCTATTTGGTTCTTACCACTTTCTGTTCAGGAGAGAGAGAGAGGTGTAACCAGAGACAGAGAGAGAAAGAGAGAGAAAACAAAGATAAACAACACGTCATCATCATCATCATCATATCATTATCATTATCATAATCAATCATCAATCATTTCATCATAAGGGACTATGGCTACTTGTGCGCTACTGCAAGCCTACAACTACTATACTATAATATATATATATATATATATATATATATATATATATATATATATATATATATAAGTGAGTGGCTAACAGTTTTTTTTCTCTAAATTCTGTATTATGAAAAGTTTAGTACAACATAATGGTTAGTATTTTTTAAATTGAAAACAAAAAAAACCTGACACATACTTTCTCCCAAATGAACTTTAAAAATTATATAAATTTAATGAACATGTTTAAATAGCATTTAAAAGATTTACTTCATTAACCCTTTAGGTACTGTATTTTGCATAAAAATAGTACTGACATTTTAAAACAACTTTTTATGTTTACACAAAAAGGAGTAGTAACGTTTTAAAACATAATTTAACAAAATTTGCGCAAATAAATTTTTATATATTTATAACATGATACAGATTGATTCTTAGGTCATAAATCAATAATTAAAGACATGTAGTTTTGTGGCACGTGTGTATTCGGTCGGGTAGGTAATCTGCGGGGGAGGGGGTATCATATGATGGTGGCTGTGGCGGGAAAGGTGGGGGCTGCGGAGTGGAGTTCCGCCACGAAAGGTGGTGGCCGCAGTTTCGGCGGGAAATAAAAGCGTGTGAATAATATTTCTCGGCGTGATATGTGAGAGCATTCTCCTTTCAGCGCAAAGAGTGTAATATGGCATTATACGTGCATCCATGTTTTGAAGATTTTCATACAAAAAAAGTTATACAATGTTAATTTTTGGTTATTTTGAACAAAATACACATTTTCTGCTATATTTACAGTAGGCTGCAATAACTTGTAGTTAAAAAATATTTTACTCCTTTGAGGTGTGAATTTATATTTTCCCCTTACTCCTTATCAACTCTGAGATAGTAATGTTTTAAAACGTTGTTACTCCTTAAAGGGTTAATAATATTCATTAAATTTCTTTCACTCACTTCCTTAATACTAGTTAATTTTACAGGAGAAATCCAACTTCCCCATCTCAAAGTAATAACAAAATTTTTAAGTGGGTTTTATAGTATGATGGTGATCTTTAGCTGCTTACCAAGTTTCATGAAAAATTATTGAAAAACAAGGAAGAAATTCATTTTTCTGAATCGACTACAAGCCTTAAATTGGTTAGATAAATAAATAAAAAAATAATAATTTTATTTTCGTTTGGTCAAAATACATAGCAATAGACAAAGTAAAAAAGTAACTTAAGTAAGTAAGTAAGTAGTGAGTAAGTACTATTAATGACCACTATCTTTCATGATTGCATAACAGAATAATTGTCAATATATCAATATCATGTCAAAATATATATTTTGTAAATTTCTTGTAGTAGTATATATTTATCAATATCTTGCCAATATTCTGTCTGTGAAAAAGAAGCATGGGAACTATAAAAGCCCGTAAAACAAACAAATTTGTTTTCTGATAATTTTACCCGTGTTATTTTTTGCCTACATAATTCAGAGACGTATTGTGAACAACTTATGAATGTGCCTTCTCTCTCAGTATCTATGGTACAACCTTTTGTGCATGTACAGTATTATCATCTTAAAACACATTGATAGAAATATTGTATTGATAAAGCATTTTGTATCAAGGCTTACAAAATGTAGAGAGCTAGTTAACCACTCACACTCGAAAGACTAATGCTAAATGTTATTTACAGTACAGTAGAGTGCCACACAATCACATGTAATATAACGTATTATATACATGTATATACAGTCGAGCATTTCATCACCTTCACTGAGCACAAGTGCATACAATCACGACTAAACAATGCACCTACTCTACCGTCGTGATAAACTTTTGCAACTAGTACACAAATTACAGAAAGTTTAAATTTTATTAAAAGTATTGAAAACTTTTGAAAGTTATTGACACTTTACAACAAAAATTACTAATCTTTATTTTACCCAACTTGATTTAACTGTCCAATTTACAATATGACTAACAATGAACTACCTGGGGGCTGCAATCATTTACTTGTAACAACTATTCTAAACTAAAAGCTGAAAAAATATTGTGTTTTGTGTTTTATGGATTCCAAACCAAAGACCTGGCTTTTAGACAAAGGATTGATAAAAATGTATTTAAAAAATATAAAAAATCCTAATTTTAGTATACTTCAACCAATCATGCAGCCAAGCAAAGGCTCTAAATCTATATTCATTTCACAATATTTAGTTAGGAATTTAAAGAGGTTCGAAATTAGTCTCTATTCAAGAGGATGTTTTTTTACTAAAGTTACTTTACTATGCTACAAGTGATGGTGAATTAAGTTGGTATTGCATTAGACAATAGAAAACCATAAACAAACACTAAAATCAAGAAATTTGTAATATAATTAATAATCTTAATATTCAAGCTGCTATTTAACTTAACTACTGATAATAATGATATTAAAAAAACTGCAGTACTTGAACACTGCTAAAGCAATAACAACTTAATTCTCTCTCTGAACTAAAATTATCACCCAAAGCACATGACAAAGCATTGCTATTTATTTATTGCAAGTTTTACAGGGAAACAGTCCACTTTTTGTTTAGATAAATATAAGGTAAATTAATACTTGTAATAAGGTGGTTACTTTTTAACATTACTTTCATATTAGAATAGGTTTCATTGAAAAATGATTGTAATGATGAAAATATACATAGGTTTGTCATTTAACATGTAATAGAATGTTTCACTATCAAGTATTATGATATTAAGGTGATTGGGTGATAAAATTTACCTTTAAAGCTAAAAAGTTGTTTAAACATGATATTAATAATTTGGTAGAATACAAATATAAATATATAGTTATTAAATTACTAGTAAAAATAGGAATATAGTTTTTTATAAGTATCTCATGAGCCCCAGTGTTCATTTTAAACAGATTCTTTGTCATCTTTCATTAAATGTATGCCATTAATACTTTATTTTATAACTTTTAAGTGCATATGTGACTTATGACTAAAATAATGAATGACATGGCATTAACAGTTTATCTACAAAAGGTATAAAAAAATATAAATAAAACAGTAAAAAAGGAGATATTATTATTTAAAATCACAAATCAGATGTATCAGTATGTTTTACATGGCGTATGAATCAATTATTAGGGTGTGATGACAATGTAGCTATCTATGACTAGACTAAGACTAACAGTGAGCATCTCGAGTTTTACACAAAACAGTCTTTAAGATAGATACATTGGCATTATTTAAATTTTCTATTGCCAGCTATTACACTTTCAGGGCCCCTACAAATTTTAAACTTTCAACTTTAAAAATATCTAATCCAAAGATTATTTCATATGTCAGTATAATTATTACAAAACTACACTATGTTTTTATATCAGGATGGTCGGATTCAGGAATGCTAATTAATGTAAATGAAGCTTTTTTCAGATGGATATTTTTTTAATCCATGCAATATTTAAAAGTTTGAGTTAAAATTATTAGCCTTCAATATATAAATTTAATACCACAATGTAATTTTAGGGAATTTCCCATAGGGAAGAAGCTATTACCGTAGGTCTCATGGTGAGACTTAAGCCCGGGGCCGTGTTATTTTTTTGTTTTTATGTGCCCAGAGGCCAAAAATAATAGTTGTGTAATATATATAAATAATTTATATAACATATAATAATAATATAATATAATAATATATATATATAATATATACTATTTATAGCCTATATATATATATATATATATACATATATATGTGTGTGTGTGTGTGTCTGTGTACACGATAACTCGTAAAAATGGTCCGCTCGGGACCAAATTTGGTAGACGTGTACTCCTATATTTGCTCGGACGACTTCGTAAACCAGACATATCGGCCAATGGAAACGGGTAGTTTAAGGGGGGTTTGTACTAAAAAATTGGATTTTTTGCGTTTTTCATATGTAATTTAACAAATTTCTAGATGTTATCTTTCACCATTAGAATCAGCTTAAAATTCTACACAATTTAGTTCCTTAAGGTTTTTCTCTATCTCCAACAGTTACCCAGATATAAATAAACGGTACCAGTGGACTGACACATACTTTATCCCTTAAGTAAATTTAAAAAAGACAATCTGTAATAAAACTATCATGTTCTACAAAGTTATTCTAAATATCATTTAATAATTTATTGTTTAAATTGTATGGGGGGAAACACCCCCACCCCGGTAATACCAAGCTTTTTCGAGCTGGTTTTGTTGGGTGATTTGACCTTACACTTCATACCAAGTTTCATGGAAAACGGTTGGAAAGTAAGGAAGAAATTGATTTTTTTATATTCTCCATAAGAATAACATTGTGCGCTTTCAGACAATATACTGCGTTTATCGTGGGCAGTAAATTTAACTTTTCTCTGGAACCCTTAGTCGTAGACAAATAATTCAAAATACTAATTTGTTTAGTTTTTTAAGCTGGTCAATAGTACCAGTCAAGTTATACTTTACTTTTATTGTTTTCGCTGAAAATTTAAAAATTTGATTTTTTGACATTTAAAAGCCCATAACTTTTGAACCGTCATTTTTACAGACATGCAGGTGGTGTCAAATTATTTAGTACTCTGTGCACTATAAACTATCAAATTTAATTCAAAATCGTTGGAGCCAATTTTCAGAAAATTGGATTTTTCACGTTTTTTAAGGGTTTTTAGGGGTGAAATACCCTTAAAAATCAAAAATTCAAAAAAATGAAAAAAACGCCTGGAGATACGGTGTCTACATATATACATGCCAAATTTCATCTAAATCGGACCAATGGGGTAGGCTGTGGCACTGTACACATCCAGACACACACACACACAGACACACGGACGGACAGACATCACGTCAAAATCCACTTTTTTGGATTCAGGGGACCCCAAAACGGATATATCCACCCTCAACTTAAATTCGAAAATTTTGACGAAAACAATACTTTCTCCATATACAGAAAAAAACCTAAACACAGTACGTTGCATTTTGAGGCTCCAATTACTATCTTAATATAATACCTAATATAATTATCTAAATTTATTATATGATTATAATATAATTATTATTAATTATATAATTATTTATTATTAATATAATTAGTTATACAATTATCTTAATTTATGGAGGATAAGGAAAAATTTATATTTTACTTATTAACCAATATTTTTTGATAAAACTTCATATTTAGCTTTACGTGGTTGAGGTTGAGATTTAAGCTTAAAAATAATAGTTTATGAGTTTATCATGGCAGCAAACCAGCATACTCTCTTCCCATGTTAATCACATGGAGAATAGCAAAACTCCTGTATTTATGGACAGATGTTGATGAAAGTTAGTTATAATGTTAAAAATAAAAATGGTATAAATGACTATTTTCAGTGTTCCTCACATCAGCTAACCTGTACACTCTTTCCCCTGTTAATCTTATGGAGAATAGGCAAATAATTCTCATGTTTATCGACAGATTTTGACCAAACTTGTCATAATTATATTATTGGTTTGGAAATTCGCTGAGTACACAGGTCTGCTGCAACGGGGGTATTTAATTTTATGTTATTTATTGATTATAATGGACAAATTGTTAACCGGGTTATGCTTTTACCACACAGTATCACAAAATAATACACACATTGCTATTGATTTCAGTTACATTAATGTAACTTTAAAAACAATACATAATTTACATTTTTGTTTAAAATATAAAAATATAGAGTATATTTTAAAAATTGTTTTAGAATAAAATTTCTTTTTATTTGTTTATTCAAAAAGGAGTCAAAATAGGACAATTATTTAGAATTGTTCTGTTCTTACTTTGTTTTAATATCTGAACACTAATACATTTCTTCTAAAATAACTGACTCAATATTATTACTCTATACATCTTCTGGAGAGTATGTTGAAAAAAAGTATACCACTACAACCACCATCAACTTTCCCAACACTTTGACTCTTACTAGGTCAATTTACGATGAGGTCAAACATACTACAGTGCAACTCGGTTATTGCGGCCTCGGCCATAACGTCAACTCGGATATAACGTCATTTATTTTTAGGTCCCGCCAAACTATATGTATTTACATAGGAAAAAACCTCGGATATATCGTCAGTAAATTCTCAAACCTCGTATATAACGTCAAGAAAATCGGGCCGAGATGAAGGCAACATATAGCTTAATAGAGAAAGTTCGGTCGGTGGTGCAATGTGAGGGCTACGGCTATTGTTTAGCTACATTCTATTTTTAGAAACGGCATTTTATTGCTGTCTTACCGCTAACCACCCCAACCCCCTCCCCTACCCTATATCCGCTGTCTCCGGTCATCAAGGTCAGTGTCAGTGACTCACGTCGCATCAAAGCACTGTGATGCCGTTCGTACGTACCTACAGTTCGTGTAGATATCGTTAGTTCAGTGTATATCTTTTACAGTTTGTTTTTCGTTATTTTAATTTACGAATACAGTATTTAAAAATAATGGCAAGTGTTAAGAGAAAGATTTTGCTGAAGAAAAGGTGTGAGTTATAAGAGCATGTGAGGAGGGACGTAAGATAGCAGACGTGTGTTCGGGCTTGTTTTTTAAAATCGAATCAACAGTTGAATTCACCAAGCCAAACTTCATTGCAATATTTTCAAATTCGATTTTTTATATAGTAGAGTAGTCAGTCAGTCATAAACATAAACTTACGGTGTATTTCAAATTACCTTCATTAAATGTTGTAATTTCATGTAAAAAATGTGTTTCCCTATTTTTCCTCGGTTTTAAATTAAAATTATGTAACCTCTTTTATAGCGTCACTCGGATATAGCGTCATTAATTGTGTGGTCCCTTCAATGACGTTATAACCAAGTTCCACTGTATTTAGTTCAGATGACGAAGAAAAGAATTAATAAGTACAGAATTATGCAAAGGAATTTTGCTTGGCTTATTTCTGTGATATTTCGTGCTTTGGGGAATATATATATATACTAGTAACATATATTTTGTTCTTAAAAAATGACCTTAAATTATCAGTTTGTACGTGTAATCCTGATGTATTTTATGTTGTGTTCATTAACCAGTGGGGGATTTTATAATGTTTTGTTTTGATCTATTGATTGATTGATTTGATCTATTGATTTATTTAAAGATTGATGACTACTGAAACACTTTGTATTAAAAATATTAAAAAATAATAGGTTTACTATTGATTGACTTGCCAATAACTGAATGTTATGTATTAGTGTAGGTACTGAAATTGTTCATACTTCAATTAAAATTGGATCTGAATTTTTGTAAGAGTGGTGTCAAAGGGTCAGAATTATGTAGCGTCTTGGCTAGTTTGCCTCAAATTCTAGATATATTTTTTAATAATTTTGTGTGTTACAAATGATTTAGTTAATTATGAGTCTTGTGGTTTGAAAAATTACTGAAGAGGAAATAAGCTAATTAATACTGTAGATGATATATTTTACATCCAACATAAAAATTGGAGTTCATTATTGATATGTGATTTCACTGTTATTGTGAATATCTGAATACAAAAATTGTCTGATCAAAACTCTAACTATTCTATTCAAATTTTAGATATCTAATCCAAAAAATCACTTTTCACACACCTCTCATCAATTCAATTTTATTCAAAATATATTTTTTACCTTTACTGCAATTCTTAAATGTAAATATTTTAACATACAAAAGGATATTTTGAATTGTAAAAATAATTAATATGCAGTAGGTTCTGAGGTAATATGAAGCAGCACATTCCACCACAATTTTTTCAATTACATTTTTATACTGTACATTACTATCGTATATTACTTGATGATATTGATTGATATTACTTGATGGTAGATCAAATACAAAAAATAATAATAACACATCAGCAGACTGTTTGTTTTGCAATAAACCACCCATTTTTATCAGCTGGCTATTATAAAATCAACATAACCCACTGCTAAATTGCCATCTATTCTTTAGCTCTGGTTTGCTCAAAAATAATTTTAATCAGACAGATATTTACATTCCAGTGTAACGAGAACTGTATCGTCTATTTCAGGAAGTCATATCTTAATTGAAACATTGTTGGAAATGAATTAAAAAATAAATAAAATACTATACCTTATTGTTAAATTAAATCAGGCCATTGTATCAGACACCCATAGTCCTTTAAATTCCAGTATTTATAGGTTTTAATAGACTGAATATCAAATACTATATAATTTACCAAAAAAAAATTATATCTGAATTATAATTTTTGATGTAAAAATATTATTTTAAAAGTATGTGCAGATTATAAAAAAATATCTATCTATAACAAAAGGACCCTTCTTTATCAAAAATTGATATGATAAGCTATTACCCGTTTCCTTGTATCTAACATAAAAAATATTGAGGTTCAGATATCAGTGATTAAATCATAATTTCTATAAATTTAATAACGATATTCGTCCGTGACATTTAAAATAATAGTTTTCCTGAATTATCCTAGTCACTAACAATTAAATAATATTAATTCATCCATCCAATTGATTTTTTCCCCTATTAATTATGTCTGTTTTAATTTAAACACTTACCTGGTCTTATATAGGATACAATGAAAAAAGAGTGAGGCACATATACTGTATATGTAGCTAACGGAGTACTAGTAAAGAGAGTCAAGAATGAGACTTTAACCTTCATGTTAGTGACAGTGATAGTCCTACGCAATGCAACACCAACGTCCATATATTGCGACAACACCTTGATGCAGGTACAGGATGCAATCTGCAAGTCTCTCTACCATCGATCTTAATATGAAAGTATAAAAATCTTCTGTATATACATACAGGAGCTTCAGAAAAACTTTATGTATAAATCACTTGGTTGTTCTCAAAAGTTCTTATTCAGACATGTCACATCAACGATAATTTTTATCAGTAATTGCTTGAGCTTATTTTAAAGTTTGTATAAAAATAAAATGCTTCCTCGATCCTGAATTGCTGAAATGTTTGACATTGATTAAAAATTATATTTACACAGTACAAACATAAATAAATAATAATGTTAAAGTTGTTTATCTAACCAATGCAAACAAAATTAATACGAATATGACATAACAAAATGTATGACAAACAAAATGACAATGAAAATAAAACACAGAATGTGAAACAGTTTTAACTTTATATGAGCTTGAAAATGAGATTCTTTACAGCTAAAACCATCGTTAGTTACTCTACACTAGTCTAAGACCGAGTAATAACCAAGTCATCAACACCTAGGTTTATCAATACATAAAATAACCATTAAAACTGCTCTGGAATAACTGTTAAAGTTAAATAATTAAAATATAATATGTTTAAATTTAAAGAGTATTTCGTTATTAAATTTACTTAAATTTTAACACTGAAATTCAATTTTAATTTGAAAAGACATTTTTAAAACATCAATCAACTAAATATAATCCAGTAATCTCGCAGAAACAAGCATTTAAAAAATGAAAGAGTAAAAAAATAAAACGTCTGTGAATATAGAGTTTGAACTTAGTTACATTGCTACAAAAACAAATTCAAGTGTTTCAAAATGAAGGTCTGCAACATGTACGGGTACATGAAAAAATTTAGGGGTGTGCGATGCATCGAAAATGTATCGAAATTTCGATACGATTCGATTCGATGCATCGAATTGCGATTCGATACAGAGGTAATCGAAATCCCGATGCATCGAGCGTCCCGATGCATCGAGCGAGTCCCGATGCGACCAAGTCCCGATGCGCGGCAGCGCGTGTAGATCCTAATGGCATAGCTTATACCGATTTTCAGGTTTTGAAACAAATTTATTTAATGTCTATGTTTGTGCAATCCAATTTTCCTTTTTATTTTGTTATTCAAACTGATTTTAAATCCTTTCTCAAAATTGACAAACAAGTCAGAGAAGTTTTTAACACGACAACAGCTTATGTGACATGAAGATTACAATTTTAATGGGAGTTGTTTATGGTTAGGTATTCCTCCGCTGGACACAACAGACATCAATAGTAACAAAAAA